>WEKX01015219.1:43931-100847 GCA_013390025.1 Pitta sordida | reverse complement strand
AAGGGAAACCACCAATTTATACTGTGCTATTATCTGTTTTGTGATACTGATATCATTTACCTGTCCACATTTGTACTACTGTTTTCTACTTTAATGGCAAGGACTTCGCATCAGTCCAGTTTCCCTGTTACTTGGATAACCAAGACTTAAAAAAGGATATTCTTCATGACCATAATTCTCTCTTTCTTACCCACAAAATTGCTGACAAAAGATGAAAACTGCACCATTCAGGTTAGCATAGTCCCTGTCCTCTGCTCTATTAGACTGAGAAAAATTGTATTTTCTATTTTACCGCTCTGGAATCAGAATTCAGGAGTGACAAAGCCGAAGCATGAAAATTATGTAAAGGTCTGAAATAAATTAAGGAACTCAAATTCAAACTACCTTGTTACCTGATACAGACAAGCTAGGGAACCTGAGACACTAATACCAGTGTAAAATGTCTCAAGAGCAAGGCAGACACGTATTCTTGGGTGGCTTAGCAAAACATTTCCTCCATCAGACTTAGTGCAAGTACATTAAGGTTGATTCTGTTTTGCTGCATAATGCCCGCACTGTTTTTGTTGTGCTATTTATAATATTAAAAATCTTGCTTTTCCACTCAGCGAGAAATTTCTAATCTACAAAGCATTAGAAGATCTTTATATAAAAGACAAGACTACAGGCATTCAGACTCCTCTGATATAAACCTCCATTAAACTTTGCTAATCAACTGAACAATAGAAAACCTAAAGGCCATTTGTAGACACCTAACCAGGTCAGTCACAACTGCCTGGCATGTTTCCTACATATGAATACACTTCACTGTTCTACTGAGTATAGGCATTTGTAGAAAGCTAAGCACAAGGCTGCTGCAGTAAATTTAAGAAGGATTTCAAAATTCAGGTAAAAAAAGCCTGAAATATCCATTCCATTTAGTGACTAAACCATCACCAAAGAAGTAATTAAATAAACAGCAACAACAGGCAGGAAAATATTACATTCAAACACTTTTTAAGCTACACCTGCAAAACAAAGCCTTTTTTTTCAGTCTTCTGAGGTCTGCTTCTACTACAATATAAAGCACAAAACCAACCATAGTTTAAATTAAAAACGCTTCATAAACAGTAGACCTTGTATTATTTTACTTGAACATTTCTTATGAAAAAAATTCTGATGTTTAAAAAACGGAATTCTCTTCTTTTGATACCAATCCAGAATATCACTGTTGCAACAACATATTTGATCCCCCTGTCTGGACATGGCAAAACTCAAATCCTTCCCAGAGACAAAATGCCAGAGCGCTCAAAATACCACAGCCATGAGTGTTCACTTATCTTTTCAATGGCACTTTTCGGACAGTTATCTGATGAGTGGCTTCTTATACACATTCTGTGGCCTCATTTATTTCTGCCCAAATTACAGATTTATTTGCTACCACACATTATGAAAAAATAGACTTGATATCAAAACAGAATTATGAAAAATATTGAAGGCACCGTGTCAGTCCAAACCCACGCTTCCATTATTACANGCTTCCATTATTACATATACATACTTCTTTTAAATAGTATCTTATTTTTGAAAGCAAGTATTAAAGGCTGGCTTCACATTCTGAAGTTTAAGTACCTCGCATGTCCACCAAAAATTAAAATCTGAAGGGTCACCATTAATTTTAGAATCATACTGCTGACTAAAAATGAACAATATGTTATTATATTATAAATTACTATTGAGATTTGCTATGATCACAAGAGATAAGAGAAAGCATGTAGATTTGAGAATAATTCCTCTTGGTTTCTCTCTCTGTGGGTTTTCTTTTCTATATACTGGCAGATTAAAAAATAGAAAGATATTCTGTGACCTACAAAAGCTGAGAAGAGAACTTAAGGGTGAGTATATTATCAAATAACAGTTAACTTATAAGAAAAAAAACAAACAAAAATCCCTTTCAGATGACATGGATGGAAAAATATTTTGATGGAGTTTTTGTTCCCTTGCTTTTGCCTGATATCTAAAACCCCAAAATTTACTGTTACTATATATGCATAGGTTAGAAATCTCTCTTGCTCAGAGACTTCTTTCTCATAAAGCCTCTATTTTCAAGGGAATTGGAATTGTAGGAAGAAAATCTTCTGTTGAGGCATTCACCTGCAGCAGAACTTCCAGCAGTAGTAAAATTATGCTTCCTCATACATAGGATGGATTACAGTACAAACATTTTGGAGGCAAAGATGGTTTTTGGTTGTTAACAGAATCAAGGAAGATTCTTTAAAACGAGGAAAAAAAAGCCAAACCAACAACCCTGTAGAAAAGTCTCTCATTACTTTCCAAATCAAACAAAGAAAACCATGCAGATGTTTCTGAAGTCAGCTACATGACTGCCAAGAAAAAACCCCCTCCTGTCTCAAAAGGAAGGTTCACTCCTTAACCAAGGTCTTTTCAATTAATATGCATGTGCAATCAACAAGCAATAAACATGTACGCAGTAATATTTTCCTTCAAAATATACTACTTTTGTGAGAAAGCAACTAGTCCCACACAATAGCTTACCTTCTTTGCTTAAAGTGTTGCCTCAAGTCCTACTAATGAACTGAACAAGTGTTAATTCCAAAATTAATGATTTAAAACCTTTCAGGAGCCAAGGGAAGCTCTGAGATGAATGATAACACAGATGATCTTAGAAACTAAAGATGTTCCTTTGAGAGCCTGGAAATTCATATCTAGGAGCTATACTGTGCTGAAGGAGGGAAGATGAAAACAAAAAACCTTGAATGTTCTGATTACTTTAAAAACTTGCAATAGTATATGTAATTCATCTTATCAAAAATGCATTCAAGCAAAAAAGTGCAGATCTGTTTCAAACAGACTGTGCTTCGTGATACCCAAAGGGTAAGAGCACATCTAATGTTGAGATGGTACTGAACGACTCAACAATTGATGTACAATTTGTAGGATAGTAATTTTGCCTGTCAGTTAAGAAGAAAAATATTACAAGCCCTATTTTAGTTTCGGAAATCTTACAGAATTCCCACCTGTTTTACTTTTCAAGTTATTTATAAGCCTCACTTGCACAATCTGAAGAAAAACTCATTTGGACTAATCTTTTTGAGACACCAATGGCAAATTTTCAGTTTCTAAATCTGAAGTTTCTCTCGACTATTTAGTAATTCTAGAATGATGTTCAAATTAAGCACTCGCAAATGGCAATTACAAAACTCTGTCATTATTTTCAGTTCTGTTTACAAGTATGGCCATTAAACCAGGCCCAATCTTTAATAAAATTGCCTGGATAATAACAGAGAAGAATTCTCCCACTGTTTCGAGAAAAACACACACTTACACTGCAAATACTGGAAAAAAACCATGAGTCTAGTAAATGTAACAGAAATTAATATTTAAGAAACTCTGTCAATCAGAAATCTGAACTTTCACCTGAAGATATATCGAGATCATTAAGTCTGAACAAATTTATGCCTTGAATAATTTGGTAATAATAGGGCATTCTGTACTGTGTCTGTAAAATTGTCTTTTTTGTGTATCACATCTAGGCCTGCACTGAAATAGTGCTGCAGATATAATGGAGGTGAAAGACTGCATAATGCTACTATTTTGAAAACTAGTAACTGCTGGTTGCCTCATGTCTTTGGTCTTTTTTTTTTCACTTTAACCTTGAAAGTCTCTTGAAAACGAAGCACAAAAGCTTTCAAAACTGCTCACAGTCATTTCCACATGGCTCAGTCTACAATGTCAGTTTACTCTATCTCGTTACCTGACATCTCCACTCTATTCAGGGTTCATCAAACACAGCCACTCTCCTGATTAATGGCTAATTTATTATTTGCCTTGCAAATGTTTATCTGCTGGGAGATGAGGTAAATATGCTTCAGATCTGACAAGCACCATGACCAGTCTCTCCCTGCCTGATGGAATGGTCAGTTGATGGTGTCCCAGAGGAGTAGTGCCCTGCCTTAGGTTTCCCAGACAGCCCTCTGAAAGGCAAAGTATCTATTTTTAATGAGCACAATGCAAAATCAATTATCTGGTGGCTTAGGGGAAAAAAAATCACATTTATATTTGGCATTTTCATGAGACCCAGCAAAAATAACCTTCTGTATTAATCACATGCACTGGTATTTTTCTACAGGTTGATGAATCATTTCTTCAAAATAAAAGTAAAATAAAATAAAATCCCTCTATTGTCATATCATAGTCTTTCACAGCACCAACCTGAAAAATGCCATAGCACAGCCAAAAAAAAGCACTCAAGGAAAATACAATTTCAGAAAGAACAGAAAAAAAGAAGGTAAGTGTCTGATGTAATTCTCTAATGCCATGCACTTGGGTGACAGCCAGCTTCATGTGTCACATTATATCTCTACTGCAGCAGGAAATTCTCAAAGAATTTGTTGTGAAATTTTCCTTGCACCTGGAAACTAATAGGTCTCAAATCATGGCCTCTGCTCGTAAAGATTTTTCCAAGCTCCTCAAAACAGCCTTATTTTGGTGAGGAGAAACAACAGATATTCAAAAATCAAGAAAACAAAAGAAACTTGAACTTACACAAACATCAGTGTCATTAGGTAATGTTAAAGTATTGACAGTAGGAAAGAAAAATTTGAGTAGTAAGCAAAGTGATTTAAGTTTAATATAGACTTCATCTCTCAGAAAAACAAAAACTACATCTCTCAATATACGAAGGAGAAGCTCTGCTGGCTTGATTACTTGCCCTCGCAGACAATGCTGGCACTATAACGTGCTATCAGTGCAGGGCAGCTTTAAAATCTTACCACAGCAGTCCCAGTGGTTCAACAATCTCCACCATGAGCTGCTGACAGCAGAAACAAACTCCTCTGTTAGGAATTGCTCCACTGAGATCCAGAACATAAAACAGAATCTCAGAATTTTTAGGGTTGGAAGGGGCCTCTGGAGACCATACAGTCCAAGAAAGACTGCAGCAAGGCTTGTGCTGCGTATCAGTCTCTCTTCAATCCTACTTGGCCTGCTGCCATCAGGGACCCAGAACTCAAGCCATGAAACATGCCTGAAAGGATGAGCGAAATCATTGTGCCAAAGTTTGGAGATATATAAAATGCCTGGGGAAAAAATTTAATAAAAAATAGAAAGGAACTAATATATCAGACCAAGTTTGTTACCACATGAAATGAGATCAAAAAAGCGTAAAGGAGGAAAACAAACCTAAACCAAGGAAAGTTATCATGTATTTGACCTTCATAACCTATACTATCCATGACTGTATAAATGTATATTGTACAAGGCGCAGAAAATATCCAGCATTTTGAATTTCAGTAAGTGTGGAGTGTAAGCAATGGGTTTCAAGGGACCGTGGCACTTTGAAAAGCATTCACACTATCAATTCCTCATTGCAAAGGCTGTCTGCACCATTTCCCCCCCTGGTTATATGCAGGTCTGAGAGAGGCATCATTCACATTCTGTTGTTGCATTCATACATTTGTCTTTGGAGAGGAGCAACTTCGTTGAACTGCTGACCACCACTTTGTTCTTTTCTTAATCTATTAGGAGCAAGACCAGAGACATGAGCCTGTGGGAAAGAACAATATCCTTCCTAAAACCACTGCCTCCATTATCTCTCCTTGTTTCAGGGTAAGTGGCATGCAGGGAGCTGAGTGCTCTGCTCTCTCCTGTGCTGGCTGGAGGAGACCTTGAGAAACAGACCAGACAAAAGTCTCAGCAGGATGTATAACCCAGGTAAAAGTTTGAAGTAAATGTAAGTGTACTGTCAAAACAATAATTGAGGTTTGAAGAGAGTACACCTCTAAAACACTCTTTGAGAAGGTCTGCTCAATCTGGAGCTTCTGGAAGGAGTGGCAAGAAAAGCAGTAAAAGGATAATACAGTTGATTGCAGAAATACCAAATGTGCTCTGTGCTGTAAATCTAACATGTCTAAGACATCTAAGACATTTCTTTGGTCTCTTCTTTTCTGACAGCCTCATTCTTTCCTCAGCTTCCAGAAGCAAGAGGATGTGACAGATGTTAATGTAATGCACAACTAGATTCATCTAGTATGCACCACTGAAATCTTACCTGAGATTTTATAGGAGCAGGACAAAAGCTTTTGCATAATGATCTGTAGTTATCACAAGATACTAATTCATGAGAAGTACATATATACCCCTAGTATAGATCTATGTGGTGTAAAATAAGGCTTTCAAGATGTAAAGTTTTGCTTAATCTGCATATTCAGGACTGGCATCTTAAATATGAAACAAAAATACAAATTACACATTCATAGTTGCTGTCTGATTAATTGTCAGGGTAGTCAGAAGAAATTCCAACACAGGACTCTTGAAAGAGATCCCTTCAAATTCTCTGTTCTGAAGTTCTGCAGAAAAGCTCACATATTTTCAGGAAGAATCTCATGACAATACAGTCCCTTGATGCTAAATTCCCAATTAGATTACCGGTGACTTCTAGCAACAGCCAATAACTTTCCCAGGGTTAATTTTTATGTGGGCTGAGGAATACACAGTAGAGTTTATGTCAGTGTCTGCAGTGGGACACTCTGGCCTTGTTATTCAGACATCATATATGTAACTAGTCCTGACAACTGCTGATTATATCTTTTTTAAAGTGCTGCTGCCTTTTTTTTGTTTGCCAGTTATCCTCTGGTGTATATGCCAATGCAGACAATGTCCCATCACTGTAATTGTCACTCAACTGTCTGTCAGTGATGAGAAGAAGAGGGTGACAGCCTTGACATCCCACCAATCATCCCTCTGGAAAATTGATATCGTCCTCCCCAGTAAACAACAGCTAAAGAATCGACCAGCCTTGCCGGTACGTCCCTGAACAATCAGCTTCCATTAAGGGCAGAAGCCACACATTTATCCCCCCGTACTCCAATCAATAGTACACTGACTTGCTCTGCGTTCAAGCATGCTGCTGCTCAAGGTCTCCATTTAGCACAGCCTACCTTTCAAATACTTTCCAGCTCGTTCAAACTTAAACGCAGGAAGCAGCTTTTAGGATCTCTGTAAAGTACTCTATTATAATGTGAAATATCTTACTCCCTTCAATTTGGCTTGTTTACTTCAGCTCACAGGAGGCTTAGCGGATTTATTTTCTCAATTTTTTTTTCTTTAACTGTGAAATTAAGTCATGGCATGCAAAATCACTTTTTTACTACTTATCCCTTGTAGGCTTGCATTTATATATACGTAGTTATGCTTTAGAGGAAGTTTATGCATGTTGTGTTAAAACTGACCTTATTTAAAACAATCTATAACGTGTTTACATGCCAAAAATGCTGTCTGGTTATCAGAACAGTTTGTTAACCATGAAGTCCACAGTCATTTATACATCACCCAGTAACCTAAAACTAGACAATTAGCCTGGTAAAACAGTAAAATGATCACAAACTGGCACAGACAATCTTTCAAGACGAGAAAATCAGTTATTCACATGTCATGGGCCATGAATCTCCTGAGACAAAAGCCTTGAACACACAAGGAAGAAAATAGCAACCAGGAATCTCCCTTCACAATTCGCAAAAAATTGCAAATCTGCAACCCCAGTTGTGGTTTATTACTTTACTCTATTACTCCTCATGAGGTGCTAAGTCAGCAGCTGTTACTGTCCTGTTCATAAACATCACTGCTATACAGGAGTCATCTAGGAGTCAACGGGGGCTATTACAGTATCGCATCTCTTACACAGAGCAGAGGAGGCACAACTCAATGCCCACTGCCTTGATACTCGTTTCAAATTTTTTAGTTTGATTGTCCCTTGTACCTTTTCATCAGCACACACCCCATGGAAAATGTGGCAGTGCTTTTCCTACTACCCCAGGTGTCATCCTCAGCCTTGTGCTGGCAGATTCTGACCACTGCCACAGTGGTTTCTTGTGACTCTTGGCTTTTTTCCTCTAAGTCCAGGAAAAAGAGTGTTTACTACTCCCCTCATACCTCAGGGCCTCAGCACAATGCAGAGCACAGCACAGGTGAGTCACAAATCCAGTGGGCAGGATCCTGTTACCTCTGCACACATGAGGTGTTCTTTGGTTGGGTTTTTTTTTCCACCCCAAGATAACTTTAAAGTTGTCTTATGTCATCAGCTCAAAAATCCACTACTAAGGCCTTGAGCACTTAAGTGTGCCTGAAAACCCTTTGTGCGCCATCACCAACAACTACTGAAGGCAGATAAAACCACAGCTGTAGAAAGCTGTAGCCGGTGTAGAAATGAAATTTTCTGAAATTCCAGGGATCAGAATTTGAATTTCTAAACCATAACCATGATCACAACAATATGTCTCAGATAAAATGTCACTACATCATTTATGTGATGGGAAACCTTAACTGTTATCTGTAGTGCTAAGACCCTCTGCCATTATTCCAACTTGGGAACATTCAATTCTGCACAGATATCAATTAACACGGAAAGCATGCTATTCTACCTGCAACAGCTTTTGGTGTTCAAAAGAAGCATACTGGCATTAATAGCTACAACCTTGAATTCAATTTTTAAGGAAATTTAAGGGCTTATCTGGATAGGTCTCCTTTGTTTGGGGGTCTAGATACTACTGATACAATGTGTAAACCATTAGGGAGTTCAGTGTCCCCTTCACTTTGCTAAATGGACACAATCAATACCTTAATGGGAATGTTTGGAAGCATCTATAGGCAGACCAAATTGGCACATTACAACACTTTTTCAAGCCTGTGCATTAAGTTCATTAACTTTAATTTGAATTACAAATTTTATTTCTCTGATCAAGATGAAGACATGGGGCTCATTTACAAGATCAGCTTTTTGCTCTGTTAATGTTTTACAGGGAACGATAAAGTTAATGCAGCAAAGAGACACCACGTCACCCCTATTGGTAGACAATTATAGACGAAGTTCCAAATTCCAATAATCCTGATGGGAGGCACTCAGGAAATTTTATAGAAGAATTACAAAAATATTAAGCAGAGAGTCCAGAAGGCTAATCGACCCTCTGAGAAACATAGTCACGCTTGTCACAACAAAAGCACACTCCACAAAACCAAAGTGTGTTATATAATTTAATTTCCTTCAATTTAATGGACAAACACAGCCCCATTCTCCTTTGCATTGATCATTAAATTGCTAATTAAAACCTTTTAGAAAGGTTTTAAAGTTGAAATGAAACACTTCTCTAATTTTCTGATACTGTACTTAGGAGAGTTAATAAATCTTCGGAAGAGAAATGTGTCATACCAAAACTTCCTCCTAACTTCATTAGTTCAGATAAAATATAAGGTTGTGCACTAAGGTACAGCACACTTCTTCCAAGAAAGTTTAAGACCTTTTTTTGAGAATGTGTTAAGACATTTCAGTTAACAAGAAAAATATTTGAACCTGGATGCTTTTCACATTAAATCCATTTATTCAAAAAATAGGCTTGGGCAAACTCCATGCACAGATCCACTTATGAATTCAGGAATTATTAAAGGAAGAATAGATATTACATTCCTACTACAAGTTTGTCAGTGAAATAGGAATACACTCACACCTCCATATTCGTGTATTCCAGGTCTCCTGGGCGGCCCCACAGAACCTTTAATCCGCAAATTCATGTCAGACATTAATATGGCAAATTATTGCCAGGAACATGGCAACTTTGGAACAGTTCAACATCCCGGGCTCCTTACAGGCAGTGAGGAGGGTGGGACTCAGGGTTTTTCCCCTCTAACTCCAGCAGCTAGCACTGGTAGGAGTGCTTTGCCTGAGGTTGTGAATATCTGCATATGCACATACGCAGATATGTGCTGGCAAGTCCAGGCTGGCTGCTGTGCCAGAAGGGCCGGAACCGGGCCCACATGGGTCCCTGTGTTACAGTTAAAGACTTCCTGACTCCTGGCAGTTCAGTACCACACCACTCTGTGAATAACTGAGTAAAAACTGTGGGAAAAATTTCCAGGAGTAGGAGAAGCCGTGCATAGAGCAGCATGAATTACTGAGGTATGACTATAATGACACAAGTGACACTCAGGCACTTAATTTGCAGGCAATGCCTGCGTTTCAGTTTTTCCTTCAGAAACATCAAATACAAATTGCTGTTAAATTCGAACATTCATTTCTCATTTCAGTAAGCATACACATTCCTCTTCATGATCACGCCATAACAAGATGACGTTCAATTATACTAAAATAACGGCAGCTGCAACGATTACCTTCCCAAATACCTCAATAATTCTCTAACTTTTTCAATACCGCCGCTGTAATTGCCAACAGCATGTTGCTGCTCACAGGACACAGTTGCTCCAGACGAGCACAGACACACAGACTGCGGCTGACTCCACTTCAGCACACGACAGGGAGTCTACACCGGTCATGTGGGAAGACCGACAATATGGCATGATACCTGCTGCTGTCATATTCACCAAGCAAAAGTGTTTGGAGGAAATGGAATTAGCAGCATAAATTTGTAACACTTCTGTCATGTGGCACTGGGGTTTTTGAGTCAATGAAAGGATCTGCTTACAATAGAACTCATAGCTCTCTGTTCTTGCTGCCTCAGACACCCAAAGAGCATAAGTAAAACCTAATTCAAAAACATCATTGGAGAATCTGCTAATGCAGTCTACTGAAGTTAACTGAAGTTAAGCACTGAATTTCAGGAATCTTATGTTGAGAGCTGACAGCAAATAGGTCCTTTTTCGTTTGTGTCCATGTGGTCAAAACCTAGTCCAGTGTGAGTAGCTACCAAATACTGTATATAGCAGTATCATGGAAGGATAATTTGCTCAGAGAAAACACACTTGACTGCTGTCTCACATTCTCTTTCATAATCAAGGGGACTAATTTTGAATTTAATTTTAATTTTAATGTAGCTAGACCAGCCCCATTTAAATTCAAAGCAAGAGGTATTTAAGATCATCTCCTCTTGTGACTAATAAACTTTGCCTTCCATGCATCTGTGATAAGGGAGTCACTGAGGGAGAGACAAATGTCATTGGAAATTAATGTACAGGGAAGTGCATACTGTTCAAGAATTTAAGTAGGAACAAATGACCTTTGTTAACTGGCTACAGATTTTTTTTAGATAAATAGCATTATAAAATACAGAACATAGGGTGTTACACTGCAATATAAGTCACTTTGTTCACAGGTTCACAGGTTATTCCGAGTTGGAAGGGACCCACAAGGATAAGCCAGTGTTGTTTTAGTTTGTCTATTTTAAGTTGGAGAATTAATAAGTGACAAAAATCCTCTGCTTGAGGCTCATCTGGTTTTATTATATTTTCTGAGTAGTGGAAACAGTCAATTCTCACTCATATAATATTTATGGGGATTTTGTTTTTAATGGGAAGTTTTCTTTACAGGCTTTTGTGCAGCTTCTTCATTCCCAGAGAGTCAACTTGTGGACAGGAAAACCTCTGGATACCTTCAAAGCAACTAAGATTAAGCTGACATGTATAACACAAAGAAAGGGAACAGGGAAACCAAGGATTTAAGGGACATACACTCTAAGTTGGAATAGTTTCCTACCTATAACTTTACCAATTTTCTCCTACCCAACTACAGCTATGCATAAGCAACCCTCCTGAGATGCCTAAGTGAGCGGCTTGCTTTTCAAATGGAACAATACAAAACAAAATACCAGAAATGCCATTGCATCAAATAATCCTTGTGCCTATTGACACCAAGGGGAGGTAAATTATGAGTTTTCCATGTAAGACTGCATTCTTAGGCTTAACATGTTTATAAATGATCTGTAACAGCATTTTCTGTCAATTGTGTGCCCATATTTAAGTTAGTTTACATTGCTCCATGAGCAAATGAAGCATTATAAAATTATGCTGAGTTTGCACTTTCATGTATGGAACTATTGTGTGATATATACACAAACCCCCAATTCAAAATACATTATTACTTTTGTTAGTACTATTGCTACCATCAGCTGACCTGTTTGTTGTTTTCACTCAAATCTGAAATAAACAGCTCAAAGCCTTTGTTGAGTGGCTTCTGTTAGTTTGGTTGGGTTTTTTTTCCTTCAAATCCTAAATAAACAGCTCAAAGCCTCTGGGACCTTCATGCCCTGGACAGTCCTTCACTGGCTTTCTCAAGTTAGACTCTTTCAAAGACCACTTGCTACATGAAGCAGACTTGTAATTGCCAAGGTTTCCCTGTCCAGAGTATTCTTTTTTCACTTGTGTAATCAGCTAACCATTCATCATATAGGATGTTTCAATAATATTTTATATGGCCATAATTCTTCATGAAACTGAGAAATCCATACATTTCATCATTTGCTGAGAAAATAAAATACATACTATAGTGACTTCAGGAGAGTTATGTCTTGCTTGCACCTTAGTTCCGCATTGCTATCATGCTGCTGCTTTGCTATCATGCTGCATGATAAATACCTGACAAGAGTATTCATTTCACATTTCTAAAAACTTATTCTTCTCTACACATTCATTCCTCAGAAATTCTTCTCTTGATCCTCCTTCAACAGGAATCCTGAAAGATTTACTCTGGGAGAAGGAGTCTCACATGGAAATTGTCCTGATTTTGTGTTGACAGAGTACACACTGCAAACAAACTGGAGTTGTAGTTGGGAAGTTAAAGGATGACGTGTGTGATTTTCAATATACATCTGCCACTCTCTAACCAAAAAGCTACTCTGTACCATATTCTGTATGGTACAGAACCATACAGATGGCTCTGGATCCCGCCATCCCTTACCCAGCAGCTCTAAGATTTCTCTGTATTGGATAAATTTCTGCTGCATTTACTTTGACCACTTTTCTACTAAAGGCAATGATAAAGATGGCTAATGAGGTCAACAATATAAGAATAAACCCTCTTTAAATACACTGGAGTTTGGTTTCTCATCCTCACAGCCACATCCATTAATTCTGTTCATGAACTGATAAATCATTATCTTCATTCTAGTGACATTTTCCAGCCCAGTAACTCATGTTCGTAACTCCAGATCCCAACACTGCTGGGGATTATGATCAAAACATAACAGAAGACTACCAGCAAGTTTTTAATGAGGGCAGTTACCAACACTGAAAAGAATATCACAGTTTCCTGTGTTTCTCTAACTAATGTCTAAATGAGCTCTTAGGTGGGAAAGAATAGAAAAAAACCTGACCACACTTAACAAGATACCAATGGAAAATTACTTAACCAATGAAAAACTACCACATTACATCAGTAATGTATACTCTGTGTGTGGGGACCTACACGTTGGTGCATTCAAATATGATATGCATGCAAATTATGATTATGCACATGTGTGTCTAATTGTTTTTAAAACTAATTACGAATGGTCTTATGTTGGTTATACTAATAATACGCTAATTTATACAGCTCTAGAGACAGTCCTGCTGGATGGCATCATCTTTGCCATAGGAAAAGTTCAACCACTGTGCCCTCCAGACTATCTTGAGCAGATTTTTTTGGCATTTCTCCTGTGATTTGGCTGAAGAAAGCAGCAGGACATGGTGGAAAACTTGTCCAACTGATATTTCAGTTAAGTGGACTGAAATACTGGAAGATGAAGCATCAAAACAAACATTCACCAAAAAATTTCACTAAAATGTCTACTGCAAACTATTTTCATTATGTCAATACATTACTATTAAACAGGACTATGGAAGCATTCCATCCTTTAAGACCATGTAAAGGCTGTTCCCTAGAACAACTTCTGTGCATGTTAGCTACTATGGACAAAGAGACATTCAGATGAAAAGAAATTTATTCTTTTGCCTTTCCTTCCAGCAGACCATGGAGCACATATTTCACACTGAAGAACTTGCCAGAATCTCTTGAACTCAGTAAATCAAAGAGGTTTTTAGTAGAAAATTAAACTACACCCCAAGTAGTACATCTCTTATTCAAGAACTCACACACAAAGCTGGAATATACTATACTGCAGACGTTCTAGGGGAACTTCAGACTTTACAGAGCCTCTGGGAAATATCCCATTGATCCAGGCACTGAAAGTCAGACTGTACAAAACCTTTGCAGTACTTGTCATTAGAATATCTGCCCAACTCCCATAACATTAGCCAACATCTACTTGTCAAAAGAGAAGTCTATGATGCATCAGGCTATTTCCTTATGCTGGCCTTCCCTCTTTCTCTTCTTTTCTAATAATTTACCATCAGATCCTAAATTATCAAAACCACACAATACTTCAAAGCAATCCTTCTCAGATATTTTAAAACTCTTCCATGACTGCACCCGAAACACAACTGGTATTTGGATTTCCATCCAGGTCACATTGTGCCAGCCAGAAATGCTCGGAACTCCTTCAGCACTCATGGTTTGTTAGTGCCAATACCCTTCTTAGCCAGAGACATTTATTTTATTACCACTATATCAAATCATGCATTTGCATGCTATATGTGATAGCAAGCATTATGTGATTAAATTAGATTTAATTAGTTTTGAATTTTATGAAATAATTTTTTCTTCCCTCATAAAATGACTGATCTGATAAAAATACATAATTTAAGAGTAAGAAAAGGCTGCAGTAATGACACTTCCAAGAACTTCAAAACTTCTATAGTAGAAAAAATGTGCATGCATAGTTCTGCTTTTCTCATACATTAACTCATTCAGATTCCCATTTCATAAGTCCTGGTGCTGCAAAATACTGAACACATTCTTGGATGAGCCTCCCCAAAATCTGACACATTGAGTGGCATCAAAGTAGCTGGGAGATGAATAAAACACTACACTGTCCAATGCATTGCTGCGAGTTGTTTATTCCCATTCTGACGTTGCATGCATGAACTGCCACTGTTTGACGAATCACTGAGGAAAATGAGGCCTGACAAACAGCCACTCTTTCAGCAGCTGTGTAGTGTATGACAGGATCAATAGAAGAACACGTCTTTGGCTCTAAAATGCCATATTTTTACCATTTACACTGAATAAGACATGAAACTCTTTAAAGGAAGTGGCACTACGTTATCATTAAGGCCTGTTGACACCATGGAGGAGGTGCTTTGAACTGTATTCTGTCATCACTCTTAATCTGCAACTAATCACATCCCACTCTGAACAGAGGGAAGGGCCTTCTGCACATTGACAACATTGCCAGTGATGAAGCATTGCACCCTTTAAAAACTCATTTACAGACTGGTTTCACTACCACCCACAACTGGCTTGGATCCATGAGGGAACACACCTGCTCTCATTAGGGCCACATGATGTCTGCTGTTAACAGGTTTTCCATGCAAATAGTTTCCAGAGCTTTCATCTTGCTGTCACCCTATCTTCATCTTTCTGCTGATTGGCTTTTCTACCTTCATTTGGGAGGTAACACATACACAATCTGTTGATTACTCCAAGAGGGTACTGACAGACCTCACTGACAGTTTCAGACTTATGGATTTTACTCTACCCTCTTCCATTATGCAGCATTTCCAATTGTCTTCTAACGCACATTTATTATTTTCTACTGCTGATGAATCCTTTATGCTGAGCAGTCTTCAAAAAGTACTCTTTGCAAAACTGAATTCCAAACTAAGAGTATTTAGATGTATAGAGAACAATTATTTTTTCCTATGGAGTCTTTGAGTATTTAGCATTATGGATCAAAACACTTTAATTCTATAAAATTGTAGAGTGATTTGGGTTGGACAGGACCTTAAAGACAATCTAGTTTCAACCACTATGCCTTGAGTAGGATCACCCTCCACTTTACCATGTATGTGCATGTGAGCAAAAAAATCTCTAGCTTAGAGTTGGCTCTCTGCATTAATACTTAATCCTCTTTGGCAAAATCAAGAATAGCATTTGAAGTGATACTTTTTTTCCCCCTGAAATAACATGGCTCCCTCTTCATATTACTTGAATACATGAAAGAATGTATTTGTCACTTCAGCAAAAGGGGCTTATTGTAACCAAGCATCAAGGTAAGCCAAATTACAAGGAATAATATCCAAACAGGAGAAACTATTTAGCTTAAATTACTCTTAAAACTGATTTAGCTAAGTCAATAAAACTTTTCTATAAATGTAAGGCATGTATGAGTCCATAAAGACACAATAGAAAAGAATTACCATCCAGGAAATCAACTTCTTTAGCATTTTGAGTTTAATATTTTACACGTGCTAGTTAATCCTTAGAAAGGTTTATCTTCATTCTATAGTTAACTGAACTTGTTTATAAGTAAATCAGTCTTTTCTTATTTCTTTTTTGTTAAACCGAATTAGAGCTGAAAATCAACATCACTATTGGAACTCCTGCAGGTTTCCTGGGAATTTCACACAGGTTTCCATCCAGTCAATTGCATTAAAAACCCAGCAAGAAAGCTGCTTTGCATAGTAGACCACAGTAACACTCCTTTTAAATAGATTGAGGTTAAGGCTGAGCCCAGGAAAAAAAAAACAAACCAAAAATCCACCTCCCTCTCCCTTCAATCTTCCAGAAGAACCCTACAGCCATATCATGTAAAGACAGAATTTTTATAAATTCTCAGTGGGTATGCAGTGTCTCCACTTTAACCAGCTCGACCCTTGGATACACTAATACATTTTACTGAATCCTTTGCTTTCAGTGAAACAGCAAAAGGATTAAGAGTGAGTCAACCCAGAATTTATGATACAGTGCTGTAGAGAACCAAGGATCTGAAAGAGGTGTTGCTAAACATACAAGTATAAGGCATCTGTTTCCAACACCTGCTCTCTTAACAATACTCTTGGCTTGTCTAGAAACTCTTCTAAACCCTTGACATTAAAGTTCACATGACCTCTAACCTATGAACAATTTTTTTCCAAAGTTAAATTTTCATGCAGGAAACATTCCTGTTCCTTAATTAGCTCTTAACCAAGATAGGCAACACTGATATTATGGCCAGAATCTCCCTTTCATTGCAGGCAATGAATTGGAACATTCGAAGTGCAGACAGGTTGCAGCAATGTCTTCCTACTTAATCTGTACATGTGAAAAGGATCACTTTTAAAGCACATTTCTGTTGGGACACACAAACAACAATCAATAAATAATTTTTTAAAAATACAACATACAGTTTATGGGAATTCAGAGGAACATTTTTATCTATGTGAAACTCTGAGATCATTTTGTTGGTTTTTTGTGAAGATTTTTCAGAGAATATTAAAAACTTATTGTCCTCCCTAAAAAACATAAAAATGAGCCTATAAAACCATCAAATATGAGATGATGCAGTAAACTTAAGTATTATGTGGGTTTGGATCATTTATAAATAATTCTTTGGATAATAAAAAGTAATTTCATTTGTGAGTTGGGGTTTTTTCACCCCAGAAACATGCATCTATCAGTATGTGACTAAAAAAAAAAAAAAAAAAAAGTCTTCATGTTTTGATCTTCATTTTTCCTTCAAGAGGTACTTCTCAAGTACTTCAACTTCTCAAGTAATCAAGTCCAAATGGTTCCAGAAGTCTCCAGATTCTCCAGTCTCCCTCTGCACCCCCTCCCACTACCTTTCTTTCCTACAGCAGGAAAGACAAGTTAGTATCCATTCCTTATTGGATGGCACTAAACAAAAATCAGCTTCCTGCAAGACTAAACACAAAGACCTGGAAGGAGTTGCTGCACAGTTGGGGTTTTTTTGCCTCAGTCTTCAGGTAGATTTTTGCGTTGTCCTTTTAAACATATTAAGTAAGAGTTGCTAAGCTACTTGCAAAACCTTGCAGGAGTATGGGGATAGTTATTTACAGAGTGATACCCTCTCAGACCTGCTGGACATGTCACACGATTTGTCACAGTGATTTCTTTGCACTTTTTACCATGTTCTGCTGCATGTAACTACAAGGTCCACGGCCCCAGAACATTACAGACCAAGCATAAAACAGAACAAAGTCATTGGACCCACACAGACTTACAAAAGCCATCAGAGCCTGTCATTAATTTGATTTTTCAAGTAGATGAGTTTACGTAGCCACTTGATATAATGAAACAGAAAGGATTTAGAGAATTCTAGATGCAACCAGTGTGGTAAGAAATGGGCCATACACAACCCTTTTCTGCTGACAGTTACAAAATGACAGTTTTACAGCTATTTTACAACTCCTTTGCTGGGCCTCATGTAGTCCCCCTGCAGGTTCACAGGTTATTCTGAGTTGGAAGGGACTCACAGGATCATCTAGTCCAACTCCCAAGCGAACACCCACCCAGGGATCAGGCCCACAAGCACGGAACCATGGGCACCACGCTCCATCTATGCACATCTGCATAATCTACATAATCTACAGTGGATTACAGAACACCTTTTCTTTTTGTATTCTCCTTCTTTCCATGGGGCACACCAAGAAGACACTTCTCAGCCCTCTGCATTCAAAATAGATGTTTTGCACAGCTCAAAGGCCCTAGTACCCAACTTCCGTTTGAAATGAACATTCTTCTGATTTCCTTCCCTTAAACAGCTCTAAAAATCCTGCCTCTAGAGTGAATAGTGTATGTGTATGTTAATTCTAATTATTTTTTTGGCAGCAAATGAAGCAGTTTTAGTCAGAGTTGCAAAATGTAACTCTCTTTCCAAAAGAAGTAAACCAGACAGTCTCATTCACACTTTTGCCCTTTGCGAGTCACACAATCTTCAATCATTTATACATCTTGTGCTCACCACTTCTGTGAAATATCAACAGATGGGTTTGAAATGATTTTTCACAGAAATGGGACCTTCATTTTCAGAGATGACTGCCTACAATATATCCTTTAGAACGCTGCTCCTGAGAGCTTAAGAGAGCACATTTTTCATTAGTGCTCTGTGTTTGAGCAGTACACAGGTATGGGTATTGTAGGTATAGTAGACCTGTACGTTTTACCACAACATAAAAAAGCAGCTTAAGAATAACATTAAGAGGTACATGTATTTCATATCAACACCAAAAATGTTTTGGTGGAGTACATTCCTGCAGCAACTACCAACAGCAGTCTCGTGAAAAACTCTGGTGTAATTATTCTGTATGTTTTCGCGTGACAGGAGGTTGTAGTCAGGCAGGGGTTGGTCTTTTCTCTTTTCTCCTTGGTCTCTGGGGACAGGACGAGAGGTCATAATCTTAAGCTTCAGCAGGGAAAGTTTGAACGTGATATTAGGAAAAAGTTTTTTACTGAAAGAGTGATTCGGATGTGGAATGGGTTGCCCACAGAGGTCGTTGAGTCGCTAACCCTGGACGTGTTCAAGGGGAGGCTGGACGAGGTGCTGAGTGATGTGATCTAGATGTAGCTGATAGGTTAGTTGGATTATAGGTTGGACTAGATGATCTTCAAGGTCCTTTCCAGCCTTATCTATACTGTGATACTGTGATCTTGTTTTGGTATCCAAGCAATTACATCTATAAATTCCTGCTAACCCAGACTTGATTTCAGCACCAATGGACAGGCAAAGACTTTAGTGTTGTTAGTTCCTAGACTATTTCCCCATTTGCCAGTAGGCTGGTTAATGACAGGGATCACAGAACTTTCACAATACACTCATTATAGTGACCACTAAGTAATGATTAATAGCAAAAGTATTGGGAATTAGAGGAAAATTCAAAGAGATGAATAAAAATGCAGATTAGTGGGAAGGAGGGAAGAAAGGGCCCTGCAGCAATACCTGCTGCCATTCTCTGGCATTTGAAAGGCTTAAGAGGAAAGTTGATGAATTCATGACATTTATAGGCCTCAAAAAAAGGTAAGCCATGAAGAAGCAGTAGGTGGAAAAAGGAGATGAACCAGCCCTAAACCTTTGATTAGATAAATAATTTGTAACATATTTCAGAATGTCATTCTTCCTCACACCCTAAAATACAAGTCATCCATAAAACACTTATTATTATTATATCTTTTTTTTAATAACATACTGAATGCACAAGTCACATTTAGCATTACAGCATTGTTTGTGCCTCCATCTCTCATGGCAAACTGGGCTCTTTTTCATGCTAAGAAACTCCTCTGAGTGCCTTCTTGCACTTTTTCCTGTCTAAGGACAGGGGTTTATCAAAACCTGTGTTAAACTTACTGCTAAATGCAGGCTTTGCTCACCTGTCTCCTAGCTGAGTTTCTCTGCCCTTGCACTCTCTGGTTTATCAGCCCCACATCCTCCTCTCTTGGACCACTACAAGCACTTCTGTGATGTCTTCAGAACCACCCCAGGAATCAATCCAGTTGAAAAGTGATCTGGACAAACTTCTAAATCTGGCTAAACACACACATGCACTTACTTGCCACAGAGGATTGTTTTAACCTAGATTAGATCCCCAGTCCAGGGGAACTCCCTGGCTGCACAAGCTTTTTCTGATATTAAAAGGAATTGCTGTAGGTCTAAAAACACCTGACAAGGAATAAGGAGGCAAGTTGAGACACCTTTGGCTGCCTATGCCAGTTTATAGATAAAGAGTTTATAGATAATAAGGTACACCAAAATAGTTTGGGAGATAAAAGGTGTTACATAGCCATAAGTTTTAAAATTAACACAATTGCCACAGTGTGGGTCACCCCAGTGACTACGAGATCTTAACTCCTACCCTCTTCCTAATATCCACAAATCCTCCCTGTGGGAAGCAACCTTTCTTGTTATTGTAATCTTAATCAATATGTTAAGATTTTTTTAAGGTAAATTCCAGTAGTGGCTCCATAATAGGAATACATTTGGTATAAGGGCCTGGAATCATGAAGCAAGACGTAGATAACAGTTACACAACATTAGTGCTGAACCAGTAACAACTCATTAAATCGATACCATCTGCCTCCCTCCAAACAGCACAGAGCTCATCTTAGACTCTGAATACAGATCCTGTAATCATGAATGCTAAACCATAGCCTTGAGGCAGATCGTCTACAAACACTTGCAAGTAATGCACTTAGTGTATCATCCTTCCGGAAAATACTTCAAAGGTCTGGGAGAGTTTTCCACGTGAAGTGGAAAACATCCTCCCTTAACGCACTCTGCAGCATGGAACTCCTAGCAGAGCATTGTGCCAAAATTACAGCAAAAGAAGGGAGAACAGATTGTGGAATAAAAAAGACACATGGCAGAGTTATTCCATGTGCCTAGAGGAGTTCAGTGAGAGAAACTACAAGTTCTACAAATCACAGGGTTACTTTCTAAGGAACTTGAAACCCATGGGGTGCATGTTCCATGTCCAGCCCCTCCAAGCCTTTTAAACACAGAATTCAAAATCAAGGTATCAGCATTTATTTCTCGATAAAGCAGAAACTGCTGATAAAATTAATAAAGAGCAAATTATTTATAAATGATATTCATAACAAAGTACCTCTTCCCCACTCTGAAAAATCATACCAGCTGCATGTAAGTTGCAGATCAGCCTAACAGAGGATGGTTACAAAGCAGGAGAGGGGAAAGTGTGTGTAAGAAAAAGCAGAATATGCTATTTAGCACTGAAGAGTAAAATATGTGAATCAGCCCTGCAAGCATGGACGTGAGGAGGGGAGGAAGTACTCCCAGAAGAGAATTCCCTGCAGCCCATGGAGGGGATCATGGTGAAGCAGATGCCTATGCCTTGAAGGAACTGCAGTTGATGGACAGGTCATACAAGAGCAGGTTCATCCTGAAGAACTCCAGCCCATGGGAAGGACCATGCTGGGACAGAGGAAACGCAGGATGATAAGGGAATTGGGAGTGCTGGTTGATAGAAAACTTAACATGAGCCAGCAGTGTGCCCAGGTGGCCAGAAAAGCTAATGGTATCCTGGCCTGCATCAGGAATAGTGNGGTCTTTTCCAACCTTACTAATTCTGTGATTCTGTGAAAAGCATAAGGAGGAAGGAACAGCAGAAAAGAACCCTTAGGGACTGACCACAATCTCCCAACCCCCTGCAATGCAGAGAGGGGAAAGTAATAGTTATGAGAATGGGACAAGGTTGAACCTGGAAAGGGAGGTATGCGGAAGTTAATTTAATTTTTCCCAAGTTGGGACTGGTTTGCCCATGGTGGTAGTTGGTAAGTGGTCTCCTCGTGTTTGTCTTGACCCATAAGGTTTTCCATCTGGTTTGTCTCCCCCTGTCCTGGAGAAGATTGAGGATGAGGATTGAGAGAGGGGATAGGAGGGCACCTGGAGTCTTAGCCAAGGTTAAAGCACCACAATGTTTTTTAAAGATGTCTAAATAACCAAAACCAACACCATCAACTCCTATACACGTTCTGTGACAATAAAACACTTATTAAGAACTCCTATAGGTTGAACTCACTAAGTTACTCATCTACAATTATATACTACAAAAAAAAGAAATTATTGAAACAGAGGAATTGGCACAGGCCACCATATCTTTCAAGTTCAGATCAAAAATTTGCAACCTACGGTAGGAGAGATTTTCTTAACCTAATAAAATGACTACAAAGGAACTACAACCTGTTGGATCAATAATCCACTATTCAAGATGATTTATTAAAATTTTTAGTTAATAACCCATATTTTATATGCTCTTAAAGTCACTTTGATATCTGTTTTCCAGGGGAATCTTTTACTTTCCAGTTTCCTTCAAGACTTACAAAATATACAGTTGTACTATTGAGGAAAAATAGAAGAGATTTATTGCAAACGTCTGTAAGAATAGAATTTAGCTCATATTTAAGAGTATTTAAAAAGACAATATATTGTTTTTCTTCGGCGTGGTAATAGGCCACAACAAGTAGAAACTTTCATATGGCACAAAAATTCTCAGCACTAAACACAAGCACCACTCTCCCTCGTAAGTGGCAATATTTCAACAGATATACAGTAATCCTTCGAATATCGTGGCTCCAGAAAGACGCTGCGATAAGCGAAATACACAAAGTGGAGGTAAATAAACACAGTAAATTATAAAAAGTCAGGGGAAAAATCCCTGTGATGTATTGAAGCTGTGAATAGTCAACTGCAAAGTAGTGAGAGATTATTGTACTTCAGAACATTCTAATAATACTTTAAAAATTCTTATTTGTATCTTTGACAACTCAGTAATCAAAGACTGGCATCTGGTTAAATATTTTGCTGGTGGATTGCACCTCAACTAAGAGGGTAACAGTGAAAGAATACTAGTCTGAAGAACCTGCTTATCTCCCAAATTGTGAAGCTGAAATTTAATTCCAGATGGCCAATGAGGCTTAAGGCATGAACAAGTTTACAGTATGAACAAGTCAGCAAGTGTTTTAAGCTACACAAAGAGCTGAATGTCAGAACTCAAAAAAGCATAACAGATATGATTTTTAAAACCATCAGCTCTATCTTTCATGCTGCACCACACACTAATTTTGCCTCTATTCTTATTTTGTAAACAGTCGGACAAGGATTAAGTTCCTGTAATTCAGTTCCCTATTGCTAAAAATTGAGCACAACTGGAAAGGATAACTGCAAGGTACCCTCAGGAGACTGAAAAATTAACAAATGTTAGAAAATAAGCTTATGCAAATGTCCCAATCGGCAGGAGATGTAAAAAGGAAATAATGAGAGTGAATATAGTGTATTTACTCCCATGATTATAAAAGTGTTATTAATCTGTGAAAGAAAGTTTGACAAAATACTAGTGAAATAATAGAAATAATAGAATACAGAAAAAAAAAGTAATCAAATTTTAAACCTTTTTAATGATGCATGAATACCTGACTATTCATTCAAGGAGGATAAACATTCTATGCCTCTGTACCACAATTAAAATATTTATTGCCCAAAAATAAAAGCCTGAATCAACTTTGCAATTATTCTATTAATGAGATTATTATTAAACCATCTTCAAGTAAGTACCCAGAATTTTGTTTGCAGTCTGTCACAAATACCTTCATGAGTGCTGCTTTTGGCAAAGATAAATGGAAATGTCAGTCTAGATTTTGCCAAAATGACATAGAGACTTCAACAGTTTCTCATTGTGATATGACAATCATTTCAGTTACCACAAATGAGATCAGAGGTGCTGTACCCCACAAAGAGAAGAGGCACATTTATGGGACTCTTTCAACCATTAAAAAAGGAAAAAAAAGCTTAAAAAGTGAACTTTTGATGTAACTATTTTAGTTCTAATGAAACCTTAGAACTAAAAGCATAAGGAGATAATGGATACTCAATATTTTCTCTGTTGATGTTATTACCAAGCCAAATAGCAAATTCTCACTCAAGCTAACTGTTAAAAATTCTGAGAAATTCTTCCTACCTGAAGTGACTCACTCTGATAAAGGATCACCAAATTACAGTCACTTAATCATTTCACTTGAATGCCTTCTACTTATCATGATAACTTAATATATTTCTAGCTGAGATGTGTATGTAGCCCAGCATTAGAGAAGATAATGTTTCTCATCGTCTCCAATAAGTTAAAATTAGCGTTACTGTGCAGTATAGAGCAGTATATTCCCTTCCTAATTCGTTATTGCATAGATATGGGGGATGAAGGGGCAGGAAATCAAGACTGGTTCATCTGAGCACCAAGCTTTGAAGTGCGAGTGCATACAAACAACCCACTTAAACATTTGATAAATAAGTGCCACCTTCCCCTTCCCTAAGATCTTGCACTGAGTTTAACAATACTGTTTTTCATACGTTAATATGTACTTTCCATTTGAAGCCCTGTGTGAATGGATCTCCACAACAGCCCAAATGAGATCCCTAAAGATAAGTCATTTGAGTAATTAAGCTACAACTACAAAGAAAAATAGAGGAAATGCCTATCTGATTTTCGCTGATTAGGACTCCAGCAACTAATCACTCACAATAAAACAGTGAAAAATGCTAATTTGGCTCGCTAAAGCATTGACACTGTTTTCATACTATGTAATTTCTTGAGAAGTTGGCTCATCTTTACATACTTTATCTTTCCTAGCCACGAGTTCTTTTTCAGTTAGGTAGTGATTACTGAAAATCATAATCTTCAGGCAAACCTATTGAACTACATGAGTTTAAATG
Source organism: Pitta sordida (assembly GCA_013390025.1). NCBI lineage: Eukaryota > Metazoa > Chordata > Aves > Passeriformes > Pittidae > Pitta > Pitta sordida. Next base: position 76,041 of record WEKX01015219.1, on the reverse strand, counting down.
TGCTAAAGAGAATCTTAAGAGTAGTGTAGGTTTTTTTACTTTACAATATCTTATTACAAATTTATCAGAGGTATCTATGTCTTGTCCCACAAGAACAAGTCTCAGTATTCAAAACACTCATCAAACCAGGAAGTTCACCACACCTCAATAAACTCCTCAGTCTTCGTGAAGCCATCAGTGTCATGGCCAGCATCCCGCATTCATTTTTAGAACAGTTCTATTTTCTCTTTTCTTCCCTTCTTTTTTTGTTTTTAGTTTATCTATAGAAGACACCCTGACAGCATCTGTTGCATTATTCTTAGGGTAGAATTGCTCAAGTACAAGTTGACGTAATAGCTGAAGCAGCACTGTTGTCTTTTAAGGTATACATATATGCCTTAAAGGTATTCAAATTGTAATTTTAATCTCAATAAAGACTCTAAAGAATCATTTAGACTTTAAATATACAAAATAGCTGTTAAATATTTTTTAGTGTTTGAAGTAACCCTACACTGGAGAGAGAAAAACTTGTATACTGCTTGACTAGGCATAATTTGAAGAGCCAGCCAAATAGGTGTATCCTCTGTGGTTAACACCCTTTCTCCTGAAATATGAGTCTATCCCCTACTGAGACAGGCAGACAATATCCTTGTAAGAAGCATGCTAAGCACACTAAGTAAGAATGACTTTACCTAATGAAGCAATCAAACCCTTAACTAGAGATATTTGTATACATACAGGGTTTTTGTTCAGGTGTATTCTACTCCTATAGTGCTCTACTGAGGTCCCAGGCATGAGGCTGTGGAAATTCCCTTGGTCTCCTTCCCCAGAGAGGCTGTACCCTGTCTATAAGGGTGTACATTAACTGTATGCACATTATAACACAAAAAAAGCAGTTAATATTTAGTGTCTGTGTGATGCTGGGAAAAGTTAATGTCTTCATCTTACAGATTAGTTACTGNACCACAATGCATAGCATGTTTGTTTGCATGTCTTTAATGAAAATAAATGACTCAAATGTTTCTCTTCCAACTAAGTCTCTCTAGCAAATAGCTTATAATAGCTCAGATAAATTTTTTTAAGTATTATAAACATTATTTTCAAAGAAACCATGAAGAGGCATTAAAAAAAACATGTACAGAGCAAATGTATACAGACATATTGCTGTAATCAGGTTGTTGTGCTATTAGCTACCCTTGTTAAAATGTTAATGAGTAGCTCACCATAGGCTTGCTGAATTGCAGTTTATTTCTGAACAGGTCAGCATTTTACAATCCCTACCCCTCTGACCCTGTTTTAGAGTACTTTGTTCAACAGCGGAAACTCTCCTAATGAATCCTGCTTCTTTCAAGTGAAATAGTGTCATGGTGAGGGGTGCACAAGGACAGATTTAAAAATGCCACAGATGGAAACAAAACAAACTTTTCTTTAAGATTATTAAAATTACAGTGTTAAGGATCAATTTATGCAGGTTCTCACACAGAAAGATACCAGAAGTAGCCGTCCCAAATGCCCAATTAGTTTTGAGATTTCAACCATTAACCTTTTGGTAGAATTCCCTCTATAGCAGAGGTTGGAAGTGTGTCTTATTTTGCAACCAAGTGTTATTAGAAAGGTATTCCCGTGCCCCTGCTCCCACTCTCCCTGCAGCATTTAAGAATAGTAAGTTCCAGATGCGGCCTTGAACGTTATTGAGGTACACAGTGAGAGGTGCATCTGAATAACAAAATTATGATAATAATATTTGATTATGGCGGGGCAAAATAAGAATAATACGGAAATACAAATACCCAGGCAACTCTAACTGGGAGCTATTGTGACTGGGTAGCATATGCTCATAAATCACAAAATAAATAAATAAACAGAAGTGGTGAAGTTAGCAGTATTTCTTGAAGTATTTTCTTCGCAAGTCATTTCTTTTCTTAAAGGTCCATTCCTGACATTTATTTCTTGTGGTGTTTCACAATAGCCTGCATCCTTGGATGAGCCTTGAATGAGTCCTGCTCCCATTTGAGCTGTACATCTGCTCAGTCTCAGAAGACTCTAAAGGGGCCAAAAACATCTTTCAAAAGAAAAAGACTTCTAAAATGAAGTGTGTATACATTAACAATCCACATCTGTCTTTTTTTTTTTTTTTTGGCATTAATGCACCAAAAAAGGAAAAAACATTAGTTTTCATGGATCCCATTCGAACAAGACTACAGTAGTTTTTTAAAACTTCTGTAAAAAGAAAACTCAAAAATAGTAATTATAAGTTACTTCCCATCACCCACAAGATCTTTTAAGCCACCTCTTTCATACACACGTGTGTATATATGTATACACATGTACAGGTTTACATATAGAAAAAGGATGTTAACTTCTCCTCCTTATTATCTATATTCCAATTTTCTAAATTTTCTTTTGTTCTCAATGCAAATGGTCATTGGTTCGTCGTCATTCACCCAGGACAGCTATGTCACATCACTTGACTAATATGCATGCATTTGCCACTAAAAGACATTTTAACTGAGAGCTGTCACATCCGTCATCTCCACTCGGGCTGGTTAAAATTTTTATCTGCCTTCTTGAATTAATTTCAGCTTGCCTGAGCCCAGCAGGGGACTTTAGAGTGGTTTAGTTAAATTCTTCATTTCGAATAAGCATTTAGAGTCCTTCTATTTAGATTTTTCTCTTGCATCTAATTTTTGTTTCACATTACTGAAACAATGAGGTAATTATACATCCAGTGAAGGGGGGGAGGCAGATAGATGAGAGAAAAGAAATTATCCAATTTTGACATTTCCCTGAAAAAGCATTTTGCCCCTTGATTTTCTGCTTTTTATGTGGTTCCCTGTTATTTCACAAATTATCTATAACCACAGTTAGAGGTGATTAAGCTAAAAACAAAATTTGCAGAATGTAAAGAAAAAAAATGAGGAAAGAGAACACTAATTGAAAGTCAAAACAACAAGAGAAGGGAGGACAAACTGAAAATGAAATATTCTGTCACCAAAATATTTTATACGGATCATGTCTGTGACAAAGCTGAATGCAACCGAGCCCATATGATGTTCTTCTTGAAGCAGTCCCTCCTACAGCAGTCCTGGTGTTTTAGGCAGTGAGGACATCAGTAGGTAAAGAAGTTCAAGCTGTGAATTGGACAGAAGGGATGTTTGAGTAAGGGTAGTAAAAGACCTAAATCTACTGAAAGGTGTAGAAAGCAACAGTGACCTGTCAGAAGATATACCCCATGACCAGTATTGGACTCCTGATAAATAGATTTATGTTGGAGCTCATCAGTGCTTTTCTGTATGTTCTGCATGGTAATAAAGACTAAAAAGCTCACAGGAAAAGCAAACCACCACAATGTGATAGCTCACCTATAATAAATACTACTGTGCACAAAAATGTGTTCATAAGATTCACAGGGTTTACAAACACTTTATTGGCACACTTAGTTACTTGATGATTCTATGTTCTTGAGATCACAGGCCCACAGACACACTGTGGCTGAGAAATCCAATTTAAAAGCAGAGATGTGACTGCTTAAAGAAGTTTTCAGACTGACAGAAGGTTTCAATGTCAAAGACAGAAAATGAGCTTAAAATAATTTAAAAAGCTTGAAGAAAAACAGCAAAACATTGAAAAATAAAAGCAGCTGGATGACTTTACTGCTTAACTTGATGTTTCAATCTGTAACTACAGTATTATCTGAATTTGAAATCTCCTCTGATATTTTTTGCCTAAAGCAGAGGAGCAGAGGAGCAGACAGGGATACAAGGCCTCTTCTCCAACTCTGAATCTTGTTGAACATAGATTCTGTTCAGATGAGTGAAGATTCATGGATATTTTCATAGTTAAACTATCTGCAACAGATCCCACAGTCTGCAGCACTGGCAAAGGTGCCACAGAGGCAAACACTGAGACATACTGCTTAAGTCAATAAAACTGGAAAGATGGCAAAAATTAGGTCTGGAAGTTTTTAATCCTGGCAGGCTTAAATAAGGCATGATCCCCCTAAGGGAAGCAACTGGTTTTGAATGTAGTGAGTGCACTGGAAATAGTCACAAGATGGGTAAATTCCCATTTTTCCCACTTAATTCAAAAGGAGTTCTACCACACCTTTGTATTGTATTGTTGATCCTTAGGTATGCAGTCAATCTGATCAAAATAGCTGCTAAAGAAAGAATATCTACTGAAAGGCAGCTGTGTTATTACAGTAAATGGGCGAGCATGAGGAATAAAAAACTATTTCTGGTAAATACTTATTGACTAAAAAAAAAAAACCAAACACAAAAAAACCCCTAAATATTTTTAAGCTTAGTGGCCTTAAAGTCTACCAGTCTAACCATCTGGCAACTTTACAGCTATTATTATAAATTTTTACTTAAATGGCAGTAAAACCCGTTGCTGACATGAAATTAGTCATGCAAGGGCCTGCAGATGTACAACCTTCTGCCCGAGGACGGAAACTCTGTATGCAAAGTCCTGAAGTGTTGATTTGTTCAGACTGTGTGGGGCACAGAGAGACAAGAGCCCCAAGACCTTGTTGTGTGACACAAGAGGTGGAGTCTTCCCAGATTTGTGACACACATTCAATTGCAAATGTTACTCACTACAGGACTGACCACATTTTTCCTACGATAGCTGAATGTGTAAAATAGACCACAGGAATGTGTCCTGTTCTGTCTTTTTATTTCCCCTTTTGTCAGATAACAGCTTATGAGACAATGGACTAGAGGTGAAACACTGGAAGAAGCTTATTGAAAGTACTGGCTCATTCTCACTAGAAAAAAAGCTCAGCAACTTCTCTGATCCATTAATGAATTATATAAAATAAATCCACTGCAATATGCTAAAATACTTGTTGAAATTAAATTTTATAGCATGAAAATTTTATCTTACGAAAAGGTTGACAGGAATAGTTGAAATAACTACGAATTTAATAACAGGAGTTCATTTTGGAAATCATATTTAAGACCCTTGTCTATATAAAAGAAGCTTTTTTTCCTATTGCATAGGAACATAAAACTTTTCGCCATCTTAAATTTGTCTTGGTCCTCATCAAGATATAAAGGTAGCACTAAACAAAGGAGAGGGAGAAAGGAGTGATCAGTATAGTGCTTGCAGTTAAGTTAATACGTTTGGCAGAAAATTGCATTAACAAAGCAAGTAAGATTTATAGTAGCTCTAAGTCCACAAAACTTGGCAACTTTCAATTTCATTTATTGTCCTGCAGTTCTGTGCAAGAGGTAAGAGCAATATTGCAAGAGTGTTCTTAGATCCTAAAACCCACTTTCAAAGACAACAATCACATAAGGGTCTGTGTTCTCAACAGTTACTTAGATGTTTATCTCCCTCTATCCCAGCCTGAGGGACTACACATAAAAGACCCAAGCTTAAGGAATTTAAGTCCAGTTGGCTTTATATGAACAGAAAATGCATCATCTGGGAACCAAAGTTGTTCAGGCATTTTCTGAATTACGGCAAAGATTACTTGATACATCCATACAGCACAAGGCTAGACATTAGTTAGTACAACTAATGTCTACTTATTGAAGAGTCCTATTCGACAGCACTTCATTATCTAACTCCAGAAGGGAGATTATGTTTATACCCCTTGCAGAGAATGACCCCCACCTCTATAAAGCCACATCATGAGTAACAGTAGACAACCCAGACATATATACAGTGCTATGAGACAAAGCAGAGCCTGAAGCAAGAAGCAAAGAAATGCATGGAAGAACCAGAAATGCTGCACCTGAGAGAAGGTATTTAATCTCTGTGGGGACCACAGTCCATTCTCTCTGGGCAGGTGCAAATGAGAAAGCAAAAGCATGGCGCTGCACCTACTCTTACTGAGTTGACCTGGAACAAGCTTTTCCTGTACTTTACTCATAACACTGATAAGACTGGAAATGTGCAGTAGCACCTGGAATCTATTTTCTTTTGCTTCTGCTCCCACACACTCATATTGGAGATTCAGTATGAGAAATACCCAACAAAAAATGAAAAAGCATTTGGTAGACAAGGTTAAATGCGAGTCCTATGCATAGTAGGGAAAAATCAGAGGATCTTCCTCTGTAACAATTGTAAACATATGCCAGCAAGACCCAGAAGAGTGGATAGATTAGATTTGTTAGCTGATAGCACACTGGATTCTGTCATCCTTGTTCATGTTGAATAGCACTTTTATCAGCTTTGATTGTAAGTAAGGTTCTGTTCATGAAAAGCACGGATTCCCCCATTGCCCACAAAGTACTCAATCTTTTTGCAAAGCTGAGCCTTAAAATAAGTAGAAAAGGCAGATTCCTTTCACATGCCATGATCAACTGTCCACATCTGTTAAAATTCCCAATCTTAGAACACACTGGTGGGCCCTGTCAATGCTTCCTTTGCCTTTGCAGCATCATTGTGCCTTGGCTGCTCCAAGCAGCCTAATGAAACGCGCCTGGCGGTGATTTCCCTCCCTCCCTCCCCCTGTGCCTCCCTTCTCCATCAGCTATTTGGATTCAAACATGCACAGCTCATGCATAAGCAAACAGGTGCAGGGGACAGGGCTGCCAAACCCCAAGCAAGCACGAGGTACACATGTATCTTGCTGATTGTGGCATGCTACTGATAGAAGGCGACAAGGCCAGACAATAGGTGGGGTCAGTAGGTGGCTCTTTGATTTCCCTGGCTCTCCACACAACAGCAGCCTGGGAGTTTGCCTGTGGGGGATAAACGCTGCGTTTCCATGAAAAACATTAAAGCACTGGGGCTACAAAACCAACAAGCATCTGGAACAAGGATTTTTTACCAGGAAAAGTGTAAATGCAAAACAAGATCTATTTCTCCAGAAGTACTGTCTTGTGAGGAGATGATTAACTGAGAAAACTTTGGAATAAAACTAGTAGCTCTGTGCATGTTAAGAGTTTCTTATACAAACGAAAGACGTTCCAGTAACCAAAACTCAACATTTAGTGTTACTCCTTTTGTAATTTTTTTCTGTTTCCTTCTTTCCTCATTCTACTACACTTGGAGTTAAGACATTTCAAGACACTTCAACAAACACCCAAGGTAGTTTGAGTAATCAATACTCAGAAGTATTGATTATGTTTTGATGCTGTTGGGCAGTGAGTCAACATTTTCAGAGTTTTTCCGTAGTAAGGTGTCAAATTCTTTAAGATTTAAGAAACAAAAAACCAAACAAACCAAACAAGACAATTGGTTTGGTATGGTACTAAGGAAAACTAGGTGAAATGCCTGAAGAAACTGCACCAAGCTCACCCACCAGTTTTGTGCTGCGACACTTAATGTATAACAGCACGAAGTGGGGTTTTTTGTTTGTTTTACACCTTCTTGTTTATCATATCCTCTTCTTTAAGCCATATATTCAGAAAGTAACAGGCACTTCGAACTCATTGTCTGAATTGCTGTGAAACAGTCACCAAAGTTTATATGGTATCATACCACATATTCCAATTAAAATTTTAAATATTGCTTTACAAAGAACAGTAGAGATGCAGAGTTGAACTACTTGGGTAGAGAAAGACCTTCTTTGACTACAGTACTCAATTAGTTCAAATTATCTATTCTCAGAAAGTGTAAAAACCAGGATCACTTAATGAAAATCTTCAGAACTTTAAAATAAAAAATAAACACATGTACTTCACATGACAGAAACCTCCCAAATTTCTGGTACCTATCATGATGCAGAAGCACCCAGATTGCTTAAAGTTAAACAAGGTTCAGCACTTCAATACCAAGATCTTACCTTCTTGATTTTTACAACTTCTTTACTTCTGCTAAATTTGCTGCGCCATTCTGGGCACAGAGCAAACGCATTTGTCAAATCTACTTTTAGAAGGCATAAAGCTTCTTCACATGTTGAAAAATTCTCACCTCACTTGTAACACAAGCCCTAAATTCCCTGTGATGTGTGTCTCCTGTGCAGTTTGTCTCTCAGTTGAACTCCTAAGTGCAGGCAGTGAAATTCAGACTGATAATGGACATTTGGGCTGGCAACGTACATAGTGAAAACTCCTCCTCTTTTCACCCCTTCTCTAAAACACTTCTATTAGATTAACCAAAATGCTATCTCTAATCTGAAAAACTTTTCTGTCAAATTTCAGTTGTTAAATTACTAAAGCAAAGAATACTTCATTTTCTATCTGCTTTCAGGTATCTTCATTAGGCAGACTACTAAGATTTAAATGACAATTATGCCATGTAAACTCTGACAGTTTCTTCCCATGACCTATTTTTCTAAATGTTTCAAGACAGATTAAGGTAAAACAAAACAAACTATCATGAGGTAATGACAGGTCATATTATCAGCATGCTCCAATAAACTAAGGCATTAATAAGTAATTACATCCCTCTCTCACAAATATCACTATTACTGGAGGATGTGATTTATTTATGTTTGTCATAAGATTATGCATCAAAATACAAATACAAAATACAAGTTTGATTTCCCATATGACTAAATTTAGAAACTTAAATAAAACTAAAAATCCCTATTTGCAATTCCAGTTACCCAGAACCCTATTTACATTCAGAACATCTTTCTCCCTTCACTTCCATTTATTTCAAGAGCTAAAGCTCATGACCATTGGAATTCTCCACTATGCCCTTTGGAGATTGACTACCAATTGCTTAAAAAGATTTAAAAACAGGTTACTCAAAATTAGCTTTACAGCACTGACAAATATTTTCCTCTTCATCTAAATTAAAAAGTGACTTCAAACCCTACGTTTCTGTCACAATGCAAAAACAGTAAACAGAGCAATACTAAAAACAGCACTTCAGCTGTTTTTATGTTCATGTACAAAACATGAAAAATGAAGATACAAATTGATATGTTCCTTTTTTATTGTCAAGCATTCACCACAAATATAATGTAAAAATAATAATGCAGGTGTCAAAAGATGTAAAATGTACTCTAAATTTCATCCAGAAATAAAAAGTATCTTTTAATACAAGAAGCGCCAGGTGTCTCTGGATATTTGGCAAGTTAATCAAACTATCGAATTTTCATTGAAATGAACATTCAATATGAATTTACAAGTTCAAATTTTCATTTCCAGTCCATTCCTACATTATCTTAAGTGTCTAAGCACATATTTAGGATGAGTTCTGTAACTCAACTTCATAATTGTCTTATTTTCAAAGAAAAAAAATGCATGAAGAGTGAAGCTGTTTAATTTTCAATTTGTAAGGTATTTAATCATGCACTGGATGAAACTGATCACTTTTTGTAGAAGCAGTTGAACTAGAGCAGAAGGCCATGAGAAGCATCATGTAGAAAGAGGCTTTTACCAAATAGTTTAATGAGGACAAAAAAATGTATGGACCCCCCTACACAAAGAGACAGTATCACTCAGATAAGTAATGTCCAGAAGGCTCTCCTCAGTGTCTTCTGAAACTTCACCAGCTGTATTATTTCATAGCATGCATAATCAGCAAACACTGAATTTGGAAAACAGAGAAAATATGGCACCATTGGCGCTACTCATGGGATTTTACCCAAGGATGCAGCAGAAATGAGCAATCACTCAGCAAGCCTGCTTGGCCTGCCTCTAATTTATCATGGCTTACATCTCATGCCTGCCAGCAGAGCTGAATTCATATGTTATTGTCCCAAACCTGTCACTTTCTGGACTGCTTTTTAATCTTCCTCCTAGAATTACATTCAGAAAGGTCACTGCTATCCAATTAGAACCTTATCAAAGATGCACATGCAGGTTGGATTCACGCTTATCGAGAACAGGTCATAAATCCAGAAACTGCACATCACACAGAACCATTACCATAATGAATAACTCACATGGAAAAAAAGTGTCAAAAAATACCTATGTACTTCCAGGCAAGTGTCTGACTGTATTTCTCCACAGTCTACAGCAGGCGAATGAGCAAAAGCGTTATTTCAAAGACCATCTAATCCAGTAACACCTTGAATTTTAGGCAAAACCCAACACTGTACACATTTCTACAAACAAAGACTTCCCTGGTCTTTTCCCCTTAAGTCTCAAATGTGTTTTCAAAATTGTTTGTGAGGATTGCTATAATTAATATACCAACATCTACTGTCTTTTCTTCTATCTCAGTGTCTTTGAAACTTATAAGGAATCACACATTTAGTTTTTTATCAGTAAGTTTAATCAAGCTCAGAACCTGAAGGAGGAATGTGTTTTCAGTCTTCTGATTCAGGTACAACAATCCATACATTTCTATTATTAAACTTCGGGAAAAAAAAAAAAAGCTTTTTCTGTACATCACCAATAAGTTGAGAATCTGTAGTGTACAATCCAGTTGAAAAGGTGATGATTTAGTAAATACAGCCTAGGAACATTAAGACTGAAAGGCATTAAACACAGACCAGATATTTACATTGTTAAAATATGGGATGGGATGAAATTTTGAAGACACAAGCAAAGTGCATTTTCAGTATTGTCCATTCCAGAAGCAGAAAGCAGCCTATCTTTGTTACTAAAATCTCAATTTATTAAATAATCACCTAGAAGCACCAAGCATTTGAAGTCCTGCAACAGTTGCTTACAGGGATTACACCAAATTACAAACAGGATCAAAGTAAAACTCTCAAAGAGGATAAGCAGATTAAAGAATTGAGTAGGTTTAAGAACTCCTGTAAGAACCATTTGCTCCTTCTCCCAGCACACTACCAACTTCATTGGTCAGTTCTGGGAGGGGTCCAAGAAGAGGAAGAGGAATATGGAGCTAAGCCTCAAATTTCCACAAAGCAACGCAAAGTCTCACAGCTTTAGCCACTTCCAGAGTATCTATAATAGAGACTCAGCTTCTAACCATGAGTTAGAACTTTTTTCTCCACCCATCAGTTTATTCCTTCTCTCCTTAATATCAGGTTAAAAACTGACCTCTGTTAAATGACTATGCAACTATTCAGGAAAAATCCACTTTAGTACAGAGGTGAGTGTCCCTCCCTCTCATGCGAGAGATGGGGGTTTGATTCCCCGCCAGGGACGCAGTGGTGCCATTTTAAGAGTTGGACTCAGTGATCCTTGTGGGTCCCTTCTAATTCAGAATATTCTGTGATTTTTGTGATTCCAGATCCTCTAATCAACATATCAATGAAAGAAAAGTATTCATTAACCCAGTGACTCTGGAGATAAGCCTCCAAAGAAAGGAGACCTAGTCCAGACAAATTGCTTTTCCAATGACAACATGTACCATATTCCAAAAGCANCAGGATCAAAGTAAAACTCTCAAAGAGGATAAGCAGATTAAAGAATTGAGTAGGTTTAAGAACTCCTGTAAGAACCATTTGCTCCTTCTCCCAGCACACTACCAACTTCATTGGTCAGTTCTGGGAGGGGTCCAAGTAGACAAAAGGGATACTTTTCACTATGGTGGATCAGTTAATAAAGACCTAAATACATTCTTGCTTATGGATTTATTGCTAGCTCAAGATGGATCTAAGTAGCTCATAAAGAAAAGTAGAGATGGTATTTAACAACAAACCAGCACACTTTGGCATGAAACTCTTTGCCTCTCAGCTTTTATTATAATAAATACTGCATAGTTTCAGGTCTGATACTATAATATTTATGTTGCAACAACACAATAGCACTTACTCTTCACTTAGAAAAAATATGGAAGATGTAGGAAAAGATCATTAAGAATATCCTGTATCTTAGTTTTCATTCTATGTTTGTTCCGGTTTTTTTTTCTTTTTTGGTAAATCTGAACTAGCTTCTGAATCAGGTATGCATTTCACTTAACGATATTCAAGTAAAGACTTGTACAAGAACTTGTTTTAATTGGGGCATTTCCACTCTTATAGGATGCAAAAGGTACTGAAAATACATGTTTAACAGTTTGGATATTAACGTTCATTCCTGGAACTCAATCTGGGAAATAATTACCAACATAACATAGGTTGCTGACAAAGGCAATGTATTTGAATCACTCCTCTCTTCCCAGTTGTTTTCTATTTGTTTCCATCTGGACATGAGGAAATGAAGATGTATCCCAGATTTAAATTTTATTATTAAGTGTTCATAAGGACACCACCACCCAAGAGGCTATCAGAATCTGCCTTGATTGGAAAGTAACTTAACTTAGTTCATATTTATTAAGAAAAGAGCAAAGAAGAGTGATCTGAGAAAAGCTAGTGCTGCTGTCAAACACAATCCAACCCACAATAAGCCAAATGCCTCAAGTTTGATTGACAGCCATCTGTAAAAGTGACAGGGTTCACAGCACAAGAGTTCAAGTGCAAGTTCTCTGGGACAGAGATGGTCTTTTTGTTGTGCTTTTACACTGTAACCTCAGGAAGCCATTTCTCTAGATCTCAGTGTAATATAAATTATAGTTAATACTAATAAAAGCCAACTTTCAGCAGTTCTCCTTGTTGGTAATCAGAAAGGCCATGAATTACAGGGCATGGAGCAAGAATTGCCTGATCCTACCCAGAGATGTCTTCCCTAGGTCAAGGTTAGGGTGTACTGGAAGCACTGCAGCATTTATTTTTTCCTGTCAACAGCGTCCTGCTCCTGTGATAAATTAAGGACTCAAGGCTCCAGGTCAATTTTGAACCCTTCATGAGTTATAAATTTTCCTTAATAATAAGCAGAACTCTGATAGGAAACATAATGATTTACAGTAATAAGGATGCATGTACCATTTTTCCAGGCTATACTGTCAGTTTATGTTATAATAGCTAGTATTTACAGAGCATTTTACTAACATAAACTAATTAATGATATCCTCAACTGTTTCTATTCAAAATTCTAATGATGCTGTATCATGAGCAATCAAATGCCCACTGAGATTTCTATGCTTGACTTACAGTATCAGATGAGCTCATAGAAAGCAGCAAACACAGCAAAGACCAAACCTATATTTCCATCACCTGATTATGTTCTCCAACCATTCCTTCAACTCCTTTGTTATTCTATTAAATCCATGACTAATTTTAATAGCAGTAATTTTTACATTAGACCGAAGAGTGCATTACCAGTCTAAACTCATTTTTCAAGAGCTTGTAACTCAACCGTAGTGTTTGGCTTAGGACCACCAAGTACTAAAGAAGTTCTCAACCTTGATTCAAATCAGATTCAAGATTTAAGAAAACCAACAAGCCACAGAATTCCTCCTAATAGTAAAGGATATTCTAGAATTACTGCTTTTGCAACCTATATTGATTATAATTCACGTTAGAAATTGTTTCCTGACAACTTTTTATAACAGAAGTTTGGCAGGGGTATAAAAAGGGAGATATTCATTATTCTTTAGCATACCCTGGAGCTACAGGGGATTAGTGCATTCTTTCCCTCAAAGAAAAATCAATGCCTCCTAGTTATGTCTGCAGTGGTGCTTGCAGGCACTGTTGTCCTCCTGGTGGAAATTCCAAAGGGAAAGGGAGGACTATTAACTGTGGTTACTCATTCTAGTTGGCTACTGGATTTCTATGCAACAGAGGAAAAAACATCAGTGAACTATTTGACTCTACAAGATGAATAATATAAAATTAACACTAAGAATGGAGGCAGTATGAAGCCTAATTATATATACTACTATACGTTGGAATTTTCTCTTTGAAATGAGGCTTACATTTTAGCTAACACCTTCAGAAAAAAATATTTAAGCAAGACATTGGTAATCAAATCATATCCATATGATCAAGTGCTCTTAACTATTCACTATTACAGAAATTCTAACGAGCAAGCCATATATCAATTCTCTTTATATCAGAAAACTTGAAGTTTCAGTAGAGGATGAGAAGAGGAGGAATACACTAAGTATGAAGCCTGTAATACAAAAAAAGTAGGTGACAAATGATGTCATGCAGATTTCATAAATGGAAAACAGTTTGGCCCAGGGTCACGCTGTATCCTCTTAAGTACTGTTCAGAGAGAGATATTCGACCAAGAGCAGAACAAGAGTCCCCTCTGTGTTACTCTAACCTCGGGCTCCCCAGGGCCCCAACTGCATTCCGAAGTCGCATGAGCCGTAACAATGTCCAGAGGACCTGAACATGAACGTTTTATTGGCCTTAAAGAAAAAGGGACTGTCCATAAGAAGGTTTTATTTAAATAGATTATTTTAGGGTCGAAACAGGAATTTCAAGATCAAGTCTTTATTTCCAGCAGCCATTGTTATTAAAACAACAAAATAAATTCAAATCGGTAAAGCCATAAGAAATAGAGATTCACAGATGCTGAAGACTGGGCAACATTTCATTGTCATAGTTGATTATTCTCCCTTCTGATTTACCATAGCCAGGATTTATATGTCTTTAAACCAATCTTCACCACATAAACAGCACTGGTACACTTCAGCAGGCTGCCTTGTGTCTCTCAGCATAAGCAGCAGTGCACACTCAAAAGCAGCACCAACAGGGAACACCCTTCACACCAAAGCTCCACTACACAGCCGAGACTACCTTTAAAAAAAAAGAAGCCAAATACTCCCATAATCCAGAATAAAAGCTCTGAACCTGCTGTTCAACAGACGTTAATGACTATATTACATCTCACTGTATTAGGATCAACACGTTTTCATAGAAAAAGTGTTATACATGCAGTGAACCATCTGACCACATAATATTTGCATTAGAAAATGAGCATCCTCCAAATTAAACCTGGCACGTACTAAGTGGATTTGAAAGTGGTAATTGATGAATCCAGAAAAAGAGATATCACTGGGGAATCACCAATGAAAAAGCAAGCTCCTAGCAGAGTCATGATGGCATTGGTTCACACCCACAAAACAATTCAATATCTGCCAGTAATCAGGAAGAAAATATAAGGTCACTACTAATCTAATTTTCAGACAACACACATTACTGGATAATGAAGTGGCAAGCAATCTATACAAATAAACATTGGTTGGTAAACTGGGCACAGTTCAAGATTCATGGGAAGATTATATTTCAAAACAAACAAAAAAACCCCACAATAACAGAAGGGAAGATTATATTTCCTACAGGAACAGGGAAATAACCAAGGGAACACAAGCTGCTGATTTAACAAAGCAGCTAAAAATACAAAAATTATATCTGGATGTAAGAAAATAGCAGCAAAGGTGTTTACCCAGTGAGTAACTGCCGGTGATTCCCAGGATATCTTGTCTAATTACTGGAAATACTTGTAAAGTATACCAAATACCACAATTTTTCAAATTTTCAAATTACTCTTACATCATCTCCCTGCAGTTTGAAAAAAATCACAGTTTAGAATTTGGTACTTAAAAAAAAAACCGGTGCCAAAACTATCTAAGAAAATGCCTAGGTAATAAATATTTATGCAAGTTGCATTTTTCCAAGTCTTTTTCCTTTGGGTGACATTCCACTACAGGATTTCAGTATCTCATAGCTGGAAGCTGGGACTAGGAAGATTCAAATTGCAAGTAAAGCTAATGGAGGGAATAAACTACTGCAACTGGAGTAACTGGATTGAGGGTTTGGGGGGAGTTTCTTTGGGTGTTAATGAAACACATTTCTGAAAATATTCTGAAACCTGGAAATTTAATCGCTCCGTCTTGCTTCCCTCAACACTGTCTCTAGATCCAGAGACTGTACAATTGAGGCACTCCAAACCCCTCAGACTGCCATCTAATCACTACCTGAAAGCTCTGCTTATGAGACAGCACCTGGCAATGTAAATCCCATTTTACCACCATTCTACACAGCTCTGCAGGGAAAGTAAATGTCAACTGTGTGAAACAGCTGCAATATTTAAGACATACAACTAGTCAGAAGTCCCACACGGTGTGGGCATCAAAACTTTCTTCCCCGCAGAATATTCAGTTTGTATAATTTGAAAACAAACGTGATCTGAAGCCTAACTGGAACAGAAAAACTGAACCTTGTGAAGTAGTAGTTTTACTTTTGGGTCATCTCAATATTAAAACAGCTTGGAAGGGATGTGATTTCCCCTCACTTAAAAACTTAAGCTCTACACAGAAATTCAATATTTATTTGAGATAATATGAAACAAATTTAAGCCCTGAAACAAAAGCATGTATCTTTCCTGCCACACATTATTGACCTTAACACAGAAGGTGTGGCTTGGGTTCCCTGGGATGTCAAACTACACGATTTTGCAAACTTTGCCTTAATTTATTCAGACTACATAGCAACATCAAAACGGCAATTCAATTTCCCTTGCTCAGAAAGAAGGTAACTAAATAATTTTAAAAATAAAGCTTCTTAAGTCGATGCAAACATATGGATTAAGCAATAGTTCTGGAAAATAATAAAAATATCTGCCATGTCAAACTTTTACTGCAGTTTTAACAGAAAAATAAAGGAAAAGAGCTGAATCCTGTGACTGGCTCATTTCTTCGCAAAGCTGACCTGCACCTATGCACCTGTTGTCTACAGCTTGAGGGCATCCAGAAGAAAAGCTATCCAGGTATAGGCTGCTATTCCCATGTTATGGAAAGAAAAATTTACAGTTCTGCTTTTTGGCCACAGTCATGATAGTCCACAGAGTTAAACATGTATAAAAAAATATTTGCATGTCTTTATATGACCATTCCCAAACTATCTTGAATAGCACTGACACTTAGCTAATTCCTCTCCCTACTCCTCCTCTGCCTCCCGAAAAATTAAAATCGTTAAAAGTCGACTAAATTTTCTACTGCCAATAAATGGGGGAAGACAAACAAATAGGTAACCTTGTCAAGGAATATTTCCACTGGTATTCTCTGACTGGAGAGAAAGTCAGCATTACTTTTGAAACACATCAGCTTGGCATCTCTCTTTCCCCCTGTCCCACCTGCTTTAGTGTTGGCAAACCTCTAAATTATGCCCACCACACCACCACTGACTAAGTTGCTCTCATAGTTGCAATTTCAAATTACTGTCCCATCATTTCCTGCATTTAAGTCTGTCAGTAGAGTTGTCAAAAGTTTGGAATTGCTGTGCCAGACCCTCACCAAGTGGCTTCTGCTCTGATCTGCAGACACCTCAATTCCACAGCTGTCACAGTGCTGACACCAACTGCAGTTAATGACACCATGTCATCTCTCTGGCTCGTTTGCTTGCAGACCCTGCAAACAAATGGACACTAGCAGGGAAGATAGGGAAGTGAGCAGCAGATACCATATTTGTCATAATCACTATGATCCACAGTAGAAGAAAATCAATTCCTCTTAATTGAATAGAGTGACTTATTAAGGGTTATAAGTCCTGGCTGGAGAGCTCTGCTGATTGGATTATGCTGGGAGAGAAATCAGCAATGAGCTCTTGAACTCACTTTCCTTTTGTCTTCTGGCTCAGAGTTGCTATTAAATGATTATCTTATGAGAATTTTAGTAAGCAAGTCATGCTCTGATCAGGGAGAGCAGCAGGAAAAAGTGTACTGAAAAGGTTCCTAAGTGTTGACAGACAGTGATGTGAACAAAGAAAATAAGCCCATCATATTTCTGATTCTTAATTGAAACGGCAGAGAAATGGTACCTCAGACAAACACTTGAGACATTCCTGAACAACCATTTTCAATTCAGCACTATCTCGGTCACCTTGCAGATTGATAAGGAATTACTTAGATTGAGACACTGCAACTGCAAACTAAAATTGACCCCACATGCAATTTGCAGCAATTTTTTCTTCATGTAAGAAATGTTTTCCAGATTTTAGAGACATCAACGTAAGTGAATCAAAGGTAATTCTTTACAGGTGTGAACCAACAGATTGGGAGTAAAGAAGTAAAAATAGAGAAGGAAAATAAACATTTAAGATGAAAATGGGCAAAACTGAGTTTCTGTTTCCAGTTAAAGTGGCAGGTGGTTATCCTGTAGATTCAGAATAAGATTTAACCAACCCTAACAGGAGACCTGGGACTAGGAGGCTTGTGTGTTTAAATTGGGGGAAAATATGTATGGGAATGATACTCTGTTTGACCTTTAAAAGTGAGAATCTCTGGAATTAGTGGAAGTTGTGTAGCAGCACCTTCCAGGATCACTTTGACTGCCATAGATGCAGCGAAAGTGCACCATAGCCTTTATTAGCAACAGGAGGCCAGGCCACCCAAGGTGCATGCCTAGGGCAAAATTTAAGGATAAATGTGATACACCATCTGATGATCTCACTCACTAATCTTAAAGCTCTTTCAACAGCCTTCCTAAAACAGACCAAAGCACTTTCCAGAGTCTAGCTATTTATTCCACATTATCATAATTCTGTGTAAACTTATAATTCACCACCAATTCCAAAGTGGAAAAGGCTTTCATAAATATAAAATTTCATTATTAAAGTTCTTAAAACAGTCTATTTGAAGTTTAAAGTTTTGTGCAATGTTCATACACTAGCAGAAAAAAGTTGACTGAAAAGAGATGATGTACTCTGGGTCTTCATTTGCTCCTACAGCACAAGTTTGTGGCTAACATTAGTCTTCCTAGATGGTGGAAAACCAGTTCCAATACTTTTCATAATGACATCGTAATAGCTTTAATTGCAAGGGTTTTACTACTTATGATTCAAGAAATATTTAAAAATAAGGACTTGCAGATGAAAAATGGAAGTTCTGCCAGTTTCCAAAATGTGCTTATGCTTGTCCCTTAGGAATCCCAGAAACACAGCAGTAATATCCAAGTGATAAATTACATTTATCATGCACCTTTGACCACCTCGACTGCTCTCTGCATGCTAATCCATCACTTTGGGAATTATTCAACCATTCCAGGCCCCTAAGCTTCAAATGAACACCATTAGAAAGAAGTTACAATTGCTGGGAATTGCTTGCTCACCTGGGCTTGAACACAAGCAGCACTGATGAAATCTTCAGGGCACTTAACTCCTTAGGATCTCAGAATCTAGTAGTTTACACCTTTAAATGGTGATTTCTTTAGTAGATTTTAATAGTCGAGTGAAGGTTTCATGTATATAGGTCTGTGGTCCTAAGTGTCTTGATACTGCAACCTGTTTCATATTCCTTCCAGAGTTTAGGAAGGACATTGGGAAAAGCTATTTAGAGGACCTTGGCTCATAAAAGGTTCATGTTTAGAAAAGGCAAAGTTTGGCTGTTCCTTCAGGATGGTTCCTTGTGGGTCCAAACTGCCTTTTCCAAGGAAGTGATCACAACTTGGTGAGGTGACAGACAAGAGAAACTAGTCTTATCATGGAAAAAAGAGTAGACTCTCTAAAGATTACCATAATAATCATCTGGATTGTAACATTTGCATATGTACCACACACAAACATAAGCAAATTTACAAAACAGTATCAGTACTTATACACCCTTTACAATTGTTCTTCTGTGGTACTTTCTAATAGTTTAATATACCTACTGGTCAATACAAGTAAATTTCTAATTTAAACAGCAGAAAATTAAACAATATTGCAACGTACCAAAGAGACCTCCCTACTCTACACAAATGCACAAAATTTGGTAATTCATTCATTGACTAGATCTACAGTTCATTCTCTATTTTCATATGCTCTGGTAAATTAGTATTTCCTCCTGCACTGCTTGGCACGGTCCCTCACAGTCCCAGGGCAGTCTCAGACCTACTGCGGGAGCCCTCCCCAGTTGCAGGTGGAGTGACACCGCTTCCTCCACGCAGTAGACACAGCAGGTGCTGCCACACCTGCACCGCTCCCACTTCCATGGGGGTGCCAACACTTCCCCTACCTCTTAGACACTGCAAACAGAGCAGTGCCACCATGCCCATGGCACTCACAGTTCCAGGGGCATGGCAGTGCTTCCCCTGCCCCTTACACACTGCAAACGGAGCAGTGTCACTGCACCTGTGCAACTTCCAGTTGCCAGGACTGATGGGATTGTGTGAGAGGTGGAGCTTATTTACATATTCACGAACCATATATCTTCGTGGAATAGGGGCTTGGCAGCATTTGAGAAGGCCTCAAACTCTGGGAGATTCAAGGGTTCACTGTATTCTGTAAGGCTAGAGCCATAAGAATTATTTAACTCTCAATACAAATGCAATTCTGTCAAAATAGTTCCTTTTGACAGCTGAAACTACTACGTACATCTATTTTGATTATAAACTTTGAATACAATGTAAATTAACACATTACAGAAAAAGACCTGTATTAATCAGAAACGCTAAGACTAGCATTTGCCAATAAGCATGAACTTGAATCATTTTATTGCTTTATTGTGTCAAAGACTTCAAATGTACTCAAGTTAGGAACAAGAACCAATTTGCAATATATCTTATTACAGCATTATTCAAAAACTTGATGCATTTTATTCTTGTTTATACAAAACTGCGTCTAACCCTGTTTATGATAAATAGGTCAAAGAAATAAAATACACAAGTGGATTAATTCTCACTTGTAGAACAATTCGTATGGTAACTCTATGACTCTATACATATTAAAGAAAGTATAAAAAAAAAAATCTCCATTTTTAGAGAGCAAATCTAGGAATGTGTCCCAGACAACTACAAGCTTTGTAGTGTCTGTGAAATTGTTATTTGGCACCAGTAAAACTAAGTGAAAAAAAGCACTGCCTTCACATTTTTCAAGGGTATGTTCATACAGGTCACATATTTTCATACAGCTTGTTCATTGAATCCTAAAGAATAAACTCTTTAATAACATTTGTTATTAACTCAATTAAGACTATTTTTCCTAACATAAAATATTAAACAAAAAATTAATTTTCTATTGAGAACTGGGTTTCAATGAAATTTCTTCTAAACCCATCTGCAAAACTGAGTTACAAATGGGAACTTAGGTAAAGAAAGGCCTGCCAGTCATTTTAGCACTTTCTTGGGCCAACCTATCTGAGACAGCTGCAAGCTTACATTTAAGGTCATATATTTTCTTTCAAATCAGCTTCCAAATGCATCTCAGAGAATAGGCTATGACAATGGTTTAAAGCTTTATTCCCCTCTGCAGTTACAAGTCATCACAATGCTGACTCTAATCAAGTTACTCTGCATCTGTCCGTCACAAATAACCTAGTAACAACTAAATGGATTGCCATAAATCTTTCAATTAGAATTTATAACTTTATTAGCACAATATTTTTGAACTGATTGCATTACTTTGAAGAGCAGCTTTCATTTATTTTGTCATTTGGGGGTCAAATGTGTACAAAGACTGGAAGCTGCACACACAATAGGAAGCCTTACTTCAGCTACACGGTGGTCTCCAGAATTTCTCTTCTCCAGAGACTGTAGCCAAATTTTTAATGGAACACTTTGCTTGCTGAGCTGAGGTTGGTGGTACAGCACTTGGCTAAATGTGACCAAGTTTCTACATGACACACAAGGGTTACACACTCAGCTTTACGGCCCTGATAAGGCTCCATAAACGAGTAATTTCCATTGGGTAAGTTTTCAAAGGGTTTTATGTCTTTGTTTTGCTTTAGGAGCTGCTGAAATCCATGCCAAGGATCAAATCACTACACAGGGGAGGAGGATCAAGAGTTATTCAGTGATGTGAACAAGTACTACAAATGATACATTTCTATCTTGAAGAAGTGGAACCCCCTCCCCCAAAAATGGCATTAGTTCCTTAGATTTTTTTAAGTATTTGTTGCATTATTATACAAGTACTCTGTATTTTCTTTCCTGAACTACAACAGCTCCAAACCACACACATTATGGTTAAGAAAAGGAAATAAGCTGAACAGCTGACTTAGATGCATGTACTTGAGCATTTTAACTTAACTACGGTGGAATACAAACACTGGAATACAAAGACAAATGCATTCATGTTAAATACATAGGCATACATGCACTTACAACCCACTTCACTTGCCTTTTTGATTTCAGGGACTAACTTCTACAAATTTTAGACACAATTGATAAAATTTGAAATTTGGGAAAATATTTAACATTAAAATCAATAATTACAACTATTTTAGGGAAACTGAAACTGAAGTCCCTTTCCTACTGCAAGACTGAAAAAGATGAGCTCAAGTAGAAAGGGGAACCTTCAGAAGGCTCTGAAATAGCTATGCCTTCCTTTGCATTTTTCTCTTTATTAAATGAGACTTTCCAAAATTCTACAAAGCTTTTAACAAGAGTTGGATTCTCTGGTGAGATCTACGGATAACTTACCAGCATTTATTGGCTGTTGTGTGAAAACAAACACAGATACAAATAACAGGTAGTTACTGTTTGTCATTAGAGACACAGGTGAAAGGTGCAAAACATGTGAAAAGTGCATGTACCAGGCCTAACAAAGTGCCTCAGCTCACACTAACATTCCATGTATAGAAAATTGGCCTACTTGCTAGAAAGCTGTAGAGTCATCAGTTTGTATTTTATTTCTTCCTTACAAATACAGAAAAATTTACTCAAGAGCAACAAGAAAACTTGCTAAGTACATCATTAAAGAAACTTGTTTACTACTAACATGCCTCTGCCACATGCAAAATAAGGAAAGATTCCCATTGTAATGTGAACCTTGTGCTTTTTGTTAACATAGGCTATTCAACCAAGGGTTTGCAACCTAAGATTTAGCACCCAAACATACTTAGGCACCCTTAGAACACAAGTCAAGACTCGGAGTTTCTATGAGCAGCATAGATCTGGCATGACAGGAGCCCTGAGTGCCTCTTAAACACGCATTGCAACCAGAAGTCAGAAACAGCCAGAAATAGAAAATCAGAAGCATAAATCACCCTCCTCCTTCCATGCACTGGTAACCTTTACCTGAACCTTCATCCATAAGAAAATTTGTTCAACATGAAGTAGTTCAAGATTCCTAGGCTATTTCAAAAGATGTTATGGAAAGAAGCGTCAGTTGTTAGAAATCACACTGCATTAGTTTTCAAATGGATGTGCCATAAGGAGCCAAAATAACTTCTGATTTATGTTTACACATCTTCTTTTTACTGAAGAAAAGTTTAAGAAAGGGCCTTCAAAAATGTTAAACAGCTTTAAAACAAAAACAAAAAAAAGGGGTAGTAGTATCTTACTCCATAACAGAAATGTGTAGCAGCGAACTAATTATCTTCTACTCTAACATCTCTAAGACCAACGGGAAAATATAATTCCACAGGGACTCAGAAGAAAATAGAGTCATAACATTTCTTAAAAACTAGATAAAAAGATAAGGGTGATAGGCCCATTTATTAATCAAACTGCTCATAGTTTACATTTATGAGACACGGTTTAATTGTCTGTTCCTGATTTCTCTTCAGATTCAAGTACCTTGACGGTCTCACCTTTTCTAAGTACACAATTTCCTAGCTGGCCACCACCAAAGCATCCATATGCGTCTATGTTGAAGGTATAGAACGCAAGCAGCTCAGGCTTATCCCAGTCTGAGAGCCAGTAACAGGAAGCAGAGTTAGGAAGGAGATCCGTCCATATTCAACTTCAAATGCATCAACATGGTTTGTGACACGATTTCACCAAATTATTGTGCTATCAGGATAACAGATCACAAGACTTTCTTTTTAATCTATTTTAAAGGCTTGTAAGATCAGCAAAATCTGACACACTGAACAAAGGCTTGAGTCACCTTGTAATATGTATAAAGTTTTCACACTCCTGGCATAAATTTGAGATATATTTGGTTTACAGTTCTGAATATAACAATATCAGCACTACATTCATTTTTAGGAAGCTTTCTGATTTTTCCTTTCAATATTGCTTAGAAAAGTACATTAATATGCCTAGAAATGAAAGCAAAGAGCATTATTTATGCCAATCACTGCTATGGATTATTTTACAAAGGAGAACTATTTTCATTCTTACATACACCTAAGGCCACCTAGAAACTTGGTCAAAACAAACTCAGCAAATTTATAATGATTTTAAACACTATTTCTCAATACAATGATAGCAGGTTCAGATTTAAGAAAACCAGACAAAACTTAAATACTTTATTTCTTTTTTCATTAAATTCCCCTTTATTTAAAAGTTTTTATCAGCTATGACTATATGTTTTGAAAAGCTTATTTTTAACTCAAGACTATAGAGCTGTAAAAGCAAGAAGTACTTAGTGTACCTAAAACCTCATTAGATTGATCCATATTATACTTAACCACTGAAATGGAAAAGTAAGAATATTAATATGGCAGCTTTGACATCACAACAATTGATGTAAATTCTAGGGTCTAACTTGATAATTCCTGCATGATTCCCCCAGTGAAAGAGCAGAACTATTGTCATATTCTGAGCACATGTGTAGTTCAGCCTTACTCCATTTTTGTAGCAGGGAATTGTGACAAAGAACTGGAATTCATTTTCTAAAATAACACATCTTACGTGTCAATAAAAAGAAACAAGAGAAGTCACAAGAATTAATGAGGTGGATTGTAAGTCAATCTCAAAAGGCTATTAACAACTATAAAGAAAGTCAAATGTCAAACTTGGGTTAAAAGTCATTTCAAGTACTGCAGATAGTCTTCCACACTTTGGGATTAATCCCCTCTAGATTAATGCCTTCTTATCACTTTTCCTCTCTCAGTATTTCCAATACACTTCTCAAAAAAAAAAAAAAATGAAGGAGGCAGTAAACGCGAAGGTACTTTTGTGGTATGAAAATAAGCAGCCAGAGCACGTGAAGTCTCTCTGGGCTAAAAGAGCAACCTGTGTACAAAGCTGTGCATGTGGATAACCCCTGATCAGATCTGGTGAGCAAGCAGTGCTATTGTATCAACAGCAGCACAATGTCCCACAGCTACCTGCCACACCAGCTTTATTGTAGCATTTCACATCAGCAGCACCCTTAGCCTGACAAACTCTTTCATGATAGAGAGGTATTGTCTAATAATTTGTGAAATAGGGGTGGTGATACAGATTCCTAGATATCAGAAGAAAGAACTAAAACAATAGCACTCTTATTCTAATCAAAACCTGGAATTCGCTGAAAGGAGGAAATTAAAATCTTTATTAGTAAATATTTTACAAAATTTTAACTCAGATTTACATTTATAGTGACAGAATTTTGAACCCATGAAAGAATTTAAGAGCCTAAGCAAGATCAATTCCTTGGTTAACTGATACAAGCACAGAATGTAAGGTGTGAATCTGACTTTAATTTTAGTACTTGTAATAAAACTGTAGTTTAATCATTGGAAAAAGGAAAAAAGAAAAATCAATCACTTCACCTCCGCTGAAATCATCTTCCCCTTTGGCTGCACATGACATTAAAGGTTTCAAATGTCATACTTAAAAACTATCTGGAATTAAAAGGTGTCTCTATGGAATTGTTATATTAAATGGATCCAAAAGTTGCTTAAGATTCAAAAGAAGGATAGGAATTGCGTACTTGAAAAACCTGAAAAAGTAGAAAGGAAAAGAAACAGGCTCTTAAGCCTCCTAGGCATAAAACTCACTGGATTAAGAACTGTAAGATTTCAGACCAGGACTCCTTTACTATTAGCCCACTACATACACAAAAGATCAACAATTTATTTCCATCATGACCTTTGTTAATTGCTGATATAATGCCAACATAGAAGCTTTATTAGACTTGAAATTATGAAAGCAACACTTCCCTAAAAGCTCCTTCTCATCACCTTTTACAACAAAGGCCAAAAATATTTGTGAAAATAAACATCTTAGCATAGGAGCACCAACAACTCATCAATCTATAAATAAATGTTTTGTAACCTAGAAGTACAGTAGTGCATCATCTCCAGTTTGGTTCGTCTCCAGGATTGGTGTCCAAAAAACCCTAATCTTAAACAGGCTGTCAGAAAGCAATAACAAGACTTACTGTGTAATAGGGTTGAAATTAATAAGTCTCTAAAGTGAGACCTATTTCAATACGAATTTGCTAGTTTTAGACTTCAAAAATCATGGCATGTTTTCTGCCTCATAAGTTGCACTGAAGCCAAAGCTTCCTCCATTCTGAAAAGCACTTTTATTTCTTGAAACGCTCCAGAAAAAGACAAGTATCATTGAATTACAGCTTTGTAAATTACTAAACTTGCTACTGACCCTAGAAGACTCTCTAGTAGTTGGTACCAATAAGGGTGTTTATCACCAAAAAAGATTATGCCCTTCTAATTTCTGTGACATCTGTCCATTCCATCCCGAACACAATATTCCCAGTACCTAGACCCATGATCACATAGGTAGCCAAGCATATTACTGCTCAGGCAAATGTGTTATGAATTCTCAGATGATGAACTATGCTCAGGCTGGATGTCAGAGGTGATGAAACTGATAATCCATCAGTAATTTTCTAACCACCACAACATCTCTGACCCATTGAACTAAATAAATGTATTTAATCACTGACTAGTCAACTGATCAGAAAGTGCCACGGGGTGAAGTGAGTGTCTTGACAAAGAGAAGACAGGCACTACCTAAACCACTGTCACAACAAGTGTATCTTATCTCAACCTCTTGCCCACAGAAGCAACCCAAACTCATCCTATAGAAAAAAAAGTTGTTTATGAAAAAATATAAAACTCTTCTTGTAAGATTATCCGTAATAAAATAATCCTGGCAACACTCCTCAAATTATTTTTTCTTGTAGACATATTAGGTTAAACCCACAAAACATATATAGGTTAAAACCTTCTAATCACTTCTGATGAATAACATGATACAAGCAAAGAATGCTGCTCCCACAGAAGCACCTTCCTGGATGATGTACTTTACCTCTGGTCTGACTGCTGCCAGCTTCATGACTAAGAAGAATTGCAGGACAAATCCTGCACCCTTCATAGAAGTCTCAAGTAAACTTTTCCTGGCACACACAAACCCGATTGCCTAGAAAGCAGTGGTTTCCCCAGGTGTCCCTATGGCAAATCCACATGCCTCCCCAGCACCGGGTTATTAATGTCTCATTTTCCTGATGTTCCGTGTTGGCAGCCATGACAGAAAGCTTTGAACTTGTTTATTCACACTTGTTTAATCCTGTCTCCACACAGCACATCACAGCCTGTGGGGCTTGGAAGATGGATGAGTGAAACCAAGGCCACGAGGGGGTCAGGGTCAGGGTGTCGCTGAATCTCAATAACTCCATCCGTCACTGCAGCAGACACTTCAGAGGTCACCTCAACTGGGGAGTTTGGGATAGACAGTGGGAAAACAGCTGGCACAAGTGCACAGATTCCCTGCAGCTGATGATACACAAGGAAACAAGGAGAAATCCTTACTTACGCCACACCTTGAGTTGGTTTTAGTCTACTTGGTTAGAAAAATAAAAATAAAAAGGTTTTTTTACAAATATCTGGTAGGTATCAAACAGCAGCATGAAGGGAGATGGTAACTTAAAATCAGGAAAAAAATCTTCTGTAACTATTTCCATATGCATTGGACTAAGGGAAAGGAGCAAAAAGAGCACGAGGTCATGAAATGTCAGTCACTAGTACACAGTGACTGTATTTCCAGTGGATGAAAACACATTTCATATTGCAGTTGCACTGAGCACACAGTGTGCCTGACAGAGAAAATTCCTTCAAACTCAGACACCACAGATGATACTGAAACTGTCCACTACGTGGGAATTTTAATCCACATTAGTGACAAACCCTACTTTTTAAAAGCTTCATAATTAAGATATATATACATTTCACATATATACATATTTTATGCATATATATATATGCATGCTTTCTCTATATATAAAACATATATAATAGTTAGCCATATATATATAAAAATAGCTGTATACTGTCCAGGTCCTAAATGATATTACAAATACTTCATTATAGTAGTTTGAGAGTTTGTATTCCCATAACTTGAGCAAATAATTATGTTGTTAATAACTATATTGCACACTATATCTTGTTTGTTCACCTGTTCTGTGTGTCACTGATAGGAACTTCAAGATATGCTGACACCAAACTGTTCCTTTCTTATACTGTTCACTTTTACTTTTCCATCCACTCCTCATAATAAGCCATTCTTCAAGAGTGAAATTATTTTGATATGGAAATTAGTATTATTAAAATATCTTTAAGCACATCTGTAGCACTGGAATAAAGCAATTGTGAAAAGAACTTGGTCTGACAGAAACCAAATTCTCATTTATTCAGAACACAGGTGGATAATGAAGAAAAAGTGACATATAAACTTAGATCTACACAGATCCACAGTGTATTTATGATAATCAGTCAAAACGTTTTGATGAAGAGGAAAATTATCAAGTCAATTAGTCCAACACAAACTTTTATTCTAGTAAGAGGAAACAAGTCCTTACAATCTGACCAAGCTATTTGATAAGAAAACCCAGAATAAAAAAATCCAGCTCTCTGTCCCAAACTCCACATCTCCAATTCCATAACAAATATAAAAGTCTGGGTTTCAGTGGAGATATCATTCAGACAGGGAAATAAGTAATTCTAAAACAATTTGCAGATCAAATTTTTATGTTTGGTTGTATTTTTGGCAGGGAGTGTGGTGGCATTTTGAGGTTTGATGTTTTCTCAGTAGATTAGTTTGCCTTTTTACTTGTTTTTGTAAGATATCAATTTTTTTAAAGACAAAGGAAGCCTTTCTGCTTGTATTACTGCAAATTCTTCCTATGGTCCGTTTTCTGAAAAATTTTATATTACATAAATGCTTCCAAGGGGGTGGGTGGGAATGGTGTTTCCACATCTTTCAGTAAGACTGATAGAATCAAATTTTACATAACACACACAAAATCTATTAAAACATCTAAAATTTCCAGTAACTGATAAGTTCAGAATCAGGTGCTGTTCAAAACAGAAACACAATCTTAATAAAAGTGTGA
The DNA here is from genome assembly GCA_013390025.1 of Pitta sordida. Lineage (NCBI taxonomy): Eukaryota > Metazoa > Chordata > Aves > Passeriformes > Pittidae > Pitta > Pitta sordida. The sequence continues at coordinate 47,480 of WEKX01015219.1, read as the reverse complement.
AGACAGTCACCGGTCTATTTACAGTAGGCAGAGAGAGGCAACTAAAATAAAGAATATCCCTCATATTTTTAAGATATCACACCACCAATCAAAATATTTCACTTCTGGCCATGGTTCTGTAATCAACATGATACATGGCTTTGAACAGATGGCTCTGAATCTCAAAGAAAACATGACTGATGTGCAGTATTGCCACCACTGACTTTCAGGCATGCATCTCTAAGAGTGGAATTTACAGGTTTGAAACAGGTAATTAAGCCGCTTGTAAAGTAGAATAATTGTATATGTGCTAAGAGAGTGAACAAGGACTCTAAGGGATGTATCTTTGGCATCTAGAGTGGCTTAAATCACATTTCCTAGAAACGTGTCCAAACTCCAGGCTACTTATCTCCCACTCCAACAATTCAACGAATTAACATTTAAGCAACCCAAGAATCGAACAACTTCAGGAAGATGTGATTTCAAATTTAACATCTACAACTAGAAATGTACAAGAAATACACAAAAAAGAAGAGATAATTAGAAACAATGTAGATGGAACACAAAAGCAAATAATGTACTTCCCCAAAGTAATTTCAAGTTACTTTCTTCTTGTTATATTCTCTTTCAGCAAAGTGTCTTTGTTACTAAAGAAAAAGCTATCCTGGTATATCTTAAAAAATTAAAACTTTCCAGTTTGCTTCAGCAGCTTCTATTTTATACCCAGCTTGTGCTGTCATATGGGGGGTTTTTTACCAACTAAATTTAAAAATATTCTAAATATCCTGTACTTCTAGAGAAAAGCAAGGTGCAGAGAAAGAAAGGAAACTTAAATCTATGCAGACATCTCTTTCATAAAGACAATCTTCCAGCAAAGATAACAAACATTTCAATTACTCAGGTGACAGTGTTTAAGCCAGATGCTTTCAGCTACTCCAGGTTTTCCACTACTTGTGCCTTTTTTTAAATTCTAACTAAGAAGTACGATTGTATTTCTCCAGAATCCATGAGTGGAATGAGGAAGTTAAAACTGTTTATACTTAAAACACATAAGCTTAAGCACTTTGGAGTGTTTAAACTCATGTGTTCTCCTAACCAATGTACATCTTATTACTATCCAAGATAAATCATGGCAAGAGATGGACCAACTGGTGAGACCCAGTGAGTCATTATGCCACTGTTTCTGATGTAAAATGAAAGACATTATATATAATTACCTCAAAGGCATTGCTCTGGAGAAAACACAGGAATTTTTACATTCTAATTGCACCTAAAATGCTATTTAACATTTATCATTGCTAAAATACAAAGTGAAAAACAGGCAGGTTCAAGTCCAATTGGTAGAGGCAAAACCCTTAAGCAAGATGTTGATGTTTTAAGAAATTGTCAATTTTGAGCACCAAGGTCACCACCTCCTTTGGCGTACAAGATAAGGCAACAAGCCCAGCAGGACCCAACAAGAGGATCACATTAAATAGGAAGAATGGAATGACTTTGGAGACAAATGTAGGAGACACTAATTGAAGTGGAATAATAGAAAGTACAAAGCCACATGCTTTTGAACTGATCACGGGGAAGGTAACTGAAAAGTAGAGCTCATCTGTTGCAAACCACAGAGGAAGAGAAAGATCTGCATCTGACCACTGTAGAATGGCCAAGAGTTACTAAATGCTTAAAAGTTAAACATGAACACAGGACTAACAGAAAAGGTTGCAGTGAAACCAATTATCTTCACTAGTTCATAATGCACAGCAAACAAATCTTGAAATATTACATGCAATCTACCCACTCATGTCTCAGAAAATATATACAGAGTAGAACAGGTGAAAAATGACCACTAGGATGACACACATTTTCCAGAAGAAGAAGCTTTTCATTTTTAACTTGACATCAACAGACTNTACAGCAATCCCTCAAATATCACAGAGGATCAGTACCAGAAAGATGCCGTGCTAAGGGAAATCCGTGAAGTGGTGGTAAGTACGGTAAAGCTGGGGGACAAAAAACCCGTGACACTTTCCATTCAATCCACTTTAGTACAGAGGTGAGTGTCCCTGTCTCTCATGCAGGACACTAGGGGTTCAATTCCCACCAGGGAGGCAGTGGTGCTGTTTAAGAGTTGGACTCAATGATCCTTGTGGTTTCCTTCCAACTCAGAATATTCTGTGATTTTGTATTGAAGCTACGGATTGTGAACCGTGAAGTAGTAAGGGATTACTGTATAAAATCTCCCCAGAAACTTCTCCTTTTCAGCNGAAAAAAAATCAGATTATAGAATCATAGAGAATAGTTTGAGTTGACTTTTTAAAGGTCAGTTATTCTAACTTCCCTGCAATGAGCAGGGACACCATCTAGACCAGGTTACTCAGAGCTCCATATAAACTGACCTTGAATGTTTCAAAGATGGGGCATCCACCACCTCTTTGAGCAGNCCAATTCTCTCAGCCTTTCCTCATATGAGAGGAGCTCTAAAATTACAAGAACTAGCATAAAATCAAGCATGTTTATGTTTACACTGGAAACATGAAAATTGGTTTTTTCACCATTGGAAAATATAAGTTCCAAGAGAGGCTTTCAACAGAAACAGGCTATGGAGTGAGCTTGAGGTTGAATGGGAAGGCAATCAAACTGCTTTTCAAAGTGCAGCTTGAAATATTTCTGAATGGAACTACAAAGTACAGCTGTGCAGAATACAGGCACTCAGTGATCCAGGACTCCCAGTTCCTTACATGACTATGTTCCTTTGTACAGCGGCAAACAGATCTACGAGACAGCAGAAAGTGACTGTGTACGCCTCCCTTCTCTATCACAATGAAGCAATTTCTCAAGTATCAGTACACATTCACATCACTGCCACTTGAAAAATTCAAGCAAGAGGAGTGGAACAAAACCACCCCTCCATTTCCCACATAAATTCCACATATTAGAAGCTTATTCAAAGTATAACATCTATGGGAGTGTTTGAAGAAGAAGTGTCACCAAAGGCACAGTTAAACTCTAGTCCTCTAAGAGCAGGAAGGAGGGGAGTACATCTCAAAGAAAGGCAAAAAAGTAAGGAAGAAGGATAAGGTTTTCATGTCGTCAAATATAGTGATTATCAGAATAAAAAATCTATATCAATACATACATAGATATATACACNCCTGCAATGAGCAGGGACACCATCTAGACCAGGTTACTCAGAGCTCCATATAAACTGACCTTGAATGTTTCAAAGATGGGGCATCCACCACCTCTTTGAGCAGCCTGTTCCAGTGTTTCACCATCCTCATAGTAAAGAGCTACTTCCTTATATCTAGTCTTGACTGACTCTCCTCTGGTTTAAAACTATTACACCCCTTGTCCCATCGCAGTAGGCCCTGCTAAAAATTTTGTTCCTATCTTCCTTACGAGTTGCCTCCAGGTATTGAACAGTCAATACAGCAATCCCTCAAATATCACAGAGGATCAGTACCAGAAAGATGCCGTGCTAAGGGAAATCCGTGAAGTGGTGGTAAGTACGGTAAAGCTGGGGGACAAAAAACCCGTGACACTTTCCATTCAATCCACTTTAGTACAGAGGTGAGTGTC
>WEKX01015219.1:33691-43764 GCA_013390025.1 Pitta sordida | reverse complement strand
CTGCCACTTGAAAAATTCAAGCAAGAGGAGTGGAACAAAACCACCCCTCCATTTCCCACATAAATTCCACATATTAGAAGCTTATTCAAAGTATAACATCTATGGGAGTGTTTGAAGAAGAAGTGTCACCAAAGGCACAGTTAAACTCTAGTCCTCTAAGAGCAGGAAGGAGGGGAGTACATCTCAAAGAAAGGCAAAAAAGTAAGGAAGAAGGATAAGGTTTTCATGTCGTCAAATATAGTGATTATCAGAATAAAAAATCTATATCAATACATACATAGATATATACACATATATGTATGTAACCATCCACCAATCTCACTCCAACAAATACTGCTAATTTCCCCACTAATGAACTGTTAGAAATGAACTCAAGTAAGACTTGCAAAGGAATGGTCTGAAGCATTGCTTAAAATGAATACTTTTGAAAGCAGAATTGTACAATATGAGTGAAGTATATGCCAATAGTTAATATTTCAATTAACATTCAAATAGTGCTTTGAGGCTCCTGAGTAAAGGGAACAGAGCTGTAAAAATGCAATGTTATCTTGTTCTTCATTTCCCACATGAACAAAAAATCAGAGAAAAGTCAGCCAAAAAAACCCCAGTACGTGATGATGTTCATACTAAGAGATCAGGCAGTAGCTGATTTCTTTCAAGGTTTCTGTGAAGTCATCAGTAGTTCCTTAACTGTCAACACTTTATCAGGTAGAGCATTCAAAGACATATAAACAGCAGAATTTGATTTTAAAAAATAAAGTCAAATCAAAGGCAAGCAGAAAAGCGAAGCTGATAAAAATCAAATTATGAAGTGGGTAAGAAATTATTAGAAGCAGAATCAGATGAAGCATGCTGCAAATAGCTTCTAAAAATGTAACACAAAGTTCTCTTTTGGTGGGAGGAAGAAGAGGTAGATGCTGGGCAGATTAATTCAAGGAATAAATCAAAGATCCTGAAAAAAAGCTTCTCTAACAATTTCTGGATGCAAGAACTATTTCTGCTTCTAGAATGCTGGGGATGTTACTTTACTGAGCACACAGTGTATGAGAGCAAAGACACAGTAACCTCTTCTGAAGTATTAATTCATACAGTGTAAACCACTACCAGTTAAGGAAACTTTTCACTGGGCACACATAACCAGCTGAGTTTAAGTGCTCACAACAAACGCTCTTCTGGTACCCAAGCCTGCTTGTTTTGTGTGAACATATGTACTTCTCTTTAGAGTTCGTTGTGCTGTGAACCTCTACAATTAAAAAAGTCTACTGTAAGATGACCACAGCAGGAAAAGAAGAAGAAAAAAAAGAAAATGAAGGACAAGAACAAGGTCTGGAGAAAGCTACAGGCATGGTACAGCTTGATAGTATGAGGGAGAGAATTTTAAATATCTTTGGATCTACCTAAAATGTGAGGAAGCATTAACTCTTTTAGCCTTGGAAACATTTAAATCTGCCTGTCCCAGTGGAGCACAAAGGTTAAGAAGTGAAGATGTAAAATTGCAGTGACTTGTCTAAATCCTAGTGGATGATGATGGGAAGTCCTTCTGTCCATGTGGAAGGCACATGGAATGCTGAAGCACAGACTTTAACGGTTTGTGAGAAATGTGTCGGCAACAGGAAACACAGTTTAGTTTATCCTGATGAAAACCACCTCTTTTCATAGAAATCCTACTTCACTGAAAAATTACAGACTCTCATATCCTGGTTTCTTAGCCCAGGTAAATTCAGAAGAAATTAAACCACGTACTCAGCTAAAAGTGAGACTAAAAGTAAATAATCAGAACAAATTTTTATGGCTCAAAAAGAAACTTGGCAATGAGATCAAGTTTGGTCTTGATTTACCTACTGATATACTTATTAACCTCTTTAACTTCTAATAGTGACTGTAAGAATTAAGTTGTCATATACAAAAATGCCATACTATGTAATGTTTTCTAGAAATGGTGTTCCTAATGGCTTCATCCTAATACACAGAAAAACTCATAGAAATTGCATATCGTAACCTTCAAAAGCACAGAGACATTAAAATGTGTTCCCACCATCTTATAAAAGCTGCCTTTCCCCAGATTATATAATCGGATATAATTTTATTTGTTTTCTTCCACAAGGGGAATTTCATTTTCGTTAAGCATGCTGTGATAATAGCCATGGTTTGTTACACATCTCAGAGAAATGTAGAGTAAGAAAAAACATGATTCTTTTCAATGCCCTGATATTGCTCATAGACCAGACCATCTCAATTTCTACAAGAATCACTTCTGTCTTGAACAGAGCAAAAAAGGGCCAGCTCAGACAGGAAAGCCTTTCACACTCTGTTTGGAAGGATAAGGGTGAGAGATGTATTAGGAAAGAAACAGAACATACTCTCCATTTAAGAAAGGGACCTCAATTAAAACTAATAGCAATTTTATTATTTACAGCACACATTGAACAGAAATTAGATGAAAAAAATCATCCACCAGTATTATTTACTCACACTGTGCTTTTTTTTCCACTCTGAATATCTCAAAAGAAATTATTAATCCCACTATTATAAACATATTGCATGTGCTCCAGAAACAGTCATTAGCATTATGATACAGAGGTGAATGCATAGCATATATTTTATGCCCCTTAGCCTTTATTCACTAAACATTAAAACATACCTTGTTTATTTGCAGAATTATCAACTCCAATGTTTAAGATGTGGCTTATGCTTGCTTTGCAATACACCTAAGACTCTTCACACTAAACTCAATGTACCGCTATAACCTCTCCTGTTACAGATAAAAACATAATTCAGTTTTGAATCTAACATAAACAGGATCATTATGTTTGGAGAGTGTCGCAAAGCCTGCTATTCAAGCAATCTGTGGCATATAAATAATGCAAGACTCTCTTCTTTCTCCAAATGACTTCAGTTCAGGCAGAGACTCAGAAAGATGGAAGCCCAAATTTATACTGCCATTACAAAATTCAATCTATTTCTGTTTCTCCAATTGAATTATGACCCAGAGACTTCCACTGCCTTCTGCATCAACCCACGTGCTCCTAGCCTCTGACAACCCATGCAGAAAAGAATCCTATTTGTGACTATTCCTGAACTCTATTACGTTAAAATGGCAGCAAACCCCAGCTAATCTTAAAAAACCCCCATGTTTTCTTTTAAAGGAAAGTAAGGTAGAAGGTGTATCTTTCCCCCCCTCCCCCACTGACCTCTGAACCACAACCTCCTTGCCACTAAAGTGTTCAACACCTCATTTAATCTCTCCTTGCTGCCTTGGCACAGCACCGCAAAAGGAAAAGGGGAAAAAAATAATCTGGGGACTTCATCAATTTTTCATGAATTTTCATTTAGGCCAAAGCCCCCTCTAACAGTGGTCGATAGATCAAGCTGCTGTCACATGTTTAACACCTGGGGCTACAGCTGCTCTCTCTGGGGGCTGCCGCTGACTCAGCCTGGTTGGGAGGCAGCCCTGAGTCAGTGTGGGGACCCTCACACTCCTGCAGCTGAAATCCTACCCACACTCCCTGCTGCAAGCGTGTTACCTGATATTCCCACTGGAAAACTCCACCACGTAGGTTCAATCACATCAATTTGTACACTGCGAAAAACTGTGCTTCTACTTTCCTTTCCAAAAGCCTTCCAACAAAAGCCGAACATCACCTTATTTCTAATAATGCCAACCCTCTTCAATCTCAATTAAATATTTCTAATAGACAAAAACCAAAGAAAGTTGTTTTATTCTTTTGGAGATAATCCTCCATAGATATTTAATTATTTCATAATAAAACAGAAATGGTACATGAAAATTTGTCACACACACATTGGAAGGCTGGGTTTGCTCCTGGCATTAGCATTATTTTTTCCTTCTGAGGAAGTTCCTACTGAAAAAGTAATCTGCAAAAAGCACGCCATGAATTAAAGCATTTAATGAATTTAAAGGGATACCTATATGCCTTGAATGGGCTGGTAGCTAAAGTCATCATGTCTGGGATAGAGGTTAACTGATAATCAAAAGGGATTTAGGGATTTTGGCAACTTGCAAAACATCACTCCAAAAAACCCAATGGCCAAAATGATTGCATTCAGGATGGGCCAGTTATGCTGTGGAACACTGTATGTCCCAGCTGAATTTCAATTCTGTCTTTACACATCAAGAAAGATACATGAGAAGACTTTCACTCCCACTGTTTTTGTGACAGGTGCCCATGGAGGGTACAAAATAAAGAAAGAAACTGAAGAAAATTAACCACAATTAGCACTGTTTATCATCTTAATGCATAAGCATGAACACTTTGAACAGATACATAAGCCCAATAAATACTTCTTCATAAATCATTCACAAGTTGTTATTGGCAACTGGTGATTTAATAACCAAAACAATTACAGATTCTCTCTCTAGAACAGTTGACTCAGGCATTTCAAACCTGGAAAAAAGCAGCAGTTTGTCTCCAGTGGCACAATTTGAGGCCACCTACATTCAGATAATAATCCAGAACCCTGTTGTCAGCACAGGACAACCCTCTTTTGTGTCTGGTGATGAAAACAGCTTGGCCGAGTGTGGAAAGAGCAGTTTTCAACACCACAACAGAGAGCACAGCCCAGACTCGATCACATTCAGCCATCCCAGCTCCCACAGACAGGGCTGCAGAATCCAGTCAATTCAACAGTTTCCAGCAGCAGATGAGAACAGGTGAGATGACAACAGCCTGTCAGCACCAACTCATTCCCCGAGTGTGCCTACAGGCTGCTGCAGACCTGTGTGTCTTCTCCAGCCCAGAAATGCTGACCTTAGAAAAACAAATACTAATAGCCTTAAAATAACTGTTCTCCAGAAGTCACTTAAAAACCTGATTCAAAACCAAAAATTGTATTTAAAAGTGTCTAAGAACTGAGGGAAAACATGTAGCTTTGCTATCATACTCCAAAGAATGTCTTTGATAGATACCAAGCATTGCCATGTGGTGTTAAAGCCAGTGAGCTAAAATTAAGCAAACAAGCAATGTATATATTATTTACTTATTTTTTTCTTTGATGAAGACCATCCTGTAATCACTGCCACAGTGTGGCTCAAGGAAAGAAAGCACTGTTGAAGTGAAATAAGAGAGCCTGCTTTAGCCTGCTAAACCATTTAATTGAGGGATTCAGTTGGTTAAATTTCAAAGCTACGAAAACAGTAAAATAATAACGTTGCCACTGCAAAAACTTCATCTATGGTTTCACATCTCAGGTTTCACCTGCTCTAAAATACCTGACAATGAAGCATGGCTTTATTATTTTTAAAGTTCTCTACTATCTTCTGCATGGTTCATGCATGACCTGCAACCGACCACAGTGGTTAAACAAACTCCAGAGGCTGGGGATGTTGTAACAAGAGTCTCTCAGCAGGCAATGAAGTAGGGATCAGTGAAAACTGACAAGATAGAGAGCACATTTAAATTTCAAAATAATCAGTTGCTTGAATTCAATGACTCAAAGTACAACTGGAACAAGCCTCTGAACTTCGACCAGAGGTTTTTCAATCTCAACAGGATTACAATAAAGACTTCAAGCATTCATGACTCTCATTGGATTTCTCAATGGATAGTTAAAGCACATGTACAAAGACACAAATAATCCACTAATTTTATCTAGGCATACTCTCTCAGATTTCAACCTTCCTCAATTTCTAAACACCTACAAAACTGAATAATGTTCTGGGCTGTCTTTATTGGCACATTTACTTATGCTGTAAGTGTGTGCCAAAACTGTTTTTGTTTTTTTTTAACACAGTCCTGAATCTAGGTTACAAGTGAAAGGTAGTGAAAAAGTCTGTTCTACTTGGCTTATATCACCATGTAGATATTGCAAAAATGGCACTTTCTACAATTTCCAAGAAGACTGAAGATTCGAGATCACACCCTATTAGCCATGAAAGTCTGTAGAGTGCATCAGGAATAAAGATTTCTCTTCTGTGTTTGCTATCTTTAAACAACATATCATCTAATGAGTACTTAAATCTATTCTTTATCAACTAAGCAAAACACCTTTGTGCTGAAGTCCTACATCAAACACATTTTAGTGAAACTGCTGTCAGGTGAAGAGCTACAGGGGAAAAAAGTCCAGCAGGAAGTGAGTGTTCATAAATCTACTAAAATATATCAATATATCACATGTGAAGATATGCATTCTAAATAAAAAGATCAGTGTTTATTCAACCCATATAACCAACCAAACAAAAAAATCCATGTGCAATTTATTGTATTTTCTGTATGACGAGCTTGTTTCCTATGTGAATATAATGAATGTATCTGCTTACTCTACTGGAAGCAGACCATGCATGCCAGGTGGTCTCTGAACAAGCCATGTCGACTTCTCTGCTGAGACAAAGAGAATCAATAAAGCCTAAGACTGCTCTGGATGATATGAGAAATGGCCAACAATTTCACATGCCACTGACATAATGAATGAGGCCTGGATCAAGTTCATGATAGAGGAGCACATATTGAGGTTTCCAGCAGTACAGAACATGAGTCACCAAGATGCTGTCTGCTTCTGTTGAGGTAACAGATGATGGGATAAACAGAAACAGACAGTGTACCTTAGATTAAATGACAGGTATTTTTCCACATTAGTTCCAGTATAACCAACTTTAGGCATAATTTAAAAATTAAATTATTCTTCAGAGGAAGATTATCCTTTGTCCATGTTTGTGCCAATCATCATTATACACTGGCTAGAACTTCATTTCAGTATAAATCATCTATTCTGTACAGCTACCGCTATGGAATAAACACATCTGAAAATGCCTTGACTAAGAGCAACAGCTCATCACAAAATGCTGTACTTACCCATACTTGTTATCTCCCATGAAACCTCTGTGCAATCTCTTGCATATCGCTATGTAAGCCCTGGCTGTCAGCATAAAGGCAACTACAAAGCCTTACATAATGTTAATCATATAGAACTACTCACATGCCACTTCCAGAGATGCATTGCGACTCACAGCTTCTCCAAGATAGTTCCTTGCTACACAGACATAACTTCCTTCATCCGGTTTACTCCTGCGTCCGTGCACGATACGCAAGAAAAACAAAGATCCGCTGGGCAGCAGCATGCGGTGCGAGCGCGGATCGTCCTTGTCCGTTTCCACTCGCTCCCCATCCTTGTACCACTCAATAGTAGGAGTTGGCCGTCCTTCAGCTTTACAGTTCAGAGTTGTTGGCTCTCCTTTAGAGACTATCACATCTGAAGGATGCTCAACGATCCGTGGTGGGAAGTCCTCCTGGCGGAGACGGGATCCTAGAGAAAAAGATAAGGAGAAAGGAACAATTTATTTTCACTTTAGAGTTCCCAAAGAGTTCTCACAAGTTACTCTTTTAATGCCTCTTTTTAATGTTTTTTAAAAACAAATGAAAATCTGTACACATCTGCTATCTGGTATCATCTCTGATACCAGAGACTGTACCAAACCTTTTCAAACCTAAAGACCTGAGCTGAACTACAGGCATACTGATTTAAGGCATTATCAAATCCATACCAGCTGCAGACTGGGCTTAAAGAACGATCTCTTGCACATACAATCTTTTTCTTGTTCCAAAAATCTTTCTAGTTGCATTTACTTCTAGATCACTGTGTGCTCCCAGATTCCTCTCATGGCTATCACTCTCCCCTCCTTCCATCTGCCAGGTTCAATAGAAGGACACTAAAAGACACTGCATCTTACCACCCCATTGGTTAACAGTTCTTTCTGGTTTTACATATATGCTTTGTATTCTTTTCCACAAACAGTTCAGCTACGGAAACAGAAGGAAAAAAAGCCCCACAAACAGAAATCTCAAATGTCAGCTCATTTCAGAAATTTTCAGTAGATTGTGCTCTCGGACTCTGTACGGGTGTTAGGTGGTGAGTTGGACTAGATGATCCTTGTGGGTCGCTTCCAACTCATAATATTCTGTGATTCTGTGTGATTCTGTGATTGTATGAATGTATACACACATATAAATAATATAGGCAGACAATCATAGAATGGTAGGTTGGAAGGGACCTTAAAGATCATCTGGTTCCTGCCATTGGCAGGGACACCATCCACTAGACCAGGTTGCTCAGAGCCCCATCCAACCTGTCCTTGAACACTCCAGGGACGAGACAGCCACTTCTTCTCTGGACAACCTATTCCAGAGCATCACCATCATCACAACAAAAAAATTCTTCCTAATATCTAAGCCAAATCTGCTCTCTTTCAGTTTGAAGACCTCGTCCTATGAGTCTCTTGTAGGGTCCCTCCAGGTAGTGCAATTAGGTAACCCCAAAGTGTTCTCTTCTCCAAGCTGAGCTATCCTAATTCTCTTGGAAGTTCACAAACACCACCGTGTCAGAAATAATTATAGGCCTTTTTCACTCTTTCTTCCCTCCACATTCATCCTTTTCTTCAATTTGCCTTTTGGTGTTCATCCTCTTTTATCTGCAAATGTACAATGTAACCCATTTGCAGTATCCCTGTCAACACTGCGTCACAGCCCTGCTTAGATGGTTACTGAGAGCTGAACATCTCCACCATTTCTACACAGCATGTGTAACCAGGGATTTGGAATGCTAGGTTACCCCTAAATGCACTCCAGGGGCTCAGCCTGCGTGCATCATTCTTGGAAAGAACAAGGTTACACTTTTTCTACTTACATATTTTTTCAGTACTAAGGATTAAGTAACAAAATTATTCCCTCTATCACCAGAAAGTCACACACTCCTTTGTTCAGTCACCCACAATAATGCTATTTTTCACTTGTCAGTGTTGATGATGATCATGACACTGTTAACCCTCCACCACTATCAGCGCTACTGAATATTGATAATAATGCAGGGTCTAGTGTCCCAGCTTTTTGCTTTCTAAAATAGCTGCTTGATGCCCTGTCCTGTACTCTTCTGTGGAGCCTCATCATTGTCCCCTCTTTTCTTCAAAAGAGCCTTAACCTGTCACTCAAGTCCTGGAATAAGAACGTGAACGGCTGGCAAAGGGCATATTGTTCTATAAAAGCAGGGGGTATGGAAGGTATATTGTGCTGGGTCTGTCACCCTGGAGAGAGTCCCAGTGCCAACCTCCACTACAGCCTTTACCAGGTAGCAATTTCATTAGACAAGTCATAGCATCCCATATTTCCATTAGATTCTTGTCAAAAATATTAAACAGCATCACAATACCAGGCAAATTTTGTTTCTGAAAAAGGTAACATGTAGTTCTTTCAATACAGCTATGTTCCTCATTACAGCTATTAAGAGGCAAATTATAGAGATCACTAAATGCAAGAGCAGTGTTGTGATAGAGAAAACAAAAGTCCAGCGCTCCCAACTTACCACAGAATCACATTATGGTTTGGACCTTAAAGATCATTGAGTTCCAAGCCCCCTGCCATGGGCAGAGACATCTTTCACTAGACCAGGTTGATTAAGGCCCTATGAAACCCAGCCTTGAACAGTTCCTTCACTGTTAATGATACAGATAGTCCACTACTGCGTATCTAACCAGACTATATTAGCTTAAAAACAGTGTTTCTGCAGCATACACATCACAGCAGCTCATGGCTCTTCATCGGGTCTCAAAGGTGAAGCAAACTTTTTTAGCATAAACCCTGAAAATGCTTTGAGTGGAGCTGCTGCCCTAGTACAACTAGCACAACTAGCACTTCTGACATGCAAAGTAGATCAGCTTCTGCAGAATAGTGAAACATTTGTCTCAATTTTGATATGCAGTTTTGCTGAGTCCTCGACAAGCCATTTAATATCAGTGTCTTAATTACATTCGAGGCACTGCATACTTTAAAATACTGTCCATGCCTCATTTGCTCTAAAAGTTATGAGGAAAGGCATAAGGATCCATTTTACAGAATGAAGCCACCTTTGAACTTTTCTCTTACTAAAATTCAGGCCTTAAACTAAGGCTTGTCATACCAATTGAGTGTTACATCACTGCTGCATAAACAGGCTCTTTCAGTTGCTTCCAGATTCTATATTCAGTATACCAAAGGAATCCAAAGCCTGTAATGTCTGTATATGAAAAAAACAATCTTTTCCAAAGCACAAGTGAACTTATGGCACATTTAGAAAAGAAAGTTGGGGGG
>WEKX01015219.1:8536-29438 GCA_013390025.1 Pitta sordida | reverse complement strand
TTCAGAAGAACTGTCATCCTCAAGTCGAGATCTCACTTGGGAGGGGTCATGAAAGACCTTTTCCTCTCGTGAGGGAGAGAGAGAACTTTATGGAAGGGCAGAGAGATGGTTCCTACCCTGGATCTGGTCAGATAATATCAACTTGCCTGGTTTACCCCTACCCTATGTTCCCCCTTTGTCTCCTGGTGAAAAAGGGAATATTACATCTATTGTAAGAGAAGGAGGGGTGGGGGAGAAAGGTTGCCTCCTAAATGATGTTTCCTTTGCAGTTCTGATCTTGTTAGAAAATAACTCCTTTATATTCTTTGTTTGTAGTATGCCTTGCTTTTTTTTGCCTGTGACCAGTTTTATTTTATTTTACTTTCCAGTTTTGTTTTCCAGTTTGTTTTTCTAGTTTTCTCCTTCAGGAGAAGTTGGGGTGGGTCTCTGGCATCCAGCCAGGGTCAAACCACAACAGCCCCCCCCAAATGTCTTGCAACAGCAAGCAATACTTATATTCTGGAAGGAGAAGACCTAGATATATTTGATTCTATGCAGAGAACAGCCAAAGACACTTTACTTCCAAAGAATCATCATTCATATTAGAATCTTGTGTTGTTTTCACTGCATCAATTAAGAAAAAATAAATCTGAAATTAAAATCACCATTTAAAGAATAATGTGTTTTGAGGACAAGATGGGTAGCCACAGAAGTCTCTGCACAATCTCTTCTGGCTACATCGGATCTGTCACACGGATAGGCTCCAGTTCTCTTTTGTCTTATGTCTCTAAAAGACACTCCCACAGCTACTTAGTTAAAAAAAACCTCAAAGACAGATGCAGTTACTGTTCATTTTTCTGCTTTTTCACATGCCTGGCTCCACGGGAGCAGTGCTTATCAGAAACACTTACTACACACATCTGTTTAAGGAATAAGCATGTTGCTTTCACTACCCTTTTACCCACAGAATTGACTGAAATAAAGATCTCAAGTAGAGATCCAGTCAGTCACATCTTAGTTTGAACAAAAGATAATGTACAAAAAAGTCAAGATAATGAGAAAACTCAATTGGAATACAGGTTGATGCACTGGCATCAGGCTGATTATCCCAGACACATTCCTCCAGGCAAAGTGACATAGTAAAGACTGCATTTTGAAAATTTATACTTTATAGTCTCTCCCTCTCCCCTGAGATTTGGCAGAGGGGAAGAGAATCCAGTGATATGACTGTTTCCAGGGTGAGGTTTTTGTTCAAAGCTATGTCAGCTATGACAAGGGCCTCGGAAAGCTTTTCCTCGAGCAAAATTAATCCATTAAGCAACACATCCTAACTTCCACAGGACAAGCATCTGCAGATAAGTCACCTTCCCTATAGTGCAGGTCTGCCAAGTAGGGTGAGAAGGAAATGCTGACAAGAGAGATCAATAACTGTAATTAAAAACATTTGACCAAATCCTATTGGAAGGATGATTCTATTAAGTTTCTCTTGTACGAAACTGTGACTTTGCTAAGCAAGGTGGAAACAACTTTAATAGTACAGAAACACTGCAAACATAAAATTCAGAATTTTTTTAATGTAATCCAGTGCCATTGTATAAACACCTTATTCCTTGTATAAAATTATTTCACAGTATCACAGTGTTGATAAGGTTGGAAAAGACCTTGAATATCATCAAGTCCAACCTATAATGCAACTAAATCAAACAGCTATAACATTTATATCATGGCCCTCAACACCTCATCGAGTTGACCCTTAAACACCTCCAGGGACAGCAATTCAACCACCTCTGTTTTGAGTGGAAATATACAAAAATCAACATAAAGCCAATGTAATTTTACTCTAATTCACTTCATTTGTTTTCTCCTCACACTAACACGTCACATTTCACTCTTTTACAGTCTTAGCACACCTCTAAAATTGTTACATTCCAGCACACTGCCTGGGATGGAACACATCCTGGTAGGGATGCAGTCAAGAGAGGAGGAGTGAGTAGCAGCATGATAGCCCTGAAAACTGGAATATAGATTCACAGGCAAATGATGATTTTTTTTTCCTTCCCTGAGGTGAAAAGTGGCATTATAAATACAGATCACTGCTCCAAAGAGGAAGTTACATTGATTTGTTTATTGCAAAGCAGTATGGTATAGAGCTCAAGTCAAGAAGTAAAGTGTCTACCATAGCTATGTTCCCTGAAAGTACATAACAGACAACTATTCACTCAATAACACACCAATACTTAATAACACACCAGCTACACACACACACACACCACCCCAACAAAGCCAAACCACCCTTATTCGTCAATTCCTTCTCAAAAAAGCTGTTCCAGTTCAGATGTGGGTTTCATTAATGTTCACTTACTCTAAGTAAAGAGAAGACAAATATGGCTTTAAGAAATGAAAATGATAGGGAGAGAAGAGAAACACTTCCAGCTATGCAAACAGAAGTGAAAAGTTTTATGTGCATACATGTCTTTGCATGTTCATTTTATATATAAATATTGACGTGGTATGTATCTACACATAGCATATAAATACACTTATATGTGCCAGATGACCATCAGAGGTCCCTTTTAATTCAGATTATCCTGTGATATATACAGAGCATGTAACAAAAGCATCAAAGAGCAAGAAGTTTTTTTCCCCCCCTCTCTTTTCATCCCCTAGAAATCAAGTACGAGAGCTCTTCCCTTGGGAACCCTTTTAAAACCACTCTGGAATTTAACAAAGAAAAGCATACGTGTATGCCTGACTCAAACACCTTTCATCTCTGTTATTCAGGTCAGGGCTGGAAAGCAAAACAATAGACATTGTTTACAGGCAGCACAATAACTTGCTGTACCACGAGGATATTATCATCATAGCACTGGAGAACTGCAACAGCTTCTTATGATCTCGGCAAAGGGAAGCTCTGCATCTTCCCATGTACTACCACAAACCAATGGCTAACTAGGAGCAAGGAAATTTTGCTTTTACACAGAAGTGTTGCCAGCCAGAGAGGCTCTCCAAAGTTTCAAACCTTCTATCAATAGGTGGTAATGACCACCCAAGATATTATTAAATCTTTAAAAAGAGTTTAAAACATGAGAAAATATGGAAACAGATCAATTTTACCAGTATTAAACTGAAACAATTGCTATACAAAACTCTCTCAAATGAAAAACTGCTCCAGCTCCCTTCAAGAACCATGAATCAAATAGCTCTCAGAGTAGAATAAAATTGCCACAATCTGTGGAATCAGACTAACTTTGCAAATAAACTTCACAAATTCAAAAAGCGTGGCCCTCCAAATAANCCAGAACTGAACACAGTACTCAAGATCAAACAGCCTCTTCGAGTAATCTTAGAGCTACCTGACCCTCAACTTTCATATAAAGATTTTGCTGTACAAGTCAAAATTTTCATAATGTTCCACCATTAGAAACAAATGTAAATCTTGTCTGCAAGTTAACATAACAGAAATGTCAAAAATTAGAAGGAATATAGTTTGGTCAGCTAAGACTGCAACAAAAGCATCCTTACATCACACAAACTAGAAAAATACTTCTCAGGTTAGCAGATGTAAACAATGACACATTTGCCATGGCATGGAAATCAGGTCAATGAATCCAACTACTACAAAAAGAACATTAGACAACACTGACAGAAATCAGTCATTTCACCCCTCTGAAGCAGTCTTGAAATAACATTTAGAGGAAGGTGGGGGATTCCTGCTGTAAGCACTTTGGTGTTCTGTATTTCGCTTTGCAGCCACTGTGTTCACTGCTGACACCAGTTACACAGATTCACACCAGTTGTGAATGTCTAGGGAATTATCAATAGATAACAGTACAGCAATCCCTCAACTATCACAGGGAGTCAGTTCCAGAAAGATGCTTCAATAAGCAAAATCTACTTAGTAAAGACGTGGAGGAAAAAAACCCCATAATTTGTTGAACCCACGAATGGTGAAGTGTGAAGTAGGGAGGGATTACTGTAATACTTCATTTAAAACTTGACCCAAACATCCTGGAATCTTTGTAAAGTTTTAAGTAACTATCAGCCAATCAATACTAGTTCATCAGCAAAGCCCACAATAAAACTGAAAGTACGTAACATGACAAATAAATGCTCACTGTAACATCCCAGTTTAGAAATCTACAGATTACACCTTGGCCATTTGTCAAATACTTCCTCTTTGGGAGCTTTAACTTGTTATAGAAAAGTTCCCCAAATATCCATGGATGAAAATATAGATCAAGCCCTGTGAAGAAAACTTCTAATCCTACTTTTTCTAACCCCATATTCAGTAAATACATCTTCATACGCTCACAAGTGGAAGGCTTTGGAATTTGTATAAACTTCCTCACAACTGTATCTCAGTGTAAAAGAACAAGGCAATGCAAGACTAGAGGGATGTTTGCAAATGCCCCTTCATTTCACCTTTTGCTAGCTGGCATTTTAAACACTCAGCCACTCAATGTTTGAAAACAAACAACTTCTTCAGGAAATTCAGTCCCATGCTATTTCTACCTATGTAACTTGTGTTTATAAAACACTTCACATATCCCAAACATGAAAGATCATGACAATTTTTTAACTGTGACTTTATGGCAGGCATTTGTTTTTTACATATTTAGAAGTTTGGTGTTTGGGTTGGAGGGGTTGTGTTTTGGGGTTTTTATTTGCTTGTTTGCTTTTCAGTTTTAGGGGATCTTTAGGTGTTTAAAATAAATATTTTACTGTAAATACTGCACACCTTTTTGTTTTGTATGATCACCAAAACGTCAGGTTTTTCAATGGTTATCACAGTGATATCCAAGGTCATAGTATTGATTCTTTTTGTCTAGAAGGAATTGCTCATCACTAATAATCAAAAACTTAACACAAACATCTTACTCTAGTAAGTTTTAACTCTAGTTTCCCCTGATGCATTTATAGTCCAATTACATATACTTTTTTATATATCTCTCACAGGAGTTTCTTTTGTTAAGAGACTATTTGGAAGGCTCCTGCCCCAATATCCTTTCTCGCGTGTGTGTCACTCCTTCCGCCACAAAAAACCCAAAACCTAAGAAACACCACTTTTTTTCCTTGTGCCCTTTCCCTTTTTTGCTTTCCATGAGTGTTTCACAAATGCCTTACAAACTCCATTGTGTGTATTTTTGTCATTTTTCTACCTTGCAATCACTATGCCTGTAACAATAAAATACACATTCCTTAATCCAAAACAGTTCACTGACTCTATTAAAAAGGTGAATCTCTTGTGTTTTCAGTCTCTCATTCAGAAGCCATCCAGTTATCTGTTCCATTAGATAACAAAACACAATTCAGCCACATCTCCAGCCAAAATCGGATTTAATGTTCTTGGGTCTGGTGACAGAGCACAAATACTCCCAATAACTGTGCCAACCCTTGGATTTTTTTTTTAGGCAGCCCTCACTGATTTTTCTCTCACCTTTTCTGTTTCATGTATTTACACACGAAGCTGGCATACAACAAGAAAATCTCTCCCAGTACTTTAGATTGAAGGCACCTGTCCAGTGAAAGGTTTTCTTAGACCTTGCTGCTACTTGCAACAGTTCCAGCTAGGAAGAATCTTGCCTCTCAAGGAATACACCATTCACAGGGTCTTTCTGTAGCATTATTTTCCCCTTTGTATGTTAAAAAGAGGGAGATTTTCAAAAACAGTAAAGTTGAAGGCACCAACTCATAAACCTATGATGTTTGCCCTATTTTTATGGAGACATCTTTGTTGATTCTGCTAAAGTAACAGAGATTACTGGTAAACAACCACCTCCCAGAGCTGTGAAGTGGCAAGGGTACTGCTGTGACCTTCTAAAAGCTCCTTTCCACCATATGATTTACTAGCTCCATGTTTTCCTGGATCAAATAGCACTATGCAAAAGCACAGAAATAAGAGGGTCCAGCAGCACTGTAGGTGAAACAAGTAAAAACTCAGCAGTTCTCCAGTGTTTACTGTAAGTAAATTTGTGAAAATAGCAGCACTGGGAGAAAATAGAAAAACACATATAGAGGAAATAGATTCCACCTCCTCAGGCTGAACATATGACTTTTAAACTGCTGTCTTCACTAAATATCATGAATGCTGGCCAGAGAAACTAGGGAAATAAAATTCCACCTTGAAACAGTGGTGGGTTCATGCCAGATGACAGCATCACCCTCTCCCATGGGATGGGGAGAAAGTAGAGGGAAGGCAAGAGACTTGTAGACTGAGTTAACAGCAGCTGAAAGAAAAGGAAAAAGCTATACACACAAGCAAAGCAAAAAAATAAGAGGAATTAATTCGCTACTTCCCATCAGCAAACAGATGTCCAGCCATTTCCTGGCAAGCAGGGCCTCAGCATGCAGAACTGTTGCTTGAGTACACAAATGCCATAACCACCAATGTCCCCTCTTTATCTTCCTTTCCATGAGATTTTATTGCAGAGCATATGATGACATATGGCACAGAATATCCCTTTGATCAACTTGATTCATGTGTCCCAGCTACGCTCCCTCCCAGCCTCGCGCCTGCCCATGCCTACTACACTCTTTCCTTAGAGCCAAAACCCATAAATTTTTCAGGAGACACGTTTTTTTCTTTAAATGACTTCTTTTCAACAAATAAAAAAACCCACTCAAACATGATAAAAGAACATTTTCTCCCACAAAACTATTTTGTGGTGACTCTACTTCCTGCAGAACATGTAAGTATAATGTGAAATACTCTTGTAGATATCTCTGACATTTTAGGGTCCAGCAATAGAGCAGTAACATGCTTTTATACTTAATACTTTTCTCATTAATAACTAAAGGACTGCAGCTGCAGCTTGCTTTCTATGTGAAGTGGAATCAAAGCTTCCTTGCCATCTAGGAAAACAAATCAAATATTTATGGAAAAACACGGGGAAAAGTTGAAGGTTGACACTACAGTGATACTCACATGGAGACCGACATTTACCGGTGTTTGCACTCTGTGTGAAAGCCATAATGCAAACTTAATGCATCATATCTGTGTCTACACTTGGGGGAGGAAAAGGCATCTCTTCCGTCTTATCAGTAAGCATCCTTCTAATTTATTATCTCAATCATTTCCACAAGATCATGGCTAGGAAAAAAAATTGAAAGTCTGCACCTTCACAATCCTGGGACATTTCTTAACCTTATTTTTTTTCTTTATCATTTTCCCTATCCAATTAAAAAAATTTAGGTCACTTTACAGAGTTTTAGAAATCCCAAAGCTTTATCTTCTAGACTAAGAAAAATACACTTAAAAGCCAGTAATTCTGTCATCGGCCAGTTTGGCTCACCTGAGGACAAGCTCCATGTCAGGTGCTCCAGGTACAATACTTTCTTCCACAGAACTTTTTCTGTCAGAGATATTACAGGTGCATACACACTTGCCAACTTCCTTGGTTTTCTCCCAAAGAACATCTGCCTCCCACTCCTAATGTCAGTTTGGTCATTAACCACAATGTTATGCAACTACATAAAATATATGGTACCTTATTAAAACTGTGAGAAGGAGGCTTAGTAGCTGTAGGGATCAAGACAGGACTTTAAAAACTGTGCTGCTGGATTCAAGAAGAAAAGATTCTGGCAAAAAAATCCCACCAAATTTCATTTATGCCAAAAGATGTAGTAAACCTAGATCCCTCCCTCAAGAAAATGACAGAGGTCTAGTGCAACAGCCAACTGTAACCAGCTAAGGAGAGATTTCCATTTCTTGGCACACTAACAAATCCTCAAGCAGAGAGGGGCTAGGGGTGAGATTTTTTCCACTGTAAGTAAGTTAATGAATGAAGTACTAATTAACATTATGGCATTGATAAATGGAGAGAGAGATTAGGGATGTACTCGATATTCAGGCCTTCCCAGATGGACTGTCAAAGCCACATTAATTCCTATCTCATTGGAGCATCTGCTTCTCCCATAATCCATTGCCCCTTGGTACAAACAACACAAACTGTTGTGACTCAATTCGATTTATATCAATCTAATTTCTTTTAATCCAATTTGTATTCCAATCTACTACCTTCTAATCACTTAAATCTTCAGCCTCCATCTGGTAAATTTTCTCTCAAAATTAACCGAGCAGATGCCTCTGCAATTGTCTTCCACAGTCAGGCTAATCATGCCCTCGCAGTGGCCTACAGAGCACACTGAATAGGTACGTGACTTACAGCATTGCCCTTCTTATTACAAGCATGGCGATGCAGGAAGGCCATTTTGTCTGTCATTAATTGGTTCATTTGCATAACACTGCCAGGGAAAGATGCCTAGGAAACAAAAGCCAAGAGTAGAAAGCTCCAAGAAGGCAGCACGACATGCTCCTCATTTGTCACATGGCCATTACACTTTGAACCGTCCATTGTTCGGGGTAGTAAACACGGAACCGCATTACAGCTAAATACATAACAAACACCTACCCACGATACTGGATCCCATGCTTTGGGCGCTGCTGCCATTGAATTTGCAAAGATCAAGGGGGCTGTCCAAACAAAACTCCAAGAAAAGTGCAGGATACTGAGAAAATTTGAAAGCACATTGTTTTGCCAGACTCCAAAACTTCAAACCTCATCTCTCTAAGAAAATTCACTTCTGCACGCTACAACTACATGAGAAAATAAAGACAGATTTTCTGACTACCAAAAGCTTTTTTTCCCCTCAAGACAGCATGGGCCATGGGCTATCCAACGCATCACAAATAGGGTGAGAAAAAGGATGAAGAATAAAGCTAACCTTCTTGGCCAAGGAGAGTTCAACTTCTGAGCCTGAAGTAAAAGACAGAAAGAAGTGCCACTGCTTTAGAACTGCGTGCTTCATTAAGAATACAATGTGGATCCCCTTGATCAATGCTACAACGTGTCCAGAAAGCTGAAGGTATGTTCAGCATAAAGTGGATACTGCTATTGAAGTGTTCACATGATCATGGGCTGATGAAGTTATAATGTTTTTTCAAACGCGTTATTCAGAATCCTGGGGTGCCAGAGAGGAAGATGCTCAATGTGCCACTTATGTTTCCTAAGCATTGAAAAGAAGTTATAAAAACACAACAGGTACTTAATAGTGAAGAAAGCAGATGAAAGAGCAGTCTGGGCCACTGGAAGAAGCACAAGAATAGACCCTGCCACAGATAAGCAGGGAAAAAAAGGAGGAAAGGATTTCGTCTTGGCAGTCTGTGCTTTGAATCATGAGTTATACTCTTGTTGGCTCACAACCACTTACCTTAGATCAGCTATTAAACAGGGAGGCGTAGAGCCCTTTTACCATTATAGGTTGTATATAAAACATGTTGCTCCACATATTTTAGAACAATATAAATCTGACAAATATGGAAGAGTCAGCCTCCAGTTTTCACTTAAAAAAATACTTGCGTCCTCCAAGTTTTCAGCAGCTGGAAGATGAGTTTCCCAGGATGATTTCCCTGGAGTTTGCTACTGCTTCCTCACCTCCTCTCAATCTTTCCCATCTACACCTGAATAAGAGGTTTCACTTTTCAGCTAATAGGTACCTAGTAAATTTTTTATAACCTAAGGACAGTAAACAGTATAAATACAATGGATTAAAGCCAGAGGATGCTGGAGAAGGAAAGAGAGGGTGTGCTTGGTTAAGGAGGAGGTGGAGTGGGCAGTCTTCCTTCCCCTCCCACAAGCTGTCAAGTCCTTCTGTGCACACCCCCTCCCTCATCCCTGCTAAAAACCTTCCTCTCTCTGCCTGCCATGACAGGTGGTCCAGATTTTCACTTAGAAAATCTGGCCACCCTATGTTTGCAACACCTCCCCGCTTAGTATCATCTGTGAATTTAATTAGCATGCAGTTTACCCACTCGTTCAGATTATTAACGAAGATGTTAAACAAGATGCAACCCAAATAAAAAGATATCTGTTGCAAACCAATTGATGCCTTTCTTTAAATCAGTTTATTGCTATCTACTGTAACCCTTTATTTACAGGTGTCAAACAATGATTCATCTACGTGATAGCACAGATACCTAAACAAATTTGCCTTTTCTTTTCCCAGCTAAAAGGCTGTAATATTCCCTGAACAGCACAATTACACTGAAGTGTTCCCATTTCCAAAGTCCTATTTCTCATCCACACTCATGACACTAAATTATGTATCCCCTTGTTTCTCACATTTCATCGCATCTCCTCAGTAACAAAACACAGAATCATTGCTAAATGCTGGTCAGGAAAAATCCACATCATTTGTGATTATTTCTAGTGTTACAATTTGAAGCCAGACCTCACGAATCTGGCAAAGGGGGACAAAATCATTAGTAAAAGTAAGATAGAGAGAGATTTAATATGCTTAACAGTTCTATAAACTGGATTCAAAATGAGGGATTAGCAGCAGTGAGAACTATGCAAGACACATGTAAAGCAAAAAAGGTATTTAATTTTTATTTATGAAAAGTAATGCACTACTCTGAGCCAGTAGCTTTAATAAGGACATGACAGTTTTACTCATCAGATAAGTAAAACTACAATACAGCATTTGTGTATTGATATTTAGGTTTCGAAATTAGTGTAAATGTAATGGAGTTTCACCTGTAAAGTAGATCACATTTGGGGAAAAGACAAACAAGAATGGCGTAAGAGAATACTCCATACGGTGAAGACTTAAAATTTGAAAAAATGCTATGGAACTTATCACTGTATTTACACACAGACAAATATATATATCAATACAGACACACCTTTGTTCATAAACCAAATCCAATTGCAGCTTAAAACATTAGGAAGAGTTCTCTTCCCTTTGTAAAAGTATCATTAGAAACAAGTGAACATTCAAAGCCAAATGCAAATGCTCTCTAGAACATGTGACCACACATAGTAAAGTAATTGACCTTTCTCTGGGCTTATCAGATAGTAATTATTCTTCTTATAGTCTGTTTTGCTCAAGGAAGTTGTGGCTGCCCCATCCCTGGAAGTGTTCCAGGCCAGGTTGGATGGAGCTCTGAGTATCCTGGTCTAGTGGAAGATGTCCCTGCCCGTGGCAGGAAGGTCAGGACTGGATGAGCTTTACAGCCCCTTCCGACACAACCCATTCTATGATTCCTTCTTTAGAAAACCGATGAGTAGTCACACAAACTGACCTCAAAGTAATTCCAGTAATTAACACAGAGCCTCCCTATGCCCATTACAAACAGCAAACAGAACACCCTGACTTTACTGTAGCAGAGAGTATAAAGCAAGACATTCCGATTTGCCAGGTAATATCACAGTACAAGTGAAAAAACACAAAAAAAACCAATAAGAGAAGCACCACACATTTCTCCCCACAACCAAAGCTATATTCTGTTAGAGTATAAATAGCCTAAGCAGACACTAAAATGAATTCATATGTCTATACATCCACCTTACACTGAACTAAAATTGAAACCCTCAAGCAAACGTTTACAACCTCCTGTTACTGACCAGCAACAGCCTCTGACAGTCCTTAGCAGCTCCTAAACAAAACAGTGAACCATTTTACCATATACACCACGTGCTCCTACCAACACATGAATAGGAACATAATTTATTTGAAAGACATATTTCAACCAGTACAGTACTAAACAAGCCTAGCAGAGGGGAAAGTAGACAGCACTACGAGAAAGCTTGGGAAAATATTGAAATACTGATTTTTGCACATTAATATAATTCTCCAGTCAGCTTGTTCACAGGTGGTTCTACAGTAAGTATTGTGGTTTATCTGTTTAATTATATCACTTCCATGCAGATTTCATAAAACAAAGTTCAATTTCATAATAAAAAGCATCAGTAAGCTCTTGGCTGAACAAAGCAATAGTATTTTTCCTTTTTTTCCCCCTACTTGGAAAGCATAAGACCATGTGTATCTATACTCTAGACATGCATTATCAGCAAATAACTAAGCACAAAACTGAATTTAATTCTAATAAGATTCAAGATTTGGTAGAAGTAGTTTTGCTTTTGGTTTTTTCCTTCTCCTGAACAGCCTTCTCCCAGCAACCCCTTCTTCTGGAACGAGGTCTTAAATAGAGATCCCAGTTCAGCTCTCCTACCTATACAAAATGTTTGATAGCAATTGAAGAAAGAATTCCATTCCAGAAGCTCATACCATCCTAATGCAGGTTTAAGGTTAGCAAGAATAGGATGAACCATTAGCACACTCCCATGTCTGCAGAAGGAACCAACAGACAGCCTTAGATTAGGCAATTTGATATGGCCTGTCTCAGGGGAGATGAAATCCACCCTACAATTCATGACATATGAGTAGAAATTTTTATTCTCTTTTTACTCAGAGTGCAAACTGACTTATTTTCAGAGCTCAGGTGTGTACAATTTATTTGGAAATTGAAATAAGAATAAATAACTTCTGCTGAGTGAAATTCACCATTTTAAAACAGTTCGTGGTTTACAATAAACAGTGTCTGGAAAACCCCAGACATTGGTAACCCTATGCCTTATCACATAGGATTTGACACTGCTACACAGTAAACCAGCTCAATCTGGAGATATTGCAGATATTCATAAAAAAAGAAGAGGGGAAGTGTGTCTAACCATTAACAGGAGTCAAAAAACCCCAAGAAGCACTAGTGCCACATCTGCTGCTCCCTCTGCACCAAAGAAACAGTTGATGTTAATGCACGATTAAGAGCTGAGAGAAATGCAACAAAAGTGTATGCAGGTGGCAGAGGTCACTGAGGGACAGTGGAGAGGAAAGAGAGGGTCAAGTTATTATCTGGAATGCATCCACAGGGCACAGCCATCTTTTAAATCAGTTTTTATAATAGCCATGCCTGTATCGATTTAATAATATCTTTATGCTACAGATTTACTCAGCGCACCATGAAGAACTACATCAAGGCCAAGTTGTGAAACCAGGACTTGTTTCTTTTCCTTACAAAGTTACGGGGGATATGTCCTACCTTGAAAGCCTCCAATTTTTAATGCATTATTAGCCTTGTTTCCTATGAAAGTGCAAAAATTTGTAAACCAAGCATCACCAAGCCTTTCAATTACAGCTTTTGGGTAAAATAGCACGAACACCACAAAAATGAAATCCAGCCTTTAAATCGAGGTGATCAATATGCCTCTGTGTATATGTGCCAACTAACACATTGGCTCTCTTACCTTTAAGCTTATATCAGCATATACATAAAGCTGGAATGGAACAGAGACAGAACATTCACATGGAAGTATGGTTACACCAGACTGGGCAGTACCACACTTCAGAGTATCAGGCCTCCAAAGACAAGTTTGCAAGAATAAGTATTCACTGTAAATCACCCATGTGTGACAAATGAAATTCTCATAGTCACTCTAGTAAGAAACAGAAAAAAAACAGCCTAAGGCTAATGCCTTGCTTAAAGGAAGATGAGACCAGGTTCACACAGGGAATCGTTCCCAAGTCCAGCCTCTTTGCTACATACAAAGGAGTTGACAAAAACATATTCCTGGTGTATTAGTAATTAGCAGTTGTATCTTGCCTCTTCATTTGCATCCCTCCTCCAGAATAAGAGCTACAGTTCAAAGGGGCAGAAACAAAATAAGAGTAATTTTAAGGGCTAAGGTCAGCTCTATGCTTCAGGGTAGGGGAACCTGAAGTAAAACAGTTACAACTTCCCAGTAACCCTGGAAAGGAAGTTAGTTAATATTCATTGTGGATAGAAAAGAAGAAAGGATTAATCATGGGGAATTAGCATTTTCATTGAGGAGCTTGGTTGAGTCTTGTGTTCTACTTTGAAAGATGACTGCTTCCCACCAGCATTTTACATCTCTCATTTATCGAAACACTGCAGCTTGCTCCTAACTGTCATTAACTGATGAATAATGAAAGTCTTCTTTACTTTTACTTCAGATTAATCATGCAGCTACCTTGGTCTTTCCGTGCTTAAATATGTGTTCTGAATATTTTTAAAAATTTATTATTTTTTTTATTCATGGGGAATAAAGAAATCTATTTAATTAGATTTCAATTCTAATGGGAAAAAATGATCTCTAGGGAAATACCCAAGGATTTTCAGTTCACATTTTATAGTGTTGCAATGGCATTGTGCACTATTATTTCTCAAACTGTGTCCTATTTGTTTTAATATCAAGCCATCTCTTAAATTACATAAATCAATGGTCAAAAAAATCATCTCTAGCATAGAAATAAAATGCTGTAAAAATTGAAATGAGTGAACGTAGACTTTATGATTACTCTCACAAAGTAAAAGTTATTGTGTACAAGTAATATAACAACGTCTTAATGCAGTTGGTTTAGAACCACTTCCATTTTTAAAACAATATTGATTCTGCAAGCATTTTCCCCCTATTCTTTCTCCTCCTCCAAACTTCTTCCTCCATACATTACCCACTGCTAAATTCAACTTTTCCACTACAGTTACTAAACAAATTACACACAAATGCTGGTTTTCCCTATAGCAAGTGGCACATTAATAAGTACATCATATAAAGCCACTTAATGGAGTCAGAGAATTTTAAAATATTAGCTCTGTAAAACTTGCCCCACCACATCAAACTTGGTTAGGGAATCATCCAGTCTTCCTGGAGTGCAGAGAGGGGAGAAGGGGAAAAAAATAGCAAACAACCAAAATAAACCCACTCCCTCCGTCTTTCTCACAGTGTTCATATGGCTGGAAAAGATCTTGAAGATGATCAAGTCCAGCCTATTATCCAATTAAAACCTAACGGCTATAACATTTGCATCATGGCTCTCAACACCTCATCCAGTCTACCCTTAAACACCTCCAGGGACAGCAGTTCAACCACCTCCATGGGCAACGCATTCCAATTCTCAAAACAATCAGGAAAAAACCAACCAATGCTTTGGAAACCTACTTCTTCATGGACTCTCCACAATCTCCATCTTCCTCAGATTCTATCAGTCCAACAATAACTACCGTACAACACAACTTTATTCTCAACATTAAATGCCTAAAACTTCACTCCTAAAATAATGTTTTAGGATAAAGTGGATTTGTCTTCACAAAGCTAATGGAGGATGATTACAGAAATCAGCATGTTTTCTTTTATTATCTTCATCAGCTGCAGAGTGATCTCTAGCTTTATTTAGTCAAATTTAAAATTATAACAATGGGAAGTACCTGTTATTTAAAGTATCAGAAAGAGGGTTCCACACTGAATAAAATTTCATGTGCATAATGCCAGGGCATCACATCCAGGTGAGCCACATTCTGTTACATTTCTCAAAAACTTGTAATCATTACAACTCCTCATTCCAACATTTAACTTCACATTTCCATGCCTTACTATGTTACCTTAAATTTTAATTTTCAAGGTTGAGCTAAATTAGTTGCACACTACATCACGGTTTTGGCAAGATTTTAACTTTCATCTGAAGTATTTTGACTGAGAAGAGGAAGAAATGTAAAAGATGAGGGAAAAAACATTCAGAGCAGTAAGAGTTCATCTGATTCCTTTTTTTATCTCTTCTATCGGACTCCCTGTCAGCTGCTCATAAAACTTTTCTGAGTTCTCACCAATCTCTTGTCATCGCCTTTGAGTTCTCTCTACTTTGCTGACACGGTTTTAAATCACGAGACATAGAACCACAAGTTAAAAAGCTGAATGCCCCCGTCTGCAGAAAACTGGCACCAAATTTACATTCCATTGTAGTTTCAGCTTCACTCTGTTCTCTTGCAAAGCTGAGGCAACACTCTGCTAAGCCACACCACCTATCTCTCATGTTGTGTATCCTCAGTGGCAGAATAACAGAGATATCCTAAACATATGCAGGGTATGTTGTACTAAATATAAGTATAAAAAAGCCTTTCAGAGGTCTCTGGCAATCATCTTGTCCCTTAATGCATAGGATTTGATTACTGATTTTTTCTGGATTACATTCCATTTTCTTTCTTACCCATATTGCAAACTTCCTGAGGTCCCTTTGTATTGGTAACTGTGTAACCCCTCACTTCAGATCTGAGCACCCAAATAATATTTTTCTTGCCTATTTTAGCGTAAAATTCTCAGTTTAAGATTATCTTCACCAAGTACATTTCCATCCAGACTAAATTCACACATATCTGGTCTTTGCTTCTTGCTCCTGCTGCTCCCTAAAGGAAGGGGTATTATCACAGCCTGCAGAACATGATGGTTTTCAAAGGTTACATTAAAATGTAATAAAACAAGCTAAATTGTGCCCTAAAATTGAACATGTGATTCCTCCCTTAACAACAGAAAAAGCCCAACACCAAAACGCACCAAAAAACCAAAACTAAAGCAAGTAGCATTTACAGAGCAACAAGAACTGGATCTTCATTTTTCTGCTGTTAGAAAAAGTATAACTTCTTTCAGTATTATATATTATTTTCCCTTCAAGTTCTTCCCTGAAATTATTCCAAACTTAAACTGGCATTTGATCCTGTTTTCATTAGTCTTCATAATGTTCAAGTCAGCTGGACACTTTCTCACAGAAAGGTTGAGTTAGAATGGCACCAAATGTTCATATTTGTTATACAGCACCATGCAAGCAGATTTGTTACCCTGTGGATCAAAGGAACAACAATTTCTGTCGCTCTGAGACAGGATATCATATATTAGGACAGGTAAACACAGTGGGAGCTACAAAAGAGCATTCTCTATTTCTGTCTTCCCTTTCTTCTCCCTGTGGATGACAACATTTATTTGCTTGGATTCTGTGCTGATAAGTTCTTTCCAAGCCAAATTCACTGAACACACATGATACAAGTTGAAATCCAGACTCTACCACCACTCTGATACATGGCAGATATTTCACTTGTTCTTTATCCAAATTTCTCTATTTTTAAAATGCAGGTGTGGCCACACCTCCTTTGCGGAACATATTGAGAACCACTGACAAAAATCCCATGTAACAAATAGCACTGTCAGCTCGCCAGAGTGTCTTCCTGACCTGTACCCTGCAGGCACAGATGGCTTACAATGATGTATGACCGATGGCACTGCCCTCCTGCTATGCCATTGCACACTCATAGGCAAGAGTTACCTGCAAGCTCTTCATCTGCTCTGCTTGAGTTTTACCCTCCGTCCTCTTGAAATGCCTGGAGGCTCCATGTTTCTAGAGCCATTGAGGGGCAGTTCCACTTTAACATGAAACTGTTTCACAACTTCAAACCAATTTTGCATGCATCACATGGAAAGTCCCAGCGGAGAGTCCCAGTTCTTAATACATACTACAATATCTTAACCAATTTACACCTTAGCAGATGCAAAAAGCCCATTTAACAACTATTTATTCACTAGCTTTATTATATTACATAGCACGTATATATATATAGACAAATTACAGGATTAGTAAGATTTTGTTTCCTAAAATGTCAAAAGAAAAACAGTTTCTTTGTTTTAAAGTACTCATTAGATGATAAGTCTAGAAGAATATTGATAAAATGGATGTAGCAAAGACATGTAGGCTGATTTAGGAATTGAAGTCCATGATGTTTCAGGACAGGGCTTATACCTCAAATCAGCTTAGCATTCAAACAGGATGTGTAAAATATCCATAAACTCTGCAACCTGTAGGGATAATGCATCAATTTTTATCACAGAGAATAAAAGAGACTGACAGTATCACCAGTTATTTTATTTACGGATAGAGTTACTCTGGAAATAAATGCTCCTTTCTTTTACCTGATTCACTTTATAGGTTTCACACCTGATTTCCATTGGTGTCGATTGCCAGACAACATCACTTCACTTTCAACTGCAGCTTGGTGAAAAACTAGCTATCTGAGATGTTTTCCATACTTTACCAGAGAAGGCTTCACTTCAGACAAGGGCTTTGCTGTGTGTTACAAGCACAACTGCAGTGCCTCCCACAGATCAACAGCACTATTGATAATCAGGTATTTCTGGAGACTCTGTAATTCATATTTACTTTCAGGACTACACATTATGTTCCTGTCACCTTTAGCAGAACAGCCAAATGTTGCTTTGCTGCATGCATGCTGTTTCTCAAATTAAAAAAAAAAAAGTCATCCAATTTTATTTCAAGCATCCTTGACATTAAACAACTTGATTTAAAAATGACAAATAGAGCCCTTAAATAGACTCCTTAAAGACAAAGGCCAGCATATGCTGTGCTCTCAAAGACTGCTGTCCTAATCACTGCTTCCTCCAGCAGTCCTCCTCACGGCAGTGCAAGTCCTGGCACAGTCTCCCAGGCATTCAGTGAGTGTAACCCACTTGGGTACTTTTGGTCTGTTCTTACCCCTTTCTTTTCAAGTTTCCATATTGATCTGCCATACCCCACAGAAGTTTAAGAACCGCACTGCCCACCCAATGAATCGCTTCTAACTAGTAAAAAGAAGACAATAATTTGAGGGAATGTTACTGTGAGCAGAAGGCTGGACACAAGTTCAAATGCATTTTAAGTAAGAGGCTGTTCATCAAAATTCAAGATGAGATTTTTGTCAAAAGGAATTGTCATCAATTCTTGCACGAAATAATAAAGGCAACAAAGACAGGCTCACAAGTCATATCAATATCTGCACTAACATAAGATGATCTCTCACTCTACCCCCTTTGCTGCAGCCACCTCACCCATGTGTGCTGCTCAGCAACTCTGCAGTTCCCAATCCATTTCCTAAGGTCAGTACCAAGCTTTTGCTCTGAAGCCTGTTCAGTAGGAGAGACATCCTCACTAAAAAAGCACAGGGTGATTTTTCTAACTTGCATAAAAGCAACCTTCCTGAAGGGACTTTGTGCATCTGAGATGAGACTTTATTAGTAGGCAGAAGAGGTACGTAAAGCCTCTCCTGGAGCTCACTCCATTAGTATTAATCAATATTAATTTAAAATTGGCTAAAGGCAGCTTTTCAACTGGAAATTATTTCAACCTTTTCCCCCTGCCCTATCCCCTAAAAAAAACCCCAACCCACAACTTCCATTATACTTGAGATATCAAGACATTGTGTCTCTGTACAAAACTAATTTACGGATTATCTTCACATCCAGAATTACATGCCAAGTAGAAATGACCTTATATAGAACAGCTTGCTGAGCCTTTCAAGTGTGAGAAATTTATCTAAACACCAGGAATAAACTGCTTTCAAGAGTGAACAAACAAGGACTAGAAAAAAAGTGGCTGCTGTAATGGTCAAATGGGAACAACTGACTCGGCTGAGTGCGAGTTTCAACCACTTTCCCTCACTGATTGCCTCAAGGAACTTCACCTACAAGATCAATGCTGCTAATTGTGAGGAAAATTATTCAGGACAGCACAGAGCCTCCTATTAGTGATGCCTGCCAGAAGAAAGTTAGTTTATCAGCTATCCTAAAGGTTAACATCAATATCAATGCAACTACCTTGAATAATTATATCTATGACTTCTTAGAGAAAAATCACTGTTGTGGTGTAATAAACTTCAAAACTGCCTGCATTTTAAAGCCTGTTTTGGTGCCCTGCTCAAGAGGTGCCAAGCTTATGGGTTTTTTAATTTAATATTCCTCCATTTGAATGTAGCAAGAAAAAAACCCACGTCTCTAGTGATTCCTTCAGTTCTGTCAGTACTCTTTAAGGACACTGGGCATGAGAA
Source organism: Pitta sordida (assembly GCA_013390025.1). Lineage (NCBI taxonomy): Eukaryota > Metazoa > Chordata > Aves > Passeriformes > Pittidae > Pitta > Pitta sordida. The sequence goes on along the minus strand of WEKX01015219.1, from coordinate 9,964 downwards.
CTAATCTGTGGACAGACACCAGCTAATACTACAGGAAATGGTTTGCTGGAATGATTCCGTTACTTCTACTCAGTAAGACCTCAAAAAGCAAAGAGCAGATAAGTATTGGGCTAAAATACACCAAATGCAAACAACTGGCTAAATTCACAGAGGAAGTTAACCACAAAGGCAGCGCCTCGGGAAGTCAATAACCCGCAAACACTTAGGAGCTGGGAACCATGCAAAGTACTTGCCTCATTTTTTCCCTTTCCAAAACGCATTGTTTATCTGCCATAAGACAAAAGGATGGCTTGGTGTGACCCAGCCACAGCTTAATGATTTGTTTACAAAGACTAATTTTGTATAGCAATGGTGAGAACTTTAAATTGAAGTAGTTACAATAACCTACAGTAATAACCTATTAAAAAAATCACAATGTATATAAAAGAGTGCATAAGACCAGCATTAATGATTTGCAAGACCAAAGTCATATCATATATTGGAAAGTTTATTCAAACTTCTTTTTAATTGATACACGTTCTTACTATTTCTTTTAAGGAACATACTCTGGTTGCCAAGACAATAATCTTAGTGTTCCTTATTTTAAGTCTACTTCTCAATGCCTGTTAAGTTTTCTAGTAGATGTCCTTAAAACACTATTCTCTGTTACAAACAACATTTTTTTTTTATTTTTCTACAAGTGAAGTACAACCTCCCATTTAATACGTAGTTACAATTTTGTATGTGGATATGCACATGTAAAAACTTACATTAAACCAAGTAGCAAAACCAGTGTACTTTAAAGAGCTCAAAATAGTTCTTGTACTTAATTAGCCAAAACCCAGACTACTCCACTTATCATGGTAAGTCTAAAATACCTTAGAATCTGCTTCAACCCTTGGCAACAAAAATGCCTGTGAAATACACATCAAGGAATCTGTTTCACTACAGACCCTCCAGCTCACATGGTAAGAAAGCAAGGGAAGGAATAAGAAGCAACAGGCATATTTCTTAACTTTTTGATACCTCCTTAATCTCAGCCTAGAAAATTAATGTGTTCTGACAAGATCACAAGTCTTTCAGGAAAAAAAAAAGGCACATTTTAAGACAGTTTACCCAGCCACATGCACCTCCTCCTGCCCTTCCCAACTAATCATTACCCAAGTGTTATGGTTTAGGGGTTTTTTCTGCTGCTCTGGTAGCGAGGGGGTTAACAGCTCAGCTCTTGCCTGAGCTGTCCGTGCTGCCATGGCCTTCAAAGTTAGAGATAAAGGCAGGCGTCTCTGCAGAATAACATACTTGGGAGAGAAGAAAAAAAAGTTCAGTAGTAAGATGTAGTGTGCCAGCTCAGAACCTGCGTCGGGAGGCTGAGAGATTTGAAGGCCCCCAGGCCTACGAGAGAAGGGGTAGAGATGTTCTTCCAGGCATCCCGCTGCTGCTTGTGAATTG
>WEKX01015218.1:0-18579 GCA_013390025.1 Pitta sordida | reverse complement strand
TCCTGCTGTTCTCCCATCCACTCGTCTGCATTATGTGTCCCGAGTCTTGCCCCATCCTCCCCAAAGAACAACCTCATAATCCAGCTTTTTGCCAATTCATTAAGTGCCTACACCAGGAAATGTGCAGAGCCTGCTGTGCCCGCTCTGTTCAAAAATGGAGCTTTGAATGACACGGGCTTCAGTCCCAGACCGCAGAAGACCCCAACGCCTCCCCTCTGCCCTGACTCAACCAAGAGATGTCAACATGACTCCTCCCAGCAGATGGATTGGGAAACCATCAGAATGAGATGCAAAAAATGGTGGCGATCTCTGCTGCCCACACACCTGCACAGATGACACTGGCATCCTCCACGTGCCCACAGTTGTGCATTCCCCAGCCGTTGTGCCGGCACATCTCGAGGGAGGGCTCATCCCCACGGCACTGCAGGTCGTCCAGGAAGATGCGCCCGGAGCCGGCACCGAAATACGCAGTGCGTGGGGCATCCAGGGCCTCCCCACAGCCCAGCTGCCGACACACCACCTGGGCATCCTGCAGGTCCCACTCGTCATCACACACCGTCCCCCAGGTGCTGCCGTCGTACAGCTCCACACGGCCCTCACAGCTGTTCCTGCCGCCTGACACACGGACGGTGGCACCTGGGACCAGACACAAGGCATGGGTGAGGGTCAGTCCAGCGCAACATGTGCAGCCTCCACTTTCCCAACTGTTGTGGATCTTTTTCGCAGAGACCATGAGCTAGTGTTGTTCACATTCCAAGTGAGCACGTGAGGAGGGGGACTGAGAAAAGTCCCAGGGCATGCAGATGGCAGATTTGTCCCGTCCAGAAAACTGTGTAGGGGGTCTGTGGGAGCTGGTGGAATGCAGAGGTGCTTGAGGCACTGGGTCATTTGCAGAAAGGACCATTGTACCCATCCCTTGAGAGGGACTAATCCTTTAAGGGGATTAACTGATTCACCTTGAAGATGTCAAGGGCAGGGGATCAGGAGTCATTTACTGAGCCGGATTAGCCAAGGAGAAACCCCCTGTTCTCTTATGCCAGACTAGAACTCCCTTCAAAGCCAAAGCTAAACTGAGTGGTCAGAAATTACCTGTTGTGTTTGGCCATTCAGAAGGAGGGTTTGGACGGGCACCTGCAAGAAAGAAGAGGCAGTGAAAAAAAGGCAGCAAATACAGCTGTTTTGTGGCAAAGGATGGACGTGGACATGGTCATAGACATTGACATGGACATGGACAATGACATGAAAATAAAAATCCAGGCTGAAGGAGTAAATGGGGAAGAGAGAACAAGTCCTATCTGTGCTGCATGCATGTGACATGTTCCCACTCCTGCTCCATCCTTCCCAAAGAACAAAGCCACAATCTGACTCTTTGCCTCCTCATTGAGCACCTACTACAAGAGGTGTGGAGACCCTGCCATGTTTTCTCTGTGCAAAAATGGGTCTTTTGAAAGACATGCCTTCAGCACCAAGCAGCACATGATCCCAACCTAGCCTCTCTGCCCCCAATCTCCCAAGGAAGAATGGGAGATAAGCATGGCTCCTCCCAGCAGATGGGTCAAAAACTTAATCAGAGTGATATGCAAAAAGAGAGAGGTCTCTGCTGCCCACACACCTGCACAGATGACACTGGCATCCTCCACATGCCCACAGTTGTGCATTCCCCAGCCATTGTGCCGGCACATCTCAAGGGAGGGCTCATCCCCACGGCACTGCACATCGTCCAGGAAGATGCGCCCGGAGCCAGCACCGAAGTGAGCGATGCCTGGGGCATCCAGGGCCTCCCCACAGCCCAGCTGCTGACACACCACCTGGGCATCCTGCAGGTCCCACTGGTCATCACACACTGTCCCCCAGGTGCTGCCGTCGTACAGCTCCACACGGCCCTCGCAGCTGTTCCTGCCACCTGACAGACGTACGGTGGCACCTGGGACAGGACACATGGCATTGGTGAGGATCACTCCAGTCCGGCACGTGCAGCCCCCATCTCCCTGTCTGGTTTGGATGTTTTGTCACAGGGACCATGAGCTGGGGTGGTGCAGATCCCAAGGGACCTGGCGAGCGCAGGGACTGATCAATGTCCTCAGGCATGCAGAAGACTGTCTCAAGACCTGCTGCTGGGGTCCTGTGGGAGCTGCCTGAGGACAGACATCCTTGAGGCACTGGTTCATTTGCATAAAAGGCCTTTGCACCCCCTGACAAGGAACCATTCTATGAGGGGAGTAACGTATGCACCCTGGAGATGGCATGGGCAGAGGGGCCCTGCAGTCATGCACTGAATACGACTAGACCAGCAGCTCTTGTGTCTTCTCTTCTACTGCCAGGCTGTGATTTGATGAAAAATTAGACATAAGCTGGGTGAGCAGGAATTACCTGTTGTGTACGGCCATTGAGCAGTTGGGTTTGGATGAGCATCTGCAAAAAAGAAGGTGCAGTGAACAAAAGAGCATAAATGCGGCAGGTCTGAGGCAATGGATGGACACGGATGTAGATATGGTTGTAAAAATGGACATGAGCAAAGCTCAAGGACTGAAGAGGGAAGAAAGCATGAGTATTTCATTTCCCCCATCCAGAGACTTGTTTAACATGTCCCCAGCCCTGCCCCATCTTTCCCACTCTACAATCCGCCAGTCCCATTCTTTGCACCTTGCTGCTGTGCTCTGGATCTACCCAGGGAGTTCAGCATGGCTGCTACCAAGGGAGGACACAAAAACCCATCTGGAGTGACCTACTTGGGAGCTGCTGGTCTCTGCTCCCCACACACCTGCACAGATGACACTGGCATCCTCCACGTGCCCACAGTTGTGCATTCCCCAGCCGTTGTGCCGGCACATCTCAAGGGAGGGCTCATCCCCACGGCACTGCACGTTGTCCAGGAAGATGTGCCCAGAGCCGACCCCAAAGTGTGCCATTTCCAGGGCAGCCACAGGCTCCCCACAGCCCAGCTGCCGACACACCACCTGGGCATCCTGCAGGTCCCACTCGTCATCACAAACCGTCCCCCATGTGCTGCCGTTGTACAGCTCCACGCGGCCCTCACAGCGGTTCCGGCCACCCGACAGACGCACGCTGGCATCTGGGACTGGACACAAGGCACGGGTAAGGGTCACTTTTGGAAACAAGGTGAAAGGTGCTAAGGAGACCAGTGAGTAATAGTGGACAGGGTTACCTGGTGTCCTCTGCTCTGTTGTGCTAGCCATGGTGGACATCTGTGCTGAAGTGGACATCTGTGCTGAGGAGGTTGGTGACACTGTGGTGGCCATCTCTGCTGGGGTGGATGTTTCTGTTAGGGAGGTCATTAGTGCAGTGGCAGTGGACATTGCAACAGACCTGACAAGCAGATCTGGAGCACTAAGAAAGAGAGAACTAAGGAAGGGAGCCTTGATCTCTGTCCTGCCATTCTATCAATCTTCCTGTAGTACAATCCGGTCTGGGAAGGAAGTTCAGGGACACTAAAGAGAACAGTGAGGACATGGACAGGGTTACCTGTTGTGCTCTCCTCTACTCTGGTAGCTCTTGTCTCTGTAGTGGTTGTTTCAGGTTGAGTGGACGTGGGTGGTAAGGCAGTTGATGTCACTGTGGTGGCCATCTCTGGTATAGTGGATGTCTCTTCTGGGGAAGTTGTTCGGGGTTGGGTGGTTGTTGCCTCTAGCGTTGTCACTGGCACTGAGGTGGACGTCTCTAGGAAGAATGACTCTGCATTGGTGGTTGATGGCACCATGATGGTTGGTTCCCCATGAGATGTTGCCTCTGCTGATGAGGCTTTTATTGCTGATGAGGTCTTGTCCCCTGGGGATGTTGTCGTCTCTCTGAGTACTGTTGATTCTGAGATTTTTGTCTCTGTTGGAGGTGTCATTGTTTCTGTAGTTATTGTCGTTTCTGTGGAGGCTGTGTCCAACGCTGAGGTTGTTTGCACTGTGTAGTCTGCATCAGCCTCTTCTGTGAATACAGAAAAAAGACACTCCACACATGGAGACTCTGCTTGTGCTATAAAGACACCTGTGTGTTAGCTACAAGCCCAGTTCCTCAAGTGTGAAGTGAAATCAAGACAAATTACTCTGATGGTGGACTCCATCTTGACTGGCTCAATGGATAGAATGGAAGTGGGTAATAGCTGGTTGAAAATTTTCTTGGAAGTGGTATTTTCAGATGGTGACAGCAGGGTAAATTACTGGTGTGTAAATAAGTGGCACTTAAAGAGACGTAAAAAGCACTGGTGTAGGTAGCATTTTCTTCTAGCATGGATTAAGTTCACCAGGCTCTTACTCTCTGAGAAAATGTGTGAACTGAAATATAAATATAAAACACCTGAACAACCTGTTGTCATCAGCTATGTCTCATGTCATGATCATCTGTTGTTAATACAGGAGAAAATAAGACAAAAATTAACTACATTCTCTTAGAAAATAATGGGAAAGTAAAATAAGAAAATGGCAAGGTGACAGAGTATTTAAAATAGATGGATATTTGTAAAGGAAAAAGGTATTAATGGATGTAAACTTGAAGGAAAACTTGAAAAACACAGAAACTATGCAAAGTGAATTGTGAGCTATGACAATCTGGATTGTGACTGTGAAATTATTATTAACCATAATGAATCTATTAAGAGTTCAACTAACCCCAATCCCCTTGATGAACTTTGCCTATCAGACATGGATTTGACTCTGATTTAGACTTGTTTCCTTATTGCCACTGCCAGTTGATTAGATGGAATAAATTTTCTGCATATTCCGATATATGCCGTATATCTAATCCTTGGGGTTTTTAGTTGGTTTGCATGGATGAGCAAGCAGTTTATATTTGATCCTAATGTTTTGATAATGTAATGATAAATCATGAATTCATGATGGCTCTGGAGGGTCAGCAAAGTGAAAAGACAGGATTATTGGAAAACCAGATTCTAGTTCCTAGGCCTTTTGTAGGTCCTAGGCCTTTGCAGACAGAGCGTGCCCTTCCAGAGACAGAGAATTCTTCATAATAAAGTAGAAAGAAAGGTTATACATATGTCTAGTACATGTGGCATAGCTTTTAGTCTTGAATAAATGAAATTTATAGGATTTATGTTATCTGGGAGAAGAATGTCTGCATCCCCTCATGTTGATAAATACAGAACNTTGGTTTGCATGGATGAGCAAGCAGTTTGTATTTGATCTTAATGTTTTGATAATGTAATAAATGTTGATAAATACAGAATGAGTGCAATTTATAGCAAAAGTGTTGAGAAAAGAAAAATGTGGCAGCACCTGAACAGACAACACTAGCATCTTCATGGTGGGCGCAGTTGTGTATCCTCCATCCAGAGTGATTGCAACGCAACAAGGACATCTCATTTCCGCTGCACCTCACGTTGTCCAGCAGGATGTCCCCTGAGCCTTGCCCAAAGTATGCACTTCTCAGAGCTGCAATGGCCTTGCCACATCCCAGCTGCCTGCACACAACCTGGGCATTGGGAAGGTCCCAGAAGTCATCACAAACTGTCCCGAACCGTCCTCTGTAATAGATCTCAACGCGACCTTCACATCGGTGCCTTCCATTCACCAGTTGGATATAGGGCGCTTTGGGAGAGAGGGAATTGAGCACAACACAGTCAGATAAATAAACTGGAGATGACTGTAAGGAGAACCTACTCTGTCCTCCTGCCCCATCATTCCTAGAAGGTGCTTGCCCAGCCCAATATTAAGTGATTGTGAAGACAGAGGAGATTCACTCCTTTTTAATTCCTCCCTTCCAGATCTCAAAGTCAGTTACACTTATTTTATTACAGCAAAATTAGGCAGCAGTCTAAGTAAAAATTATATAAGCAAGAAAGGAAATTGTTTATTAGTAAGCAAATTGTAATAGGAAAGCAAAGGAGAAAAAGTGAATTTGAGTTTTGGAATTAAAGCTAAGGATAAAGCACTAATTATTTTCCTTTTGTTGACTGGAAGAAAATACCATGTTTTAACACATTTCATAGTAGTGAACTACTCTGGTTAAAATGATGCCCAAATTAGGGCCAATGAATCCTTCAGAAAAACTGCAGAATTTTAGATAAAACAATAAACATTCTGTATTTTTCTTCATGGTTTAAGTAATTCAACTAGACTTTCTCTTCTTCCTTTAAAATTTATAGGAGCATTTTAGGGACCTGAAGTCCACACATCACAATGAAATCCTATCATTTTTAAGAGGAATTTTAGTGGAAAAATTCCACCTAATGTTCCGTGAAATGGACAATGGACTCAATGGGATTATCGAAACTTTAATATGAATACAGTGTTCTTATTTCTTATATACCAGTAAAATGTTGTTAGATTTTGAAATAAAAATAAATAACCTATCATGTATACATCTAATTACTGCATTCATTCAGGTAAATAATTGTAAAGATTGTTTAGATATTCTGCTGTGACCAGCATGAAAATCCTGATTTTAGAGATCCCTTTCTGGTGGAGAAGTTTATTAAAGGCTTTACCACAAACTGTAAGTGAGCAAATAAATGTAGTAATTTAAGATTTGCATATTTACACTTTAGAAAATAAAACATGCATGCTGCGCTTATTATCCTCTGCTTTTCTGCCAAATACATATTTGCCTTGTTATTAAACAGTAAGTAAATCAAAGCAAAACAAATCTCGGGAATTAACAGCTCCAGGATTTCTTCACCACATCTCATTATTTGTTATTGGACTAGAAGTACAATCAAGATGGTGACCAAACTGTCCTGATGTGTATGTCTGTAGAAGTGACTTATATCTGACTTCTTTCTTCAAATATCCACCTAAATATGCACATTTTTGAAACCTACACGTAAGGTTTTGGGGAGGGGAAGCAAGAAACCTGGCAAAAAGTCAGAGCGGATTAGGAAATGAAAGACGATCTAAACCAGTTTTATTTGCTTTCATTCAAGCTCTGTCATCACCTTGAGAGCATAACCCCCAGCAAGGGATTTAATTAGATGGAGTTCTGCCTCACATTTCAAAGGTATCAAAAAGAGAAAAGCTTGTGATTATACAGCAAATACTCTGCCCCAGGAGACAGCAGCAGAGAGCAGAGAGAAGTTAGAGAAGCCAGAGTGACATGGCTCATCAGCAGACAAGCAGATGAAGAAAATTGCATGAGAAGAGTGATGGCAATCTAAATACTCATCATGACACTTAAATAACTCAATAGAAAAGTCATCAGCAATTATTCCAATATATACACAGAACTATTTTCCTCAAAGTCCCCCCAAGTTTCTTAGGAAACAAAAGCTGATCACCTAAGGAAAAATTCCTTGACCATAAAAATTTTAACAAAAAGCATTTCATCTCTTTCATTTTTTTCAGATGTCCATCATTTACCCACAGTCTTAGACTATGAAAACTTCTTGCTATAATTCATTAAATTCTACATGAGACTAAGAAAAAACAAATAATACAAGCAGTGTTAAATATATAGCATATGTATGCATGCATATACTCTGAAAGAAACACACATTGAAAATAAATTAATAAATAATTATGTCCTCAATTCTTAGGTCAGATTTCTGGAACTGGAAGAATAACTTGTTCATAACATACTTACAGACACAATTCTTGAAATGATACAAGGCACTAAAATGGGTACGACCCTCTGGCAGCAAAATGAGCTCTACTAAATGATTCAAATCATCCTTACCATTCAATTTGATGATTAATTCATCATTTTAGTAGGAAAAAAAATGTGCTATCTCTTTCACCTAATTTCCCCTTCAGTTTTTTTTTCCCAATACCGGCATGAATCTAATTTCTTTTCACAGAATCAATGGAGTGTACTCCAAGCAATTTTTGTAATTTTTAATGTGCCCTGGAACAAGTGTTTTACCTGTTTTGGCCTCCAGAACTGCTGGACCCAACAGGAGTAGCCATGTCCAAATCATGGTGGTACCCATCTCATCAAGTGTTGTTTACAGAAAGGACCTCAGAATATATAGTCTCCATTTCTGAAGGGGAGTGGCTCGACAGGTTTCTCTTTCTACAGGAGAATGATAAAACAAGCACAGTCTTCTGAGCTGAAAAAAACCACATATGTTTGATCTGTTATTAAATATTTTGTAACTTCCTGGGTTTTGCAAAAAGATAACATCTCAAGAGTAACATTTTCCATTGCCTGTAAGGAAATATTTATGCTACCATAGGTTTCACAATCACCTCATTGTACCCAAAAAAAAAAAAAAAAAGAAAAGAAAAAGAAGAAAAGGAAAGAGCTCCTATCCTAAGATACTTTTCAGTTCTGACTGATGATTCACGGGGAGATTCCTTGGCAGGTATCAGGATTGTAGTGGAATCTTGAAACTTTATTGGGTTTCTTCCAGTGAAATTGTAAAAGAGGCTTACCAACTAGTATGGCAGGTCTTCGTGGGGATTCATGGATGTCCTAAAACTTCATCATACTTTAAATGAAATTGCATCAGACCCTGTTCAAGTACTGCTACAGAGTCTCTGAAGAACGTTGCTCTGTAAGTCAACACCTCCAGCCCCAGTATGAACCCATTCCTTTTTGGCACGTTTCAGTTCAAGTCAAAATTCACTGAAAGACTGTTAGATTGCAAGAAGGTGTCAGAGAATTAGGATCACTTCATTAGTTTTTGTGAAAACTGCAGAAAAATCAGTGGATTTTATGAAGAGTTAAATAAATGACATAGTTTGAAGCTTAACTTTACTCTAAAATTTCTATTGATCCTTTGAACCAACAAATGAGATGAAAAAATGTTCAGACTTCTATCAAGAAAGTTTCTTAATATATTCCCTGCTTAATTTTGCATTGAGACAGTAACAGCTGTGTCATTCTTTGAAGGATGAATCCAAAACTTTTCCACAACATGAAATAATGCTTAATGCTCATTCATCACTCCCTTTCCAGAGTGGATATCTTAATCTCTTTCTGTGTTTTAACAATTTAACTAGAAAAAGGTGATGAGCATTCCATCACTGCAGAGCCAGAGTATTGTCATCCTCCTCATTCATGCGTCTACAGCCACCATGTCTTGGATGGAATTATCCCAAGTTAAAATTGTTGCCATATACAAATTTACTGCCTCCAGCAACTGTCATCAAGGATAAAGAGCAAAGCCCAAAGAGAATGACCTAGAAGGTCTTTTCACAAAGACCAACATTATTGCGATGGAAGAAGGAAGTGCAAAATACAAGAGGCCAAAGATAATGTCGGAACCCTTGGGAGTGAACATTGAGAAGGGTAAATACGTTTCTTCTTTAACCAAACAACTACACTTGCACATGAATGAGGATATGTACACAACACCTGCTATTCTCTATTCATATTCTTATGGGTTTGACACCTTGACAAGAAGCAGAAAAAGTCCAGTGCACTTGACTGGCCAATCAAACACTGCAATCAGTCAAGCAAAAGTAATGGATAGCAATTCTTCTCCAAACTCTGGTAATAATTAAAAAGGGTGAGGAGGAAAGGGAACACAAAAGGGATTCCCAGGTGGTTCAAGTGTAAAAAAACATCTCAAGCTTACCAGGTACAAGAACAATATTGATTAATTAATTCTTCACTAATAACTTCTTCATTTCAGAAATCTAGATATTTCTAGCGATCTTGATTCTCAGACAATCTCTGCAATCTAGAAATAGATAAATGGTGTCTTACAATTCATCTTAATTAGTTAACTAATGCAAATACCACACAGCACCATATCAGACCATCCTTCCCATTGGCTAGGTAAGTCTCTTGCAGTAACACATTTTTGTTCTCAAGGACTTCTGGCAGCTTGGGGTACTTTCCAGCACATCACTCTGTGAAAGAATCTACAATGAACTTTGAGAACACTTTTCTCTTCTGCTGACTATTGTGAGGACACTTTGCAGACTCACTGGGTTTTGTGAGCTCAGCATGAAAGCCATTGAAAGGACAAACAAAATTAATCTGCTTCATGTGTAACTATAAGAAAGTATCTGCACTGGAATTAGGGTATTCACAGACTTCTGCACAAATAGTCTGAATCTGGGCATTATGGTGCTATGAGGAGGTTTAGTCTCATTTATTTGGTTCCTTCATGGCTCTGTTGCCTCTGTCCCGTGAATCATGTCATTGCAAACTGATCTGCATTTGTTCAGTGGTGAGGATGGAAGTGGATCAGAACTGTCCACCACTGAGATGGAAATCCACTGGATTTACCAATAGATTCCCTGAACGTGGTGGGGCAGGAGATGAGAAGGAAGGTTTGTGGCAGGAGGATCATTCACCAGGCACACATACATTAGAACATGACCCTTTCCTTATCATCAAATCCAGTCCTCACTGTGCTGACAGATCACCAGGTTCTCTGAGCCTGGACTATCTCTGGTCCACACAGCAGGATTTGATGAAAGGAAAGTCACCCTCCTGGATTGCTCTGTCCCTCAAAAATGGCTGCAGGCAGAGGAGAGGGGTTGACCCTCAATCCTTGTTGCTTACGTGTGGAAAACAAAACTCACACTTTCTGTGTCAATCCCTAGTTGTATGATCCCTTCTCCACATCATGGAGAAGTGATGAGAGGAATCATGTGGAGAATGCAGCTTGCAGGAGGAAATGGTACAGGCCGTAACGATGATTTCTGTCAGAGCTGCCGTCATCCTCCCTGTCAGGTCAGGAGGCACAGCTCACCTTCCTCACACGTCACTACTTGTGTCTGGCTCACCTCACACTCAGTATATCGTGCTGTTCCAAGTGAACTTACCTCTTTCGCACCTGGCTGGATGACAGCAAAGTCTGAAGAAGGGCATTTCTCAATCAATACCAATGACCTTTCCACCTGTATTAAATAGCTTCTTCCAAACAAATTCTTCCTTTTTTAAAAAATTGTTTTTAGTTTGCTTTCGCATGGGGATAGGAGAGAGGTCACACTTCCTTATGGCAACTTACGTACATTCTGTCCCTCCCCCCCACTGAGGGTGTAGAAATGTGCAAGAGCAAGAGCAAGAACCATTGCCTGGAAAAGTCACTTCATCAGAAGCCACATTCTCTAACCTGATATTTAACTAGCTGTGAGTTCAGACACACAAATTATATATGTTTGAAAGAACACAAAATGAAGTATTGCTCAAAAAAACCCGTTGTCTTTCTTGTTTTTATTAAACATTTACATAACTGGTTTGATTATATTCATCCTCTATACAAACTCTTACTAATAGCTTACATTTACTTAGAGAAACATGTAGTGGGGAAGAACCACACCCTCCAAAGGAAGGAATGCTGTGTAGGGATAATTCCAGATGTGCAGCCCCTTTCATTTTTGCTTATAGCTCATTATTTAATTATTTTTTCCTTCAAAAAAATACTTTTGTTGGACTACTTCCCAGAGTATCTCATGGTGGTACACAGGTGTTTTATCTGCATAACAGCAATGGCCAAAGAAGTTAGTTCTTTCTCAAGTCACCTAAATCAGTCTTCTCAAGCAGACACTCAGCCAAGAGTTCAGCTGAGATCCCCTGAAATGTCCACCATGGAAGATGCTTATATGAATGTTGGGGTGGAATCATCAACTTTCTTTACACCTTCGTGCTAGATTTTAAAGTCAGACTGCTTTGTAAGTTCAGTTCATGGTAACATCAGGTGTAATCTTGGTGCAGCGCATTCTTCAAACAGTCTGGATGGCGGAATAGTTAAGTAAGAGTTGCCCCTCACACTGGTTGCGGAACCAAACAATGAAGCTGGTGGCTGATGAAAATATCCTTCCACCTGCAAGCCTGGGTCGCCTCTCACATTATCTGGTACGGGACAGGTTCCTGCAGTTTCCGCTTCAAAAGAAATCCTCCCATAGTGAGAACAGCAGCTGCTCCCAGCACCACGGCAGTGACAGCCAGGGGAACGTGGGAGCTGCCAGCAGGCACTGAGCTCCCAGGCTCCCCTTTTGCCTGCCTGTCAGAGGCCAACTCTGTGCACAAAAGAGAAGGAGAGAGGCTTACGTTTGTTTTCCCGCTCTCATTAATCTCAAAGGTAATTAGGCAAAGAAAACTTGAATCAAAATGTTGCAATTTGGGTTTGATGAGAGACCAAATTGTTTTCCTGCACATGGCTTCAATGATTCTGTGGCCATGTGAAATGAGTAAAGATTATAGGAAGAAATTAAGGAGCAACTGGGGTTCTGTAATTATTGTGCTCAAAGACCATAAAATGCTATTTTCTGACTGTGGAAACAACAGCTGCAGGACACTGAGAATGAGCATTTCCAAGGGGACCTAGAGATTGATTTTTAATAAACAAAAGACATGCCAATCAGGCACAGACAGCTTTGAAATATTAATATAAATCCAGCAAGGAGATGAGTTATATCTCATCCCTCTTCTTGCAGAAGAATCAATTGCTATCTGACATGTACAGAGCAAAGAATGGATCTAAACTATGACAGAAAAGAAATACATAGCTTGTAAACCTAATAAAATGATTTTATTTTAAGAAATATAATAATACCCTATAAGAATCATATCACAATAGTACATAAACCAGGAAAAGTGTATTTCAGAGCTGGGTTTCATGTCTGAACTGCAATGCAAACACAAAGTAACATAGAGACTTAAGACATTTAAACTTACCAGTGTTCCTGTTCTCAGAGTGAGCTTCCTGAAGCTTCACAGGTCCAATAACAACATTCACCTGGTTATGGTAAGAGCCTGAATTCCTCTTGAACCTGCCAACACAGCCCTGGTAGCAGCGGGAGGAGTAGTCGTCGTACCCGCACACCACCAGCTTACACTGCAGGTAAACTGACGGGTGCTGCTTAACAAAGGAAAAAGCTTTAAACCCAAACCGAGCTACGCTGCTGCGTGGTGAGTAGTAGGAAGAGTAGGTAGGGTCCTTAACGCACCTGGGAAGACACAAAATCCACAGATTAGATTACACTACCTCTGTGCAATAAGTCTCAGGGTTAAATATGAAATCAGAGAGTAAAAGAGAAATCAAAAGGATCAAGAAAGGCGCATGCTTTTAGCAAGAAGCGAGATTGTTAAATGTACGTGGCACAGAAATCTCGTAGCTCAAGTTTGTGCAAACATGACTAGATGAGAAATGACTAGTGGATCTGTTGGTTTCTGTGTTTCAGGTGAGAAGAAGTTCTGAATTTGCAAGTGGCATTGCAAAAATGTTCCTGAAGGTTGTTGTAGGAACAGAAAGTGCCTTGCTCTACTTGGAAGTGCAAAACTGATTTTAATACAGTTTTTTTCTTTTTAATTTATTTTAAATAAATATGCCCTTAGTTTTTCAATGTACCTTGGTATAAAATTTAGCAAAATTTCTAAGGTTTCTAGAATAACAAGACAAGGCTAAGGAATTTATCTTCTTTTTGAGTAGACAGTTTTATATTCTAGTTATGATGCTGTAAAACTTGGATTGTGATGTATGGAAATGTAGAGCCATTGACATAATTTCATACATCTATTTCAGAAACAAAATCAGATCTCAGTCTCTGCACTTGGGAAGAAATTTCAGTGCAGATCCTTAAGTGAAGTCTCAGTGCTTGGCTGCAACTTCTGAATGCCATTTCTTCATCATACTCTGTTTTATTAAGGCTTTGCCAAAACATTTTTCTTAGAAGTACATTTGTATTGAGAATTGCAACAAATGTACCCTGGCCCTAAATCGCCTCTTTCACAAATTAAGCTCTTTCATAACTATCTATAGAGATATTTATATTTTAAAGTAATTCTTTAGAAAGTTCTTACCCCTTTGTGATCAATTCATAGTTCATTGTTCTAAAATCGCTAGGATCAGGTGATGCCACACATGTGTCCACAAACACCAATAGATTGTGGTCAGAGCTGTGAAGAGAAGCTTGGAGGAACAAATTCTGATTCATGCCAACGTAGTATGGGAAGTCCTGCACTGGCCACAGGAAAGATGAGGAATTGTAGAATGCCAGGTTCACGTCGTATCTGCCATACTGGGTTTCATTGACATCACGGTTGCCATTGGCAGTGTACACTACTTGCACCCAGGTGTTTTGGAGCATTTTGCAGCTGACATGCAAGAGAAGGTCCTTTTGCCTCTTGATGACATAACCAGAAGTAGATGCTTTTATCACACTGGAGTAGGTGATTGTCTCATTGTTGCTCTGTTTGACACATTAAATGAGTATAAAATTATCACATGTGGTCATGTTCACTGTGTGTACCATGTCTGCACCATGAACTTCTGTGTGTGCCAGGTCCTTGAATCAGTCATAAAGTACATGTTATACCCAAGTATCCTAAATGATCCTAAATAGGATTGGTGTCTTAACTCCCTCTTCTACTTCTGTTCTCTAAAACATCACTCTGAAATAGGTACAAGGATTTCCTAAACCCTGTGAAGGATAAGTAGGAATATTTAACAAACTTTAACCTCCAGAAACACATTATTCTTTCCTGTGTTTTGAGTACTTGTGGCCTATGACACCCTTTGCAATTCAAGACAATTTCCCAAATGTTTATTACATTTCCATGCCCAGAGCTCTCCAATATGTGTTGATACCAACCTCTCTACGTGTACCACATCCAGTGTATGGAATGTTGAACGTAACCTCAGTGGATGTGATTGCTGGTCTACAATTGGAGTCGGGCAAGCTGATGCTCCTCACTGAGTAGCCCTGTGACTCGAGGTAGCGTCTGTCTACAACTGCATACATGTAGGTTGGGAAACATGTAAGGGCTAGGGAAGAAAATATGAATCATTAGTGATTCCAAGCACTTGTCAATACATGCAAGATGCAACTTCAACAAATGCAATACCTCCTGCCATTTAGAGGAGGGAATTTATAAGCCAAACCACCTAGTTTTCCCTCTGACAACCTTCAGCTGACCTTCAGTTACACCCCCCGGAAAAAATACGTAGCCCATGATAGTTTTTTGCTAAGATTTGAGCCCGTATCACGACTCACAAAAATGCTAAGAAAAAGGAGTTTATCCTGAATAAGAATCCTAAATATATTGTGGAATATGTAGAGCTACTGGCTTGCAGTAACACTGCTTTGCTGTGGGGGGTATCCTGAAACCATCTCCACGATGGTTCAGAGTCCCTGACATGAAAAGCAATGATTCCAGGGAGAGTTTGGTCTCTGGTGTAATGAGATATCTGATGACAAGGACCTACTGGTAACACACAGTCTCTTGAAAGGCAGTTGAAAAGACAGGAAAGTCAAATGTTTGTGCCAGGGGAGGTTGTGAGTGTCTATTAAATACATTTTACCATTGGGACTGAAGGGCACTACTGGAATAGATCACCCAGAGAAGTAGCTTTGCATATTTCATCCTTTGTTTCTAGAGACATAGTTAGATAAATTCATAGTGGACCTCCAAAAGTCCTTTCTAACCAATATTTCTATGATTCCATGGAAATTTGTCCATAGATGTACGGAAATATACATGACTTATGATGTAATACAAAGAAATGCAAATTTAGAAAATATAACAGAAAATGTCCAAAGGCAATTAAAATAATATTTGAAGACTTTTTTAAGAAGAAAAGGTAATTATGGTCTGAATGTGATGAGTTAATAATCAATTACAAAATTCATATAGGAATGTCATCTAAGTGGAATTTCTTCAACCAAAGTAACTCATACTTATTTAGTAAATAAAATCAATTTATAAAAGCTTCTGAGAAAGGAAAACTTTACAAACATAATGGAATTATAAATGATGGAAACTTACTGATGTTCTGGTCTGCTAGAAAAGACTGATACTGAGCCTGGAACCTTCCATTGGAATATCTGGAGTCACTGTAAAACCTGACAGTCATGAAGTTTGAGGATGACATGTATGTGAGATCAGAATTATAGCAAATTTTTCTAAGTAGAGGAGAAGTAGTGGGTGGTCCATCATAGATCTCAATGTAGTTGTGCTGGCATCCACCTTGCAACCTGAGGAGTAAATGTGAATATATATATAACGAAATGCATTGGGTAAACTTTGGTTTTTAAATGCTAAACAAACAAAATTAAATTATGCACTCACACAATTCCCATGTATATTTATCATACACTTAGAGGACGGGAAAAGTGCCCAAGATGCGCTTGAGATTTAGAATCTATTGATTGCCCAAGCAGAAAGTGGTATACTTACTGAATACTTCTAAATGAGAGCTTAATGCGGAAATTATTTGGTACTTGTATTTGCCACAAACAATCTGCTTTAACTGGGTAAAGCAAAGGATAAGGACTCTGAAATGTTCCAGAGGGATTAAAAAGTTGGCCACCACAAATAAAGTTTTGACCTGGAAAAAAAAAGAAAAAGGAAATATATAGATATGATTCATTTAGATTTAATTCTGATCAAATAAAAATAAAAAAAGCAACAGGAGCTTAAATTTCAAAAGAAACTGAATGGTTGGACTCGTCTTAGTTAGTTTACAGGAGTGATGACCTCTTCAGAGAATTCTGCACCACTCTATTAGGCTTAAGGCGTGCGTGTGTCAGGGAAAAGTCATGTCATGGCCCAAAATGCTATGAAATCAGAGAAAGCAGAAAAGAAAATCTAACGTAATAAAAATATTTGGGAATACAGCAAGGGGGCCTCAGCAAGGGGATCTGGCTTAAGGGGACCAATCAATATACATTGGCAGCGCTCTACAAATTGCACAACTCCCAAGGTCGGCATCTTTAGGCGCTGCTTTTCACGGGGTCTGCTCACCCATGCAGACGATCAAACCCTTGATATTGGGATATCAGAGGCACAGATTTCTTATGCAAAAAAGCAGTGGCCAGGAAATACACAACAAATTCAGACCCACCTGGAATAGTGGTGAACACACCGGTGTTTGGAGGAGCAGTTGTGGTACCTGCAGCAGAGACAGAGAAGGTGAGGCCCAGATTGATGAAGGAGCATGGTCGGTTTTTTCCAAGTGCTGAGGATGCTGCTGACACTTTGTCACATGAGCATGGAGAGCTGGGGGCTCTCAGCAAGGTGCGGGGGGACCAATCAAAACACCTTGCCAATGCCCTTCAAGCGGCGCAACTGCCATGGTCAGCTTCTTTAGGCCCTGCTATTCCAGGGATCTGCTCTCCCATGCAGAACACCAAACCCCTACCTCTGAGGCACTCATTGTTTGGGCAAGAAAGCAGTGGCCAGGAAATACAGAACAAACTGAGACCGAACCATATGAGTGGTGAACGTGCGGGTGATTATAGGAGTGGTGCTGTCTGTAGGAGTGGTTGATTCTATAGTCATGGCTATTCCTGAAGGAGTGGTTGCTACTCTGTAAGTGCTTTTTCCTGTACTAGCTGTAGCAGAGGCAGAGAAAGAAACAAGTGAGGCCCAGATGGATGAAGGAGCAGTAGCAGTTTTTTCCCCAGTGCTGAGGATGTTTTCATCACACTGTCACATGGGTAATGGAGAGAGCTTGGGGCTCTCAGGAGGGTGATCATGCTTGAGGGGTGTAATCAAAACATATTTCTGAAAAAATTTTCAACACAGACCTATGTACAGCCAACAAGGGTAAGTCTCTGACTGTGTTTGGGTGGTCAAGGAGGAAAAGCCACAGTACCTGAGCACACAACACCAGCATCTTCACTGTGGCCACAGTTGTGAACTCCCCAGCCATTGTTTTTGCACTGGAAGAGGGAGGACTCCCACCCTGCACAGTTCACATCGTCCAGGTAGATGCTGCCATTGCCTTGCCCAAAGTAGGCGTATGATGGCGCAGAAACAGCAAAGCCACATCCCAGCTGCCGGCACACGACATCGGCATCCCTCAGGTCCCAGCTGTCATCACAGACCGTGCCATGGCCCCTGTAGTGATAAATCTCTACACGGCCCTCGCACCGGTTCCTGCCATTCACCAAGGTCACGTAGGCACCTGGGAAAGGGGCAGAAATAGAGAACTTGGGAAGAGCCTCGAGCACACAGGCACCTCCTCTTGCCAGGGACTGGGTAACACCGTAGCCATTGCACAACTCCCATGGTTGCTTTCATTAGTCTGTGCTTTTCTCTGCCTCTGCTCTCCCATGCAGAAGACCAAACTCCAACGTCTGAGGCACCAGTTGTGCATAAAAACAGTGACCAGAAAACACAGGAGAAATTCAGACCTACCTGGAGGAATGGTGAATGGGGAACTGGTTGTAGTTGGGTATCTGGGGGTTGTAGGAGTGCTTGTGGCAGCTGCAGGAGAGATGGAGAAAGAAACAGGTGAGGCCCAGATGGATGAATAAGCATGGTCTTTTCTTTTTCCAAGTATTGATGATGCTGCTGCCACTTTGTCACATGAGCAATGGAGAGCTGGGGCCTCTCAGCAAGGTGGTCTGGCTTAAGGGGACCAATCAAAACACCTTGGCAATGCTCTATGAGTTGCGCAACTCCCACGGTTTGCTTCACTAGGCTCTGCTTTTCCAGGGCTCTGTTCTACCATGCAGAACACCAAACTCCACCATCTGAGGCACTGATTGTTTGGGCAAGAAAGCAGTGGCCAGGAAATACAGGACAAACTGAGACCGACCCATATGAGTGGTGTGGGTGATTATAGTTGTGCTTGTGGTTGCAGGAGTGATTGTGTCTGTAGGAATGGTTGTTTTTCAAGTCGCAGTAGTTATGTTACCAACTGCAGCAGAGACAGAGAAAGAAGTAAGTGCGGCCCAGATGGACGAAGGAGCAGTAGCAGTTTTTTCCCCA
>WEKX01015215.1:3669-18043 GCA_013390025.1 Pitta sordida | reverse complement strand
CAAAGAGCTTTTTGCTGAACAATTAATATGCAATATCCACAGCATTCCCTGTGATGGGTGAGAGCTTTCAGCAGACTTTCATTTATTCTGAATACTTTTTTGTTCTGTCAAGACATCTGTCTTGAAGTATTTTGAACTTGTCTTTGCACTACAAAGTTACAAAAAATGAATATATATTTAAGTTCAGGCAATTAATAAAGCTCTTCCCTTGCCACCTGATGTGCTTCTGATCCTTGGGCCAAATTGTATGTGTTTGATTTTTTTCACAAAGAGGTCTGTCCTTATGCTGTTTTGGTGGGTTTTTTCAGCCCAGTTATGTTATGTGGATAAATATCAATGTCGTGTTTCTTTTTCACACATATGAGACTTTGTGAAATGAGTGCACTTTGTGCACTCTGTGTCTCGTTTACAGTATAAATTCATGCTACTATTTCAAAGGACAAGCCCTTCAAGTAAGGGGGATAAAACTAAGAATACTAAAGATGTAAAAGGTGAGAGCAGCTCCAGTTTCCATTTCCAAAGAAACAATTTAGTAGTAAGTTGTGCAAAACCAACATTAAATAAAGAGGGCAGGCAAAGGCTTATTATGTATATTTGTCATTTAAGTGGTTTGGGTCAGTAAGAGAATGATGAGCTTGATTTTTGAAGGTTCATATTGGAGCAAAACCTCCTTATTTATATACAGAGGAGGAAAGAGATGGATTTCTATGGCAGCACTCATTTGCTCCCTTTTGATTAAGGGCAACGAAAAGGTCCTTCTGTGAATTTTGCTGGAGAAATTTTGCTTTCTGCAGTGCATTGTTAAACATGAGATTGCAGCACATATCACCTTGATAAGTAGCTAAAATAATTTTACACAATTTAGTGAGATCTGGCACCTAATGTATAGTTTAATATCTAATACATTAGGTACATTATTTATTAAAAATTTCTATGGCTAAATCTGAAAGGGAGTAGACAATTTTATGGTCATATATTAATAACATCTATATATATAACAGTCCAGATGAAACAGGAAAGACATTTTCATACCATGTATTGTAGGGGTGGTATTACCTGCTTGTTATTGCCTGATCTTTCTAGGTCCAAAGGAGTTAAATAGTATTTCTGTCCAGCTGTACCTGCTTTCTGTAAGGTTCATTTGTCCTGAAACCACTGTGTGTGTCTGAATTAGATTTCCCTTCAGAGAGTTACTTTTATTATATGGGAGATACAGGCCAAAAAAGATTAAGAAACCAAACACAAACTGATAGTTCTGATGGTTTGTAACATGGGAGCCGAGTTCCTGGCTTGCCAAACCAGAAGCAGTGTCTCAAGTGAATGAAGGAGGGATGGGTGTGTTTTGTCTCTCTTTAGACCAAAATTTCTGTGGTACAAGAGAAGTCTTTTACACTTTTTGCTGAGGTTGCTGCTTTTGTATACTTTTTATGGCAAAATTTGCAATTTTTTGAATTTTGATATATGCTAGTGATGTTGTCTGTTAGTAGTAAATAGTTGGTAAACAGTTTCCCAAAGCACACAGCAGAGATTGCATCCTTTTACTCACTTTACCTTTAAATTTTTAATTACTTCTTAATGTGTTTGGTTTAAGATATGTGTGTTTATTTTTCATTCTGATGCCCTCACCTCTGGTTCAGGCATAAGCACTTTAGTTGTCATCGTGCATTCACCTTGTTAATCTCTTGACTATAATCAGGTTTTAGGAGTTCTGTACTCCTGAGTGTTGTTTAAGACACTTTTGTTTGAGAACACATAGCACTTTTTATCTTTCCCGGTGTATTATTAAGACAGAAGGCAGCTGATGTCTGTAGATCTGTTACAGAACTGAATCACAGGATTCTATCTCTGGATGTAAAAATACATCTCTGTTCAGAAGATACATCTTTGTCATCTGAATGAATACTTTGTAGATTTTGAATATTCTGAACTATGACACACAGCTGTGCAAATAAAGTAGTTCTCTGGCTGGCTCCTGATACTAAGAAAAGGTTTTGTACCTGTGACAGAGGCATGCCTCCTTTCAGATGGGAGATGTGCTGCAAGGAAATGTGTGGGGGTCCTGTGGATGAAAACTGGCATTTTCTCAGCACAGAATTCTGCAGATCGCTGTTGTAGTAAACCTGATTTGGGGATTCTTTCAGCCAACTCCAGAGGAGTTGTAAATGTTTTGTCTTACAGCTGGTTGACATATTTAGCTTTTTAAGGCAGGACTTAGAATATTCTGATACAGAAAAGAGCAGGCAGCATAATTGTCCAGCCTAGCAATCTTCTACGACAAAATTACTGGCTCAGAGGACGAGGAGAGAGCAGTGGGTGATTTTGAACTTGGCTTTAGCAATACTTTCAGCACCATCTCTCATAACTTCCTTATGGACAGATTGATGAAATATATACAAGATAAGTGATACTTAGTAGTGAACAGTGAGGTAAACCTGTCATGTACCAAGGGCTGCCATCAACAGGAAGGAGTCCATCTGGAGGCCAGTGAGCAGTGACACCTGCCAGTGTCTGTGCTTGGGCCAAAAGTATTTAACACATTCATTAGTCACCTGAATTCAGAGTGCAGTATGAGCCCTCTGTAAATTCACAGGTGACAGAAATCTGGGAAAAGTGGTTGATAGATCAGATGGTTGCTTAGACAGATTAGATGTGGGCTGACAGAAGCCTCATGAAATCTAGCAGAGAAGTGTGAAACCTTGCACCTGGCAAGGAATAACCCCATGCATGAGTACTGACTTGGTCTGACCATCTGGAAAACAACTTTTTAGGAAAGGACCCAGTGGGTCTTGGTGTATATGAAGTTCAACATGACCCACCCTCACAGTAAAGGAAGTGAACAGCATCCTGTGCATTAGGAAAAGTTTAGCCAGCAGGTTGAGGGAGCTGTTCTTTCCCCTCTGTGCAGCACTACTGAGACAGATACAATGTGCTTTGTCCAACTGTTTGCTCCTCAGTACACACACATGAGCCCAGGAAAAGGTCACAAAGCTGATTAAAGGCTTGGACAATGTGACATTAAAGGAGAGATGGTGAGAGAATTTTCACTGTTTGGCCTGGAGAAGAGAAACCTCAGGGTGAGGGGAAGGGAACTACTCGATTTTATATATGTGTATAAAATACACACTTTGATAAATAGATGATAGAAGGGAGTTAAGAGGATGGAGCCACATTCACAATCCCATGGTGCCTACAGAATTGGCAAGAAGCAATGAACTATAATTAAACATGAGAAATTCCATTTGAACATGAGGTTATTCACAGTGAGAATGATCAAGCACAGGAAGAGATGTCATGGAATGTCTTTCTTTGCAGATAATCAAAACCCAAGCTGCTTTAGTTGAGTGGGGAGGCTTGGACTCAATGGACTCAATTCGGTCTCTGTACGGGTGTTAGGTGGTGAGTTGGACTAGATGATCCTTGTGCGTCCCTTCCAACTCATAATATTCTGTGATTCTGTGACTCCTGAACCCCTGTGGTTCCAGAATCCTGCTGTGGATTCTGGATACACTCTTTTGTGCCAGAATGTGAGTTTCTACTCCTTTTCAGTTTATGTTTAACGATGGTACTGCTGACCTCAGTCAGAAATATGTAACAGTTTATTGAGATGATTGCTTCCATACCTTAAATTTCATGGTTTTTGCATTTACACAAGGGAAATTTCCCTTCTGAAATAAAGAAAAAGCAAGATGAATTTTTACCAAGGCCTACTGTAAAAGCTGCTGATATAGCAGCTTGTAACTTATATTAAGATGTTTAGTTGCAGTTACTCAAGAAATGCAGCGAATAATTTTGTAATCTGTGTGTTTCAACAAGCATGTATTATGAAGACTCCCTTGTCCTGAATGGGCGTGTTTAGAAAGTTGTCTAAAATAAGTTAAAGTTCAGCAAAAATTCTGCCTTCATGTCCTATTTACTGAAGATTACAAACTTCCCCAAAAAAGTCAGTTATGGTGAGGTTATGAGAAAGTGTAAAACCTAGTTCTGAAGGAGAGGTGATGTTGGCTTTCCTTGATGTTTTTAACCCCTACTGGGATGGATTTACTGACTGTTTGGTATCAGATTCTGTTAGTCACCCAACATTGATTTTACATGTTCTCTGTCATTACAAAAAAATTCTTAAAAGAGTCAGGGAAGCTTAAGAGTTAATGCTATGGATGTTAAATTCCTGATATTTTTTCTCAAATGCTTTTATTGCAGAAAGCTTTAGGACTTATCTGAATTGATGTTGTTTTCAAAAGCAGAATGTGCCCTTTAAAACAAATCAAGGGCATGTCTGAACTCTTAATTTTTTTTTGAGTTATTGCTGTTAGAAAAGAGGTCAGATTAACTGGAAGATGTCTCCACTGGAGTTTTGAAACCTTGGCTAGTTTCTCACTTCAGACCTGCTTTAGAATAGTGATATACAAAAGACATAAAAGGAATGTTGAGGGGTTTGTTCTTTTTAGTTTTCTGAAGAATGATATGACCTTTTCAAGGAAAGAAGTCTACAGTGCCTGAAGTCACAAGGTATCCACAAACAACTCTAAAAATAATGGCTTACCATGTTTTCTTTAATTTCCAGTCTGAATTGATGTAAGTTAGTGTTTGATGTGAGTACTACACATGAATATTTGGGTAAAAATACACACTGTAGTTAAAGACTCATCCCTTTCTCTTGCGATATGAAGTATGAGTTACAATAAAGTATTAATTAATAATTAAGTTGCAGAGCCAAAAAAAATAATTTTTCTGGGTAAGCTAAGCAGTTAATTTTATTGCAGTACTAGATCATAATGATATTAGATGAGGCCTCTGAAGGTTGTGTGCCCTTAACAAAAGCCCAGTAGAGACAAAGGTGTAAGTTTGGAAGATGCCAAAGCCCTTCCTTTCGGACAAGGGCCATCATGTCTCAGGAAGACACAGTCTGGCTGCGGTGTAGAACTACAACTTTGTATCTGGGGAGCAAACTTGTCTAGAGCTGCACTTCTCACGTCCCTCACAGGGAAGGGTGTTTTGGCATTAAAGGACGACTCCACAGTAAGCAAATCCTTTCAGACAAGGCAGGATACAGGTGAGCGTCTGCAGTCTCTGTAGAAGATCTGGTGGTCTTCTATAAATGGTCATAGTAAGAGAAGAATTCCTGAGAGTTCAGGAATGGCAATGGATTTTCTGACTGTTGTTTGAACAAAGATGAAAGTTAAGAGAAGAAAATCCATAAGGCTGGCTGAAGTGTTGAGTCTTCAGGCCAAGAGTCATTGAAGTCTGAAATAAAACCTATGCTGAAGAAGGGCAATTTGTACTAAACCATATAATTAGTTCTTTCTAGTTAATTGTAGCAAGTGGCAATTTTTGAGGATGGAGTATCACCTCATGGCAGTGGATGCAATAGTCTCTCTAAAAATAGACAAGATTACAAAAAAAAAGGGAATTGATTGAATACTTATGCTTGACTTCCTGATACCTCTGAATTAGTTTGAAAAGAAGTAGAATAAGATGAATCATCTATTGGTAGTTCAATTGGTCTGCTGTGTATGACCTAAATTCTTTGTGAAGATGACAGTAACTGTTTTATTATATGCCTTTGTGAATTCTTATTTTAGAAATTAATGTAGAAAAGGCATATATTCTGTCAGGTGGCTTGTTTGCCACTGTGCCTTTAAGTTGTCTCTGCTTACCAGCACTGGCTGTTTTCTTTATTTTAGAATTTTTTTTTTTGAGGTAGGGTCTGTGTTGAGAAACAAAAAGGATAGCAAAGATTAAAAGCAACAAATATAATCAGACTACGTTATTCTACATCAGAAAAACAAATTATTATACATAGGACTGACTAGACAGTTTCAGCAAAACAGTATTTTCTTTTGGGAAGTGTGGACTTTGTTGAGTTTGAAGTCTTATCTTTGAAACACTTTGGCTTAAAGAACATTTTACAAGGCCTTGGGAATTCTAGTGCATACCAAGGTTTTGAGGTCAGTCTGTCTAAGAGAGGCGCTTGTGGCAAATAGGTAGTCTGAAGGGTAGCACAAATCATCTCCAAAACCTGAGCAAATATTTTCTGTGAATGGGGTTGTAGTATTTTCTATCACATCCATTTCTAGACTTAAGTTTATTTAATTGTTCTTCACTACCTCATAACATGGAGGCGAATGATACACTAATGAATCTTGAGCCTAATAGTTTTTCTGTTGATTATTTTTCTGCACTGGGCATAAACTGAGTTGGAAACCTATTGATAAATATACCTCTGAAGTTTCTATAGACACTTTACAAGTTCCAGTGCTTGTTGGTAAAGTTTCTGTTGTGGGTGGAAGTAATGTGAACAAAGAAATCCTTCAAGACTTGAGAAGTAACAAGATGTAGACTTAGTTTGTTGTTTGAACAGGTTGTGTTACTGTCTGAAAGAAAATATGTGCTCTAGTCAGAAGGAAGCTGTCTTGTATGAAGCTTTCTCAGGCCAAATTGTGTCCTCCATGGTGCAAATCCAAGTTACAAGTTTGGGACACATAGTCAGGACCGAAAGTTGTCAACTATCATGTAGAGAAACCTTCATAACCTTGCAGGCAGGAGAAATAAAGGACATTCAGTACTCTAACATGTACACAGGTGATAAAGGTCATGTTGTAAGGAGTGAAGCCTGTCAGCAGTAATGGATGAGAATGCTGCTGATTTCATCTGACTACTGTGGGCTGTCACTGTAATGCTGATAATAATAAAAAAAATTATTCTGAGGAGGAAATATTTATGCCACCCCATCTGGAATACCCTTTAGAGTTTGGATCAGCTGTAGTGAAGAATAGACTAGTTTGGGTTGACATGTACTTATGGTTTAGTGATCAGAATGCATATAATATGGAACAGCAGTTACAAGGAAGGTGAAGGAGCTTGATGTTGCATGGTTGGTATTGACAAAATTATTATAAGGATATTATTGAACCATAAAATGCATGAAAAGAAGAGAAAGGGGAATAAATATCACAGTGAAAAGCTTTTTAAGCAAGTGAATGCTTAGGAGTGGAATGGTTATATCAATATGCTGGAAATGAGAAGTGACCTAACTCTCTTGAGTTCTGCAAGTGGGTCAGAAGAATTAAATGCTTTTAAGATGATATTTAATTAAATATAAATAGAGGCTAAATTCTACAATTCAAGTTTGTCTCTGAATAAGTGGAAGAATGTTAGAAATAGCCCTTCATTCCCAGTGAGCTGAAGTAATCCTGTCCCAAGAGCCTTTATCTCCTGTTCAACAGCATAAACCCACAAGACCATTTGAAAATAACAACCACTTCTGAGACTGTTATGTGGGTTTTTGGAATGATGTAATGTCTCATAATTTTGTCTAGTTCCCTCTCTCTTGAAGCAAATTATGTGCTGGCAGTCTTGCTGAGTAGTGAGCATTGTATTTAGAGCAGATTCTTCTCACTTATTATGCAGATTGATGCTTGGTAGCGTCGAATATACAGATGCAAAATGAACTCTTCAATCTATTGTAGTTATTTCTGTGGAACCTTTATGGAGCATCAGTAAGTCCAAATACTATGTAAGAAAAACTTTGTGCCACTGTAATCGTAGATTTGGATCTAGAACAAGCTGTGAGCAGTGATAAGTAGACTTACTGAGCCCTGAGCTGGCTTAGTCAGGCCAGTGCACTTGTCCTTTTACAGATGAGAGATCAGGGATTTATTTTTTTTCCCCTTCTTCTTGCTCAAGAGAAAAACCTCATCCTCCAATGTTTGTGATTTATCATTATCAGAGATAATCTACTCAGAAACAGGAAGACTTGAGGAAGGAGCCTTAAACTACTAGATGCTGACAGTCACCTGAATCAAAAATTGTCTCTAATTCCCCCTCTCTTCTGAAACTTTCTATTTACCTGGGATTAATTTTGGCCTTCCTCATTTCCATGAGATATTGAATTGTATGTTAGAAAGCAATTTGTTTAAAAAAATTTCTGCAGCAAGGTAACTACCAAATGTTAATGAACAACAGTGAGGGAAATGGGAATTTTCATCGAGCACCGCTCACTTTCCTGGCAGAGAAGGTGGTTAAATCCTGCATCACATGCCACAATCCTAACACCATTCTGACTACAAAATTGTTGTATTTTTGGTTTTTTCACTGAAGGTGGAAGAAACAGCTCTAGAGCCCAAAGCAATTTCTATTGTCATGTTTCATAAGGTGACAGGCTACTTTGCCAAGATTGTAATTTTTATGGTGAATCTCCCCATAATGGCAGGGAAACATATCTTTCATAAGCCTGCCCAATTCATCTTTTTCTTCACTTTTTGCCTCTTGTTCAAATTTCCAGAAAAGGCACAGAGCTGCTGTTTGAGATCTGAGTGAAATTCCTTCTCAGCTTGACTTTTCTCTGCCAGATAGAGCTAACAAGAAGCCTTCCCAGTAAACTTTTAGATGGAATAAGTTCTGATAACCTGAAAGAGGACTTTTGTTGCAGGGCCTCTAAACCCCAGACGTGTGGGTTGCCTTTTCCTCAAAGCACACACTCCTCTAAGCCCTAAGGTGTTGGATCTTCTCTCTCTTAAAGAACACAAAGGCCTTTTCAAAGAGAGATTCCTTTTTTAGTCTTTTGAGGGTCTGGGATATGGAAGCAATGAAAACTAACATGCCAATCCTCAGGTGTAGTCTGCAGGTGAAATCCTTTCTCAGAAGAAAAAATTGAGTTAATGCATTAGCTTTACTTTTACTGTAACCCAGTCTCTGCAGCTCCAGCACTGCCAGTTGCCTACGGTTTTGTTCCTACTGTGGAAGCACTGAGGGGTCTCCTGCTCTTTTAAACAACTAGGAGCTGAGTGGCAGAGGGGAACCATACTGGTTTTAGACCAGGTCTACACACTTAACCCGGCACATCCAGATCCCAATCTTGTGAAAGAGGTATTTGATATCTGTCAGTACTGAGGATGCTGGTCTGGCTTAAGGTGTCAATGTACATTTTTTGACTGTGCTGTCTTCACTGTCTTTTTGTGGCCGTCTTCTGTTTGTCTCAAGGTGCTAAGAAAGGGTAAAATGGAAAGCAATTTCTTCCTTTTTATTTTTTTTTGAAGTGCATTCATGATTGAAGCCAACCTGTGTGGAAATCAGTGAATAAAACCTGTATCTAGAATGAGACTTTAAAAGGCTGTTGTGCAAGTCAAGTGTTAATTTTGATCTCTTTATTCAGCATTTATTTTGATTAGCTGCAATGAGTAGTTCCTCCACAACGTGTGTTAAGTAGTGAGTCTGTGATTGCAGTGAGTAATTTTGCTTTTTGGAGCTTGTTGGAAGTTTAAATGGGTCTATGTATCTCCGTCCCTCATCCATGTTGCACGTGGATGCATGATGCACATCCCAGACCAGGAACAATCACAGGATGGTTTGGAGTGGAAGGGACCCTCAAGATCATCTCACTCCAGCCCCTCTGCCATGGGCAGGGACACCCTCCACTAGACCAGGTTGCTCACAGCCCCTTCAACCTGGTCTTGAACACTTCCAGGAATGAGGCAACAATGGAGAACAGTAACTGAAGTATTTTTCCATTCTAGTGAGAACACCCTGGGACGGCAGTGGATGAGTCCTGCCAAGATGGCCTGGAGGAACTGAAAGTTCAAAGAGGATTAGAGACAGGCCTTAAAAAGAGCAGAACCTTATAAACCCAGGGATATTTACTTACAGGCAAAATAAACAAGTACAAGAGAACTTATCTTTGGCATGTCTAATATGTGAGAATTTGCCACTGGGCAGCGAAAGCAGAATGCCTCAGCTGTGTTGTGTTTGGAGAGGCAGATCTGCATGGCATCACCAGGAGGGCAGTTCCCAGCTTCAGCTCAGCTTTGTGGTTTTTTTCAACTCCAAGTAATGCTGCATGTCTGGCACAGCTGGCCAGTTCCTGGGTTTGCTCAAGATAGGCTTTGTTAGGAGATGGGATGTCAGCTTGTGCANAGAGGTATTTTATATCTGTCAGTACTGAGGATGCAGGTCTGGCTTAAGGTGCCAATGTTTTTTTGGTTTTTTTTGAGGTGCATTCATGATTGAAGCCAACCCGTGTGGAAATCGGTGAATAAAACCTGTATCTAGAATGAGACTTTAAAAGGCTGTTGTGCAAGTCAAGTGTTAATTTTGATCTCTTTATTCAGCATTTATTTTGATTAGCTGCAATGAGTAGTTCCTCCACAACGTGTGTTAAGTAGTGAGTCTGTGATTGCAGTGAGTAATTTTGCTTTTTGGAGCTTGTTGGAAGTTTAAATGGGTCTATGTATCTCCGTCCCTCATCCATGTTGCACGTGGATGCATGATGCACATCCCAGACCAGGAACAATCACAGGATGGTTTGGAGTGGAAGGGACCCTCAAGATCATCTCACTCCAGCCCCTCTGCCATGGGCAGGGACACCCTCCACTAGACCAGGTTGCTCACAGCCCCTTCAACCTGGTCTTGAACACTTCCAGGAATGAGGCAACAATGGAGAACAGTAACTGAAGTATTTTTCCATTCTAGTGAGAACACCCTGGGACGGCAGTGGATGAGTCCTGCCAAGATGGCCTGGAGGAACTGAAAGTTCAAAGAGGATTAGAGACAGGCCTTAAAAAGAGCAGAACCTTATAAACCCAGGGATATTTACTTACAGGCAAAATAAACAAGTACAAGAGAACTTATCTTTGGCATGTCTAATATGTGAGAATTTGCCACTGGGCAGCGAAAGCAGAATGCCTCAGCTGTGTTGTGTTTGGAGAGGCAGATCTGCATGGCATCACCAGGAGGGCAGTTCCCAGCTTCAGCTCAGCTTTGTGGTTTTTTTCAACTCCAAGTAATGCTGCATGTCTGGCACAGCTGGCCAGTTCCTGGGTTTGCTCAAGATAGGCTTTGTTAGGAGATGGGATGTCAGCTTGTGCAAACCTTGACCTTACTGTATGGAGTTTTTGTGCCTTAGGTAACTGACAAAGTGTACCTCTAAGAAGGATATTGGAGTGCCTAAAAAACCTTAGGCACACACAGACGAGGATATGCAGCCGTTTGGTAAATGCCATCTTGGAGTGGTGGAGAGGGTGCTGTGTAACAGTGTAAAAACCTGCCTTGAGATGAAAAATCAGTCGTAACAGCTTTTGAATCATCCCAGGAAGCAAGACCTAGTCATTAGCTTGCTGCTGTTGTACTAGCCAGACAATTTATTGTTAAATGCTTGTCTGTAAAGAAAAATCTGCTTTTTCTGGGAGCTCTCGATAGCACTGACATTTACTCAGAGTAAATCTAACACGGATTGGCTCAGAACACTAGAGCTTGACAGACATGACATTTGCTGCTGCCATACTTTAACCAATATTGTGATGATAAGGTCTTGGCTATCCAATGGAATTGATGAAATAGAATTTTAAACCTAATGGATAGTCTATTTACCTTTGCACTAAGCTGTAAGAAGAAATAAATTAAGGATCTTTTCATGCTTTTTGGTATACACTGAAAGAAACCTCATGAATTGAATTTACTCTTATTTCTGTTGTCTCCAGACATTAAAAGTACAAGATAGGTTTCTTTCTGTCCTTTTTAGGAGTTTTTGAGTCTGTTTCCAGCAGCCTTGCCAAAGTGCAGATTATACATGATCTTTAAATACTGTAGGATTGCATAGTTCTAGAAATGATGCTAAAGCCCATAGAAAATAAGGAGGTGATTTGTGGTAGCCAGAGTGTCTTCACTTAGGAAAATCATGCCTGAAAGATTTGGTGGAGTTACAGCATTAGTGGATAAGGGAAGAGCAACAGACATCATCTACCTGCACGTGACACCCTTGACTCTAAACCGGGGAGGCATGGATTTGGCAGAGGGTGCACTCAGTGGGTAAGGAAATGGATGGATGGTTGCACTCTGAGCTGTGGTCAATGGTTTGATGTCCAGGTGGAGGTCAGCGATCCTCAGGCTTGGTGTGATGCTGTTAAACACCTTTGTTATCGATGTAGACGCTGGAGTGAAGGGATGCCACCCAGAGGGACCTTGAGAGGCTTGATGCAATATTTGAGAAATGTCAATAAATTCTATCAATTCATTACCGTATAATATCAGCCTGGTTTTAGGTGCAACTCTCCCTGTAGCTTGGCACAGTGTTTGTTTTTAGAATATGTATTGGGATCAAGTGTTTTGGTGTGGTGGGAGATTGAAACAAGGACCAAAGACAAGTGTTTAGAGGCTTTGTTCATTAACCATCTCCTTTATTGAGGTGTGGCCCCTCACAAGGCTGATGCTGAAGGTGAGTCATGGCATCTCCCCAAAAGCAACCTCAAGCTCTTTTCCTCACTTACATCCACCCAAGTCCCTCATACTGAGGCAAGTAGTAAAATTTTCCTATGGTAATAGTCAGAGGGGAATAAAAAGTCTTGGCACAACAGAGGAGGAAAATACCAAGTTTTGATTACCATTTAAAAAACAGTGTGCTAGAAAAATATTATAAATATTGCCAGTATTTAGCATCAGTTGGGAATATCTTGCAGGAAATGAAATAATGTATTATTAAAATTATGGAATAGTTTTATTTCCACTAGGAAATTAAGGAGTTGCGTGAGGATAGTTCTTTCATAAATGATTCACATAATATTTCTATTTTAGCATTAGTCATAAGTTCAATTATCAATAGTGTAGTGTGCCAGGAATTACGTGTTGATGAGATCTAATTATTTATGGATTTATTTTGCTAGACTTTTTTTTAAAGTGTGTTGAAGTAAAGGTTATTGTCCTTCATGGTTTAAGATAATCAAATTACATGCACAGTGTTATTGGGGAAGAAGCAATTACCAGTCATGCACACACAATTAAAATAAGTTTTGAAGCCTTCAGAGAGCTTTAACATTTTATTACCATTCTTAAGTAAGACTATATTCTTAATAGTTTATAAAACTGCTGGAAAGTCAGAACCTATTATTTTTAATGCAAACTGCTTACACATTTATTTTAGTGGATCTTCCATTTGAATGAGTATAAGGTCTTTGGTGAACAGCATAGTAGCTCTGTTGAATGATTCCAAATTATGAAGACAAATACATAGGAAGACTTAAGAAAAACTTCATTTTTTCCCAGAGTCATTTATATCTGAGTTTTTTTAAGGTCATAAGTAATGAGATCGTCTTGATTTTCTGACTAAGGTGGATTGCTCTTGCTTAAGTAGGGGAAGTTAACCAATAATATGGAATGAAACCTTAGCCCTGTAGACCACTGAGTTTAAATTTGTTCCAAATTTAAGAGCCATTTGAGCATTAAGGCATTTGAGTGTTAACTGTTGCTTAATATTTTTGAAGGGAGAGTAACCATGTTCCAAATATGTATTGAATCACTGCCATCATATGGCAGAATAGTGATTAATAGTATTTTATGTTTGAAATGTACTCAAAATCTGGAAAACTGATAATAGGAGCTGTGTTCATTTCCTTACAGCTTTAAACCTGGTTATACCGGACTTCCTGGAGATGTCTGGGAAGGTTTTTGATCAGGAGGTAGAGAATGTCCTGCTAAAGTTTCAGAAGGCTCGAAATAGCTTACATTGTACAGAAATCTTACAGAATTAAATATTTGAATGTTAGAATCACTGAATTTCTGTGGGTCACTTTTACCCATTTTTTTTGTGGGACGTGTTAGAACACATGGATTGAAGATTATTTACTCTGTGTGAGTGAGAAGCAGAAGTTACCAGCTGAAAGTTAGAAACATAGAAAGTAATAACCAACAGAAAATATGAACTTTCTTGAGCTGCATGCTGACAGGTATTGATGTAACTAAGTTGTACTAATGGTGACTGGTGTCATCCCAGTGGGAAGGTACCGACATGTAAAGGTATGTGCCGACTCATTTTAAATCTGCAGTAGATCAAAGCAAGGCAGGTATGAAATGTCACTGTGGTGTTGCAAAGCTGGGAGAAGCTGACATTCCTGACAACAGCTGCCACTGCTGTATTAGTGTTCCTTCAGAATGTCAGCCACTCTTCATTTGAAGAGTGAATGACCTACTTGGAAAATCAAAGTAACTGCTCTTGTCCTTTGGGAAGTAATGCCTCTCTTTTTCCAATTGAGATGCCACCAGTTAGTAGATGGCGAGCAAAACTGCCACATACAGACTTTGCCCTAGGCTGCAGAAAGGGAGGAAAATTCAGAGGATAACAGTGCTTAATGGTACCTTGGCACATCTGCCCATTTCATAGGGGTTTAGAGTTTGTGTTCCATTTAAAGATGATCAACTCATGAAGGGCTAAGTCAAGAGAGAAACTGTATTGCTCAAGAGGGAAAAAATTAAGATTACTTTTTTCAGAATGTAGAATCCGGAGTTTTAATAATGAAAAGATAAGGAACAGGGAAGGCTGTGACATAATGTGTTTACGGTCAGGATTATTCCCCTGGAGCAATGGGTTTGATTCCCTGATGGGGAGGCAGTG
>WEKX01015211.1:8220-18455 GCA_013390025.1 Pitta sordida | reverse complement strand
ACTCAGAATAACCTGAGAACCTGTGAAAAGAAACCCCTAAATTTTACTCTTTCTTCTAGAGATGGTTGTTTCCTATCCTGCAAGGACTCCAGTGATGTCCATTAAAATTTCCATTGACCTTACTGATTTACACACAGGCATGTCTTCTCTTTTTAAAGAAATGAGTGTATTTACCTGACTTGCATACAGGAGACATGATATCACAGCTTAAGTTACTCGGTACCAAAATCTATAGTGTAGTGAAAAAAAATCTGATTTTCCAAGAGCTGTTTCTAATACCTACTAAAATTGATAGCAAGAGAAAAATTGTTTTCACATTACTTAGGTGTTAAAATTACATGGTGGTGTTCCTTTATTTTCAAAAACCAAACCTAATCCTGTTAATTCAACGTGAATAACAAACAGGACTAAGACTTTTTCCCAAGTTGTTACATTTATTCAACCTGCTTGTGTTTTGTTCTTCATCATAATTATTTCCAAGTCAAATCTGCACTGATTTCCTTACGGACCCACATACCTCTGACTAACTTAAAGAATTGAGCTGGGATAATTCACACAATTCCTTGGGGGTCATGTTCTCTGTTTTTTTTCAAGGACATTTTTATTACAAAGCTGATGAAATTTGCATATTAATTCATTTCTTTCAATTTTTTAAGATTAAATGTTGTCAACATGTATCAGTGCAAGGCTCTGACAGTGCTGATGAAATGGGTCAGTCAAGCTTGAACATTTAGAGTAATGCAGCCATCTGCAACCCTCAAGCCCCTTGTGTAGTTTAGTGCTACCATTGCAACTTGATTAAAAAAAAGTTTTATTCAATGCAGGATATTAAAACATTATCAGTGAAATGATATGTGTTACTCCTGCCATTTGCAGGAAAAGTATATTTGACAACAAAATGGATCTAAGGATCTCCTTGCTGATTTAAAGTTAGCGTTTTGTCACTCTTAATTAGACTCCAGAAGGAAAAGTGCAGGGGAAAAAAAGCATTTCTGCTGTGCCCATGTTTAGAAGTTATTAAACTGGGCTTAATGTCCCCTCCTAATCTGTATTTTTACTGTTTGAAAGGGAGCGTTATTTACAGGAAGGAATTGCCTAAATTCTCATGTCTCAGGGGCCCTGGAAAGTAGTTGCATTCTTCTGAAAATACCAAGACTTAATAGAATCAGAGAAATTAGAAATAGAAAAGAACCATTAGGTCAACTTATCTATCCCCCTGCCAGAGCAAGAGAGTTCCCTACAGTATTGCTGTCTTACAGTTAATAGTCATGGATTTTGAGTCACGGTTTCTCAACTGCTTATGAAATTATTTGCTATACAAGCTGCTTGGGTTCATTTTATCTTCACTTATGGGACTGATAAGCTTGTATTCTAATATGCTTATGTTTTAATAGTTTTGATTCTAGATCCAGTGTATCTATATACATGTATACACCCAGTAATATCTTTGATTCTCTTTAACACATACTGTGTATTTTTTACTTGCATGGTTTTATTTACTCAGCATCTTATTCGACAAATAGTCCCTTTGATATCAATGAAAAAAATACACATTAGCCTTGATAATTAACTGCATAAATCAGCTTGTCCATCTTAGTTTTAAAGGTATGGTGTCAGTTGAGGGTTTGGTCAAGGACCTTTTGAAATCACCAGGTCTAATTATGAAGTTAGCTCAGTTCAATCCACCTATAACACCAAACCAAAGTGTTAACTCAAATGACAAGTTTCAGATGTGAACTTACTTCTCTGCAATTACTACTACAGCCTAATCAGTTCATGCATTTTAATAGAAACTTCTGGTCATTATGTCCTCATAATTGCTACTTCTAATAGCCATAGTAAAGCACATTTTCTTAATTGCACCAAAGCTCAAATCAAACCAAACTAAAACCAAAAAACACAAACAAAACACCAAGTTGTTGATATCTTGCTTTGTGGATGTAAAGACTGATTCCTACCTTGACTATAAATTCAAAGCAGGAATTCTAATAATAATCAGAAACAACTTACTGCTACCCCATCACTGTGGAAGAGAAGATGACTCAAGTATTGTTGACTTGTATGACAGAGTTGCTATCAAGAAACTATGTTGGTTTTATTTTTAGGCAGTTGCCTCTGCAGATTATATGCTGTAATATTAGAGTGTATTTTCAAATTCAAGCTTCCTTTAGTGCATGTCATAGAGAAAGCTAATGTTAGTCTTATCAAAGACTGTAGGTAGACATCAAATTGCCTTTTAATACAAAGATGAACTAGATGTAGGCTACTAGTATCGAGATGTTGAAACCAAACTCAAACAGTTGGGCTGAAAAATCAAAATCAGACTTCACACTAGTAGTAGAGTATAAAAATGTCAGATATGAAATATTTAAACTGTGGAACACAATTCAGCTTTGAGCTATAAAACTTTAATTTTGTGAGTAGCTATTTCTCCAATTGTTCAATACTTTTAATTCTACAAATCCATGTTTATTAGCTTTCAAGGTTTAAACAGTGTTACTGGGTCTATTGAAAGTAAATGAGACTGACTTCTGAGAAATATAGTTACTATGATTTGTTTTCTATTCCTATGTTCAAGATAAAGGGAAAAGAAAGAACAAATAAAAGGAATTGATTAGCACAGCTATGTCTTTTAATACTTGTAAGATTACATGGAGTGCTTTGCTGTTTAGTCCTCTTTACATCACAAGAAACAGATCAAACTGGTCTGGAATGTGATTTTTTTTTTTTTTAACAATGATAATTTTAAGGTATGTCAAGAGAAACAGTAGCATCTTTGATTCTATATATTCATATTTTTACAATTATCTGTTGTAATGCCCAAATGTAATATCCTTCCACTCTGTGATCTTCTCAAATACATTTTGCAATAGCAGTTCTTAGTCCAAAATCCAAATCTTATAGAAGTTGGTCAGCCGGATCATGATCCCATTATAAACAATGAAAATTTCCAACTTTTATAGTGAAGTTGTTCCAGTATTATGTTTCAGTGAGGACTTCAACTTCACATTAAAGAGCTTACGTAAAGACTTTAACTGTCTTTAACTTCACATCTTAAATATCCATGGTCATTTTTTCTTCTTTTTAGGATTATTTTTGACAATGAGAATATAGTTTGAAATACATCTATACTAGCATTTCCTATGTGAAATGCAACTATAAACATCCAATATATAAATTCATTGTAACAAAGTAGTTCGCCACATTAAATACTATAGATAATTTAGTAAAGTTTTGCTAGGGTTTTTTTTACCCTTGGAGTTTTAAACCATGAATGCTGTTAGCTTTGGTAAATCATAACAGCTTTTTTATTTTTAGCAATAGCTGCTGCAGACTCCTAAATCCCAGTTATTTTATCCAACAGTGTTTTGATTAAATTTATTCCTCTCCATCTAACTTAATTTTTTTATTTAATGCAATTTTCAAGCTATGAAGGAGAGCAAATTTACTGTAAATCTAGACTCTTTTTTTGATAGCATAGAAATTCAGGATATGCTTGCTTTATAGCTCCCTTTTAATATATATAACATACCCTACTTTTGAACTGCAAGATTTATTTTCTCAGAAAAACACTCAGAAGTTATGCTTGTCTCTACAGTTTGGAGGCATGTCTATACCTCCACATTAGGAAAATATGTTTTTTTAAATATTCTGTAATTGTCCCTGCTAATAACTGCATGTCAGTGTTCTTACAATGCACAATATGTGTTCTGCAAATAAAGCAGTTAGGATTTGCAAACTTATTCAAATGGAACTGAGGTTTTGCAATTGCAAACTGAGATCAAAACAGCTGCAATCAAAAACTGAGATTTCAAGTCAGAAGGTAGCCAAACAAACTGATACACGTGAGCAGCAGATCAGCAGTTCTAGATGGTAAGTGGAACTCATTGCCACTCACTGACACTGCAGTCAAAAGCAGAACAGACTTTTAAAATATGTGGGCATTTATGTACTAGTGGCTACATTCCCTTTAATTTCTGTTCAAATATCTTTATAGAGGAGTGTATTGTGCTTCAAGTCAATTTAGATACCAATTGGTGATTTCAAAAGAAAAGTCTTCAACATACACATCATCTACTGGTGTAGAACAGGTTTTCTGACACTTTTTTCCATTGTTGAACAAGCAGTCCTCTCAAGTCCTTTAGTCAAAAGGACTCGAACTCTCCTTTATTTTTCATTAAATATAATGTTAGACCAACACAATGTAAGTCTTGTTCTGTTTTCAGTTGGGTTTCTATAATACCACATAATCCTGCATGATTGTGCTAAATAGCTTCTATTAATTGATCACTTCATAGATCACATACATACTCCTCTGAAGAATCTCTTCCTTGCTTTCTTCAGACAAAAGGTTGTAGACTTTGGAAAATGGTGCTTAGTAGATGAACAACATCAAACTCAGAATATGCACTGAAACTCAGTTGTGCACTGAAAATGGCTGTGACCTGGAACAGAACCTAGTGATTATAGACTTTTCTCCCATTTCTCAGCAGTGATGTCTACTGTTGGCAATCCATGTTATCTGGAATACCAGGCTATATAGACACTTAAAACGCTGAGTCTGTTCTGTGTCTCCGATCACAACAGGTTGCCTATAGCAGAAAAAATAACTCTTGTACACCACACCTGTATCTTGTCCTGCAGTACATCTGCAAAGACAATGTGCTGTGAATCAGTATATGAAAAAGGCATAATTTTTGTGCATTTGTTTGTGTTTATATTGAGATATGCATTATCACTGATAAATAAACAAACACAATGAAGTTACTATACTTACCTCCAAGTTTTGAGGCTATAATTATGACTTGGGAGTTTCATTGTGGCTTTGCATTCACAAAATCATCAATAAAAAACTCTAAAGTCATAGAGATGAATATAAAGACTGAGAAAATCAAGTGAGTTTTGAATACAAAACAGATCAGCACATTTATTCACCTGAGTATTGCATCATACACTCCAGATAATAGGGAGAATGTGGAGGGAGAAATTTAGAGTAACTCAAAGTCATTAAGCCAAAAAGGCTAACTGATTCCTTCTCTATAGCAACATAGAGTACTTTAATCAGATAAAGATGGGCTTTACATACCATAAATCTCAGTTTGTATGCCACACCGATACAAACTTCACATGAACTTGTTCACTCTGGGGAAGGTTCATACTTTGGCTTTCCTTTTTTTTCATTTTTGAGTTGTTTTGTTTGGAGGTGTTTTTGAGAAATAATAGTCTTTGTAAGATGACTGCAGTGTCAGCATTTATCTTGAAACTCTTGGATATTAGTTTTGACTGCAGTCACCTTTCTGACAAGTGTTATTGCAACTGTGTTTTATATCCCTGTTCAGGATGATTTCTAATGATAATGCTCTGTCTACCTCACTGCTTCACACTAAATTATAGATACCACTATGACAGGACAAACTATATCCAAGTGCTAAACTCTACTCCCTTTGTGTGATGTCAGTGCCTTCACTTCTTTGTGCCTAGAATTAAAAACAGGATACGAAGATATGCAAAACATTTCTGCTTTAAAATAATGTTCTGTCAGTTATTAAACAAGTGATATTTCATTTAATCAGCTCAAGGGGATTATTTTAAATGAAAAGGCTGAGAGTATGATTTTATTAACACATTCCTGCCCTAGAGTCCTACTGTAATAATTCTTTACTTGACTAAATTTAAAAGTTGTAATTCAGTCCTTCCACAAAAAAGACTTATGGATAGTTAAATTTCATTAGATTTTTCCATTTTGAGTTACATATGGAATAAAGGGAAAGAAGGCATCATGTCTCCAGAAGAGTAAACATTAAATGATGAACACCAACAAACCAGTCTTTTAGTGGAGAATGTTATACAGTTATACCCCCTCCTTCGCGAGGAAAGGGACAGGCCAATGCCGTCGCGAAATACTAAACTTGCGAAGAAGTGCAGGCCATTAATGCAGGCCACGCCCATTTCTCCACACCCCCTCAGCACTCCGAAGGGCTGCAGACAATTCTCTGCTCCTTCCTGTAGTCTGTCTCGGCACAGGCGAGCAAAGGGAGCCGTTTCTGAGTGGCTGCTGTGACCGTGTGTGCTCCCAGCCCAAACTCTGTGCCGCTCTTCCCCCCAGCCCCCTGGCCCAGCCCCGGGGCTCACACCGTCCCCGGGGGCCCCACGCCAGGCCGTGCGTGCTCGCCCCGCCTCCGCAGTGGGGAAGGGGTGTCCCTGAGCTCTGGTTGGCATTCTTGTAGCCTGGTAAAACCTTAATTTTGCAACACTGCAACACCCCGTGCACTTATGGCGGAGGGGAGGCGTTGGTATGGGAGTTTCTTTCCCTTTAACATCCACCAGTCCCGGCAGAGGCAGCGCTGCCCGGGCTTTGACTGGGCTTTGAGTAACAAGGAATGGCATGTCTTGTGGTGGTGCTGCGCTGGGTCTCAGTGGAGCACACAGGACCGGGTCAGGGCTTTAAACACCACTGCGAGCTGCAGTAAATCGCGCGCTCCAGCCCTGCCGTGGGGCTGCCAGCGTGGGCACAATCACCAGAGTCGGGGGGGGAAGCAGCGCGGGATTTAGGCTGTGGGAGCGACCGCAGCAGCCCGGAGAAGCCCACAGGGTGGCAGGGGTGGGGAGGTCAGCTTTCTTTCCCTTTAACATCCACCGGTCCCGTGAGAGAGGGGCAGCGCTATGCGTACAGTCCCAGACAGAAGCCTCCTCCTGGCGCAGCGACAGCTGCGCCCTCCCAGCACACAGCTTGCCTCACTTTCAGTTGTAAGAATACAGGGTTCTATAGCTGTCCATATAATTTCAGAGGATAATAATTAAATCAAGAACAAACAAATCTGTAATAATCCTTATGCTAAAATTGTATACAATTCTCAAAATGGATCCTTGTAACACGTTATAGGTCTGGCTTTTTTTAATGAGAGAATAAATGTGTTCACTTTCATTTTCTATGTCTCAAATTTAAGACAGCTGACTAAATTCTGATCTTGTTTATGGACATAAATTTTAAGTAACTGAAATCTTTTGTGATATTCAGCATTTGTTCCCATGAAAGCTGTGAGTAGAATTTAATCCCACTGCTATAAAAAGATACTGGATATTACTCCTGGGAAGGTTAAAAATGTTGTATCTGATATCACTTCAGATAGAAAAACTGTATAATAAATAAAAAAACAAGTGATAGATCAGACAACCAAAAGCAAAGGGTAGGTTGCTAAATATTGTAAATAGATGGCTAGACCGAGTTATTTATAAATTCCTACTCAGAGGATTACTTCATTTATCTTTTGAAAGACACTTTCTCATTGCAAGTGGTATTTCACTAAAAAATTAATTGTTTATTAAGAATTAATTAAATATGTTGACATGGGACTATCTGCTCAGGGACTATCAGTCTCAGAACTTTGAATTTGCAGGTGCTGTAGTCGTTGTAGTTAAGACATTATATTGGAGCTTTCCTTCATTGTAAAGGGTTGTGTCAAGAAAATCTTTAATATAAAAATAAAAAGTGGTTCATGCATAAAGCATGAGGCCCTGAAGCATATTAGATCTGTTTATCTCTTTGTTTTAACGAACTGTACCTGGTATAGTTTACATAACAAGGCAGGAATCAGTTTGATAAAGCATTTATATCACCTGGGGAACACACTGGCTCATTTCCTCAACACCTTTCCGCGTGACTCGTTCACCAGCAGGAATAATAGCAAACAAAGCTTTTACAGGTCAAGAGCAGAGGACCTGCTAGTATGAAAGTAAAAGACATTTGAGTTTGTCCTCAAATAGCTCATATTTCAA
The DNA here is from genome assembly GCA_013390025.1 of Pitta sordida. Classification (NCBI taxonomy): domain Eukaryota; kingdom Metazoa; phylum Chordata; class Aves; order Passeriformes; family Pittidae; genus Pitta; species Pitta sordida. The sequence goes on along the minus strand of WEKX01015211.1, from coordinate 10,679 downwards.
GCCTAGGTCTCTGCAGCCAATCATTGAATGATAATTATTGATTACATCTTTATGGACAAATCATTAATTGCATTTAATCATTTGCAGCCTTAATTTTTTTTTTTTAAAGACCAGTTAAACCTTAGTGCTTATGTGGGGAACCAGACAAAGCACCAAGATGGACTTTTGCCTCAGATGCAGTGGCAAAGCTCTAGTGACCTCATTAAAAACAGGATTTCACCTCTCAACATTAACATTTTTGGCAAATACTACAAAATAAATCTGCTAGTTAACATTTGAAAACACTTTTTTAAACAAATGAATTTCAATTTAGTTTGCAATTAAAATCTGTTGTTAGACTAACAGACTTTTTTTTGTCACTCTTCTATTTTGTTTAATACAATCCAGGATATGAGTCACATTTGCTTGTTTTTTCTATATGTGGAGCAAATACTGTAGCTGTTGTTTCTGTCATAGCACATCTGCTCTCCTGAAAACTGCAAAATGATAGATAAACACATGGTCAGGAGAGGAAATAGAGGAATAACATTTTGTAACTTATTTTTTCAGTGAACAGTAATCATCATGAAAGTTCTTTCCAGTTCAAAGGCTATTTTTGTTAAGTGGACAAATATGCAGCTTCCATGTAAGCTATTGTTACTTCTTGGTATTTTTATTTTAAGTATCCAAAAATATGTTTTCACCTAACGGGCGCTTTTAGGACTGCATAGTAAAAGCAATACTGTATTCATCAGCTGTCCCATAACAAAGGAAAAAATGTTCAGTGAAGAGGATTATCATACTCTGCCTTTTCTGGAAAGTTCACCAGTGCAATATATCTTCCTTAGAGTATAATTAATAATAATTTGCAATGCTTTTATTCACAAGTGCAATTCAAGAGTATCCATTCACTGTATATAATGCAACAAAAATTAACTTATATCATTTACAGGATATGGGTATAGCATCCCAGTGGACATAAATCAATAATTGAGCCATAGATAAAGAGATTAGACATAGAAATAGGAAGGGAAAAGAAACTGAAAAGAAAAATCCAGAAAAATAATTTTTCAAAGCTTGTCTTAATTTTCCATCAGAAACTTAAAAAAATAATTTGACAAGGACAGAAATCAAGTCATCTAGCAAATTCGTGTACTTTACTTTTATCAGACAATGTAATACAGCACAAGACACTTAAAAATAAAAATGTGCTGCCTAAGGACAGAATGGTAGTATACTATGGCTTTTGTATGTATGTAAGTATGGCTTTTGTATGGAAGTATCCAACCTCTACATCCCTTTATGGTAGTTTCTTCATTTGCTCGATGCTATTCAATCACACAGGCCGATGCACCATTTAGTCATTCCTCCTCACAAGCTGTACTTGCCTTCCAGACACAGGGAACCCAGGAGAGCTGATTTAATGGCAGCTCAGTTGTCTGTACAAAAGCATTGTCCGTGTCTTTGTATGCTGCTGTCAAGATACAGCAAACTCTTGAGAATATGCACCTTACTCATGTTTAAAGGAGTGTGTTTAGGCAGCTCTTGGCACTCTGAGGTGCTCTAGCAGAACCCAGGATTTGGTATATAGGTTATGGATAGCAAGATGGTTTTTTTTTTTTTTTTTTTTTTTTTTTTTGTGACAGCTCCTAAGCTGTTTGTTAAGAGCACATATGACTGCTGACTTCTAGAGGCTGGCTTGTAGATGACATCCCTTACAGGGATGCTTCGATGGCTCAAGTGTCATGTGTGGTATGTTACACTGGACCAGAAAGACCTGGTCATCTACTATAATACAATCCTCTATTAATCCACAGATATGTATGAGGATTGTCAGTGCGACAGGAAAATTATACAAACAAGCTAAGCTTAGACTGAAAATGGCAGAGTGGAATTGTGTGCAATGGATGCTGAAATTATGTGGGACAAAGCACACGAGGGAAAAAATTACCAGGAAATTACTTTGGTTTTCCTGCTTCTCATATCACTTGCCCCCTTCTCTCACTGTGCCTTAGGAGAATACAACATATTCCTCAAACACCTGCCCCGGTTGCCATGCTGCATGTCATTTAGGGTTTCTGCCCTGGTTTAGGGTTTTGTTGCTTCACAGCACTATACCTGTATGACCTAAATTTTCTTGTGCTTAATCCACAGACTCTGGCATTATGAAAGCTTTGGGAAAAAATGCCCATTATCATTCACAGTGTCACACAGTATCACAGTATAGATAAGGCTGGAAAGGACCTTTAAGATCATCTAGTCCAACCTATAGCCCAACTAACCTAGCATTGACATCTAGATCATATCGCTCAACATCTCATCCAGCCTACTCTTAAACACTTCCAGGGTTGGCGAGTCAACCACCTCTGTGGGCAACCTATTCCAAATCCGGATCACTCTTTCAGTAAAAAACCTTTTCCTAATATCAAGCCTAAACTTTCCCTGCTGAAGCTTAAGACTATGACCTCTCGTCCTGTCCC
>WEKX01015210.1:34490-121257 GCA_013390025.1 Pitta sordida | reverse complement strand
AATAAAACAGTTTCTTTCTTCCCAAGCTGCTCTGACCAGTAGCAGCTTGAAACAGCACGGGAAGATCCTGAAAAGAAACTGGAAAACTGTTGGGTATTTTTTTTTCATGTGCTATTACGCTTTTTTTTCACCAGGTGTCGCTGTTGTGTACTTTTCTTATGTGCTATTCCGCTTTTCTTTCACCAGGTGTCGCTGTTGTGTATTTTTTTCCTCATGTGCTATTCTGCTTTTCTTTCACCAGGTGTCGCTGTTGCGTACTTTTCTTATGTGCTATTCCGCTTTTCTTTCACCAGGTGTCGCTGTTGTGTATTTTTTTCCTCATGTGCTATTCTGCTTTTCTTTCACCAGGTGTCGCTGTTGCGTACTTTTCTTATGTGCTATTCCGCTTTTCTTTCACCAGGTGTCGCTGTTGTGTATTTTTTTCCTCATGTGCTATTCTGCTTTTCTTTCACCAGGTGTCGCTGTTGCGTACTTTTCTTATGTGCTATTCCGCTTTTCTTTCACCAGGTGTCGCTGTTGTGTATTTTTTTCCTCATGTGCTATTCTGCTTTTCTTTCACCAGGTGTCGCTGTTGCGTACTTTTCTTATGTGCTATTCTGCTTTTCTTTCACCAGGTGGCGCCGTTGTGCATTTTTCATAGATGAAATGAAAAGTGTATGAAACAGATGCCTTGAGGTTTTTCCTTATCTTTTGGGAGATTTTACTCTGACTATATGGTTTCAATCATAAGCCTCACAGTGAGGCCTTTCTCATGAGTTGCGAAGAGATGTTTACATTCCTTCTGAAGATAACAAGTGTACCAAGACAAAACAGGCCCTGAACTCCTGGAGAAGCTCGGGGTNCGCCGTTGTGCATTTTTCATAGATGAAATGAAAAGTGTATGAAACAGATGCCTTGAGGTTTTTCCTTATCTTTTGGGAGATTTTACTCTGACTATATGGTTTCAATCATAAGCCTCACAGTGAGGCCTTTCTCATGAGTTGCGAAGAGATGTTTACATTCCTTCTGAAGATAACAAGTGTACCAAGACAAAACAGGCCCTGAACTCCTGGAGAAGCTCGGGGTGAGCTGACCCAAGGGTGGGTACAGGGCATTGGAAGGAATCTGGTTGGATGTACGGCGTACACAAGGGTTAGATGAACTCTGGTTGACTGCTCTAAGGGGAGTTCCGTTTTGAAGATTATAAAGGTCAGCTGATAATCCTTTTGGAGGCTCTTTTGGACCTGGAAAAATTCTGTTATTTGGGGCAGAGAGGGAAGATCTCAATGCCTGGACGGAGATCTGGGGCTAAAAAAGGGCAAATCCGGATTGGAAACGGAAGATTTTCGTGGCTGGAGGGAGATTCTGAGGTATTAAAAAAAAGGCAAAAATCGGAGCAAGAAAAGGAAGTTTGGGGTGAAAATGGGAAGTTTTGGGGTCTGGGAGAGAGTGTTAACGAGCTCAAAGGCTCTGCAGTTGTGACCTGGGTATGCCGGATGTATTGCTGGAAATTTCCTCGTAGACCAAAGCCAAAGCACAAAGATATGGAATACAGTCGGCCCTCTTGCACTTCGCACCCCCCATATTGCGGCTTCAGATCTTAGTGGCATGATTGTTTAGCAATGTAGGAGATTCGTTTCACAACTGCGCATGTGCAACCTGCCGCCGTGGCAGCCCCGGCCTGAGCGGCAGAACGGGCAGCGGTGGTGGCTCGGGCTGCAGCGGGGGCACCAGTGACGGCGGCGAGGGCGGCGGCAGCAGCGGTGGCCATGGGGGGGGGCATGGGTGGCAGCGGCGTGCCCACCATTCAACGCGGAAGTCGGGCTGTGCGGGTCCAAATTAAGACCGCGGGTGTGTGATATAGGAGACCCGACTGTATATATACACAATGGAATCACCCTAGGACAGATAACAAACAGGAATTCATAAACCAGACATCTTGAGAAAAGCTGTATTTTTCACCATCATCATCATGGTAGATTACCTTAAGACTTGGCATATAATCTTTATGCAGCCTTTTTCTGGTGGGTCCATAACTCATAAAAACAAAGGATTTCAAGCACATACAAAATTAGACATGAGAAAGGCACAAGGGTCATTTATTTTACTCTTCTCTTTTGACACTCTTGAAGGCATTAGGTAAGCCACAAAAAGACACCAAATTTCCATAAAGTCATGGAGGTGGTTCTGGAAGACTAAATTCAGAACAATACCTATCCTCTACTGCCATTTGCTTTGCCTCTGGCCAGTATAGGTCATCTCACCTGCAAAGGTGATCATGATTAATAGTAATTGCAAAACAATCTTTCCTTTCCCGATCTCTTGAAACCTCATTCAAATCATTTATTCATACTTCTAAGTATTTTTTTTTTATTGTAAAGTATTTTTTGCATTAGATCCATGCACAAAATGTGCTTGTTGACTGGCTTTTCCAAGTATTCAGCAGAATGCTGTCTAGATGGGTCTCGTAGTCCTTAGCTTCTGTTCTGTTATGCAAATCACCGTGCCAAGTGCACTTCCAATCGCAGAGTGTGTATGTAAATATTGGTTCCGGTGTGGCATCTTAACTTGAGAGCAGCATTTCACGGCAAATCTGACGTAACCGCTTGACTGTCTCGGAGCTGACTACTTTCTGCTATTTGCAGGCATACTGAACTAGCACTAGCATGCTTTCCACGGAAGACTCTCAGCAGATGTCTGAAATCGTCACGCCTTTACATTTGCAAAGCGGCACTCGGGAGGGGCTCCGCTGCGGGCCCGGCCCCTCGCCGCCCACGGCGGCCAGAGCCGCTCGCTCTCGTCGCGGGACTGCAGCTGCGGAGGAGGCGTGGCTCTCTCGCAGCCTGGGACTACNCGCGGCGGCGGGAGCCCCCGAGCTGCAGCCGCCTCCCTCGGAGCCGCTGCAGGTGGTGAGAGCGGAGCCGGGCGAGTGTCTTCGGAGTCGGGTTCGCAGCTTATTGAGTGTTGTGCTCGTGCCAGTAGATAGCACTGGGGTGTCTCTGCAATTACCTTGCTGAATGTACTTGTACCTGTGAGTGCTTGTTAGATGGAAACAGAGTGACGGATACTTGCAAGTAAACCTGCGGAATGTAAGAATGGCGAGCCCCGCGGTACGTGGGGGCGTGATCACACAGGTGCGGTCTGCAAACTCACCCCCTTCTGCCGCTACCCTTCCTCCCCCAAGTAAAATGCTTTCCAGTGTCGAATTCCTAAAGGACAGAACTTGGCATTTGACAGTGGGATCCTGAAAACGTCTAGGTTTAGATTAGCAAATCTGTTTAACTGTGCTTTGTTGTTAAACTTTCAGACTGTTAAAGTTTGTAGGAGCTTCTGATGAAAAGGAAGGAAGCTAGTCCTCCTCTTCATCATAACTGTTCGTTTATACAGCAGCACCCGTTTCTAGGCAAGTGGGAGAGGGGGGTGCAGTGTGCCTTAGGTGCGGTACAAATGCCTGTAAGCTAGTTAGTTTTTTCATGTCGATAAAGGCTCATCTGTGTTTAAACACTGTGCAATATGAATAAATTTCAAATTATTTAGCCAAACTGATCTGCGCCACTGAGCGAGAGGGCACGGCCTCAAGCTACGCCAGGGGAGGTTTAAACTTAATGTTAGGAAGCGGTTTTTCACAGAGAGAGTGATTGCATATTGGAATGGGCTGCCCAGGGAGGTGGTGGAGTCACCGTCCATGGAGCTGTTTAAGAGAAGACGAGGAGCTTAGTGACATGGTCTAGCTGGGGGGTGTAGGGCTGGATGATCCTGGGTCCCTTCCGGCTCGGAGTGGCCTGCTAGACTGTGAGGGAACTAGGTTTGTGTTACCGCTCAGGGATGTGCTTTCAGTCTCTGTACGGGCGTTAGATGGTGAGTTGGACTAGATGATCCTTGTGGGTCCCTTCCAACTCATAATATTCTGTGTGAAGTAACCTCTTCAGTGGTGGAACCTCTTCCTGCATGCTCAGACTTCATGTCTTCAGAACATTAAGATGGAGCCATGAATGTGAAAAGACAGGTAGAGATTTTGAAAATTCCATCTTCAGGACATTCTGTATCAGGTGACAACCTGATGTAGCCTTACTCGCAAGAACTGACTCTTTGGAACTCTGTTTGCATCATACGTAAATATTTAATCACAACTTTTGCTTCCAGTTAGGACACAGACTTTTCTATTCCTTAGGGGGTAATATGAAAGCCAGACTGCAATGACTGCTAGAAATTTTGCCTGCTGTAAGGAGTGTTCCCTGCAGCAGTGAATTCACACACTCTGAATCTTGTTCAATAGGAATTCTTTTTTTAATGGTAGAGTATAGCATTGCCGGAAATGTAAGTCTGTGTACACTGATGAAGCATTTCTATTCCAGCTCTGTCTCTGAAGATCTGGGTTGCAGACGTGGAGAGTTCAGCAGAAAGCATTATGGATCTGTGGAGCTTGTAAGTTTACATAGCCTGTTAGATTTCAGCTCATGCAGAGCTGAAATCCTTTTCATTTCCAGGTTAAAAAATTGGATCTAGTTTGGAAAATGTGCTTTCTAAGCTGGACTTGATAGTTGTAGACTAATAAAAAGAGGCTTCAGAGAAGAGATGGTAGACCTGTGATTGGAAATCTTTTTGCTACCTTATTTATGAGTACTTCATGTTAACAGGAGAGAAAGTGTTTTGTAAATATGCATTATGTTTGCCTCCCGGTGGAAATTGAGCCTTTTTTCCTCTTATGAGCTGAAGATTTCAAAATAGTATTAGGGTAGTATCTAATGAAATTCTTGATATTATGTAAGTCATAAACTGTGTGTGTGCTCACATTTAAAGATATGTATGTAATTTTCTATGTACGTGCCTCAGAGTAGTGGGAGAGCATTTAAAACTAAAATAACTAGTCAGACTAAGAATGTTGAAAATGGTTCCCTAAATCTGTCAGTTATCCTGCGGTCTCTTCAAATTCAAAGATTAAGCTGGCACTTCATTTTTCTCATATGTTATTTCTTCTCTGCTGTGCAAATAGCAGTATGTCAGCAGTTAAAATAGTGTCACTCTGATTACAAGGACAGAGCAAAGTCTCTTAAATTACTATAGGAAAGCAGAAGTGCGAAGTAGTAAATAAAATTAACTCCAGCTCTCTTACTGTGTGAAGAAATCATGAATTTTCTACTGGATATAGTTGTAATTCAAACTAGTATATTTATCACAATATAGTGTATGTAAATAGGGTGTTAATAGGTGGTTTTGTTGCTGCAAGTTGCCTTGCAGGAACACCAGGTATCTTTCTTTTCATACATTCCACGTGACAGATGCGGTGTTTTAATAAAGCGCAAGCAAAATGCTCTTTCATTACTAGTACTTAGACTCTTTTGCTAGAAAAGCACAAGTTATTTGAAATTATAAATTCATAGTAAGATGACAAAAAATGGTCTTTTGGTTGATTTTCTGCATAAAATTTTATGAAAGTGTGTTTTTATATCTTTTGGAGTATGGACATATGAAACTTCTTGTTGCCTTTCTAATTTCTAGACATTCAATATGTAAGTTTTCTTGCTTAATGTTTTTCACAGTAGCCTCTCAATTGCTCAGTTATTTCTAAATCATTTCATCTCTGCCTTAAACGTGTTTCCCCATGTCTTCCTCACAGGTGTACCGGTTGTCCGTATAATCTCTGTTTATATAAGGCACTGGGATGCACTGGAGTTTTTGCCATGTTAGTTTATTTCTGACAGCCTCAAAGGAAGGAGAGGAGATTGCTTCAAAGGAAGGAGAGGAGAAAACCTGAAAATGTTGTTCTCTTAGAATAACATAGTTTGCTGGAGGGAAGCAACAAATTGCATGTATTGTCATTCAGATCCTAGTTCATAAGTTTGGTACAATATGTGGCAATCACCTTTTTTACAGTTTAAAGAGGAGTATCGTGCAATATCAGTGGCAGCATCCTCCTCCCCTTCTCTTGTAGAGATCTTATGCCATGTTTCAGGTCACATCAGTTACTGTGTTATCCTTTGCTTTACTGTCCTCTCCAGAGCGTCTTTAAAAACCGAGACAGTTTCAGTGTTCTGTAAAAAGCCCACACAGTCTTTCCATTATATTTATGAACATGTGGAAGTTTTCAGCTGGAAACAAGCCCCATTTTCTGATGTTAATGCTGGAAATAAACCGAGACGTCTTCTGTACCTTATGTTGTTCAGCATCATCGCTGAGCATAGTGGTTGGAGATACTTCTTGCTGTGTGTCTCCTGAAAACTTCAATAAATTAAGATGTCGAAAAATAAAATCAGTAAAAAACTGCTAATCCCAGTAATACTGCCAAAAAGAAGAGTTTTAGGCTTTGCGAGGCTGAGAGAACAAGAATTGTCATGTCTGTGGGACCCATTTATTTTTAAAGGAGTAATCTTCAAGATGAATTGCTTGGAAGTGGACCAGTCCCTATTTAGGAGTACTATGTGTTGGTGCAGCCAAAATTTGAGACGAGAATTTTGGATTAGTAGTTGCATCTACCAGAAGAGTGAATATCTCTCCGGTTGATGCCTCTTTAATGTTCTTACCAGGTCATTCAAAGGCTGTGGTCAAATTTGGAATAGCTGAGCTGATCCTTTCTCTTTGGGTAGTCATATGATGTCTGGAACAAGAAGAAATGATACTTAGCTTTGATTGCTGATTGTATGGCTATTTTTGAAACTAGAACCTCTGTCTTAAACTTTCTTGTAGCTTATATCTAGTGATGCTGATGGAGCCATTCAAAGAGCTGGACGGTTTCGTGTGGAAAATGGCTCCTCTGGTGAGGTGAGTAGCTAAAAATACTTACAGAAAGCTGAGAAGATAATTCAGCTTCAGTAGTTCTTCACCAATGAAAGATGCATTTGCAGTAAATTATTAAGGAAGAGGACTTGAAAAGTGCTAAATAATAATATGGGAATGTAAGAGTTTAAGAAAAGTAAAATGGTCTGTGAGCTACTCTCTCGGAGTCTAGCTTAGCTTTTCATTCAGGAGTATGCAATCTAAGAGAAGAGCTGGTATTTTGTTTCATTTTGGTAACATTTTTGCTTGCCAGATCATGTTAGGAGAAAAATACCCATCTCATCCTCTGAATGACACTTCCTACTCTCTAGTTCATCATGTTATGTTGGTGTCCTAGCAATACTACTATGTTCCAAGATGAACTTTGTGCTTTTAAGTTTGTTACTTGGTGTGATGAGGTTAGATCTTCATTTTTTTAAATAAGAGATGAACTGTACAGCTAAAACTTCAGGTGAAACAGCGGCTTTTGAGTTTTGCCTATATTTTGTACTTTTTTTTTTTTTACTTGGTGTTTAATGTGACAGTCTCCTAATTCTATTTCAGAATACAGACTACACTCCAGGTACATGGCACAGAACAGATGTGCATTTGGAAAATCCAGAATATCATACAAGATGGTATTTCAGATATTTTTTAGGGAAAGGTAATTATTTTTTGTGAATGGATTAGAATTTGGATCAATGAAAATGTAACATGTCTTTGAGTGGCTGTGTATTTCAATATGGGAAAAAGTATGGTGTTAATTTAGTATTAGTGTATTTTCTGTTCTGTACAGAAAACAAGTTCTTGTTTTGTGTGTTTGTAACTTGAAGACACAAGGATGGGTTTCTATAAGCAGTGAAACCTTTGCTACTAAAAAGGAATGTTTTGAAACCCTTCTTGGCTTTGAAGGCTGTACGTATCTCTTGGAGGGTTTTTACACATCTGTATATAAAAATATATTTATAGAGATAGTTTTGTGTTTTTACATATGAATGCATATATTTACGGGTGTCTGCATCTGCGCTGGAGTGCGTTTACGTGTCTTTAGCGTTGATACTGCTTCTTGTTTTTCTCCGACAGTTCATCAGAATTATATAGGTACAGATGCAGAGAAGAACCCTTTCTTTCTGTCTGTTGTACTGTCTGACCAAAATAATCAGCACATTCCTCAGTACCATTCAATACTTTGGAGAAAAACAGTAAGAGACAAATATTTAACTGCTGGTCTGATTTTTGTCTGGTTTAGATATGTTTATCATACACTTTTTCTTCAGAATTCCAGTGTTTATTACTTTTCATATATAAAATTTTCATTTTATATAGAACGAACATATAATTTTATCGTAGTAGGTAATACTAAACTAAATTTTTTAATAATATTATATTAAACTTTCTATCAGAAATCTGTGTTGTCAGACACTTTGTAATTTTTCTTGATTATGTCCTATGATCAATTTAGGCAATGATTGTTTTACACAATGGTGAGAAAATAGGCAGTGTGATACTGGTTTCACTAATACTGTGTAATTTTTTTCCACTTGATGTTCTGTAAGAGGTTTTATTCAGGCAGTTAATTTAAAACTCCTGTAGGCATGCATGGTTCTTTTTTTTTCATTTTTTAGCTACATGCATGACTTTTTTCTCTTCAAACCAGCAGTAAAGCTAGCTAAGTAAAACTATTTCAGTTTTCTTTGTTTTCTTTGTTTAATTGTTTTTATTACTATTCCTACTTGAATATACAGAAAAGGTCAGTATGTCCTGTAATATAGCCTGGCTTTTCTTCTTTATAGGGTACTCAGAAAATATGTCTCCCTTATAGTCCCACAAAAACATTATCAGTGAAATCTATATTAAGGTATGTATTTACAAATAAGTTTTTAGTTAAGATATCTGCTAGTATGCCTTTTCCTGTAATTCAGAGCTCGTATTCCATGATTTTCTTGACGGGCTTGTAAAAACGGTTCTGAAAATCTTAATCATTGAAGGCAGCAAAATGTGGTTTTAAAGCCTGTTCTGGAATAGTTAAAGTGACAACTCAAAATGGAGAAAATTCTTAGCACTTTTTCTTTGCTAGAGGGACTATTTGCAAGGTAATTGGAAAACTATGGCTACATAGAATGGCAGTGATTGAGAAGAAGTATCTTTTAATATTAGATAGGCAATAAACAAACCTAAGGAAGAGCAGATTTTGAGTAGAGAGGTTATTATTATTATTATGTAGCTCTAGCAGGAGTAAGCAAGCGGTGAAGAAGCCAAGAATTACTTCGGTTGATTGACTTCATCTCGGTCTCACTGCAGTGTGTTATGCACAGTGAAGCCAAGAAAATTCCTCCTCTCAGCTAGAGTCTGTATGAGCACGCTTGTACTCTGACTTGCCTCTTTTGTGGCAAAAGTTACAGTTCTGTAACTTAATCCTGGGAAACAAAAAGATAGTAAAAATAATAGTAAATGCAGAAACATAAGTTAGGAAAAAATGCTATGAATTTAGATAGTTTGTTTAATGAGGCAGTTGATTTTGCTTCTTACTTAAGTACCTTTTCGGTTCCATCTGGGGATTTTTGTTGTGTGAATTTGATGCTGAGCTTCTCGTTTTTCATTTGGCTTGCCATGAATTATTTTAGAAGTGAGAAGAAAAGCTTAAAAAATAGACTTGAATATTGAGTCCTCCTCACCGTGATTATGTTTAAAGCCAGAGTGAAAGGTGATGGAATAAAGCTCTGTCCTTCATACATAGATGAGTTAAAATCTCATCTCCGTGCAGGGTCTTAATAATTTCTGTTCTTAAAAAAAAAAAAATTTGGAAGTGCTGGAAGTTAGTATCTTGAGGACAAAGTGGCAGTTCCACAAAACATTCCACCTGAGAGAGGCTCTTTGAACGATTCATTTTGTAACCAGTTCTAACAGCAACCAGTTGGTGATTTGCTTTTGAGACATATACTTGCCCTTCTATAAAGCAGTATTTTGTTTGCATTTCAGTGCTATGAGTCTTGATAAATTTGAAAAGGGCCCAAGGGAAATTTTCCATCCTGAGATACAAAAGGTAGGAAGTGTCTTTTTTGTTGGCTTGGGTTTCTTTATTATTTTCTGGAAATAAGTTACAAGTATAAAGGCTACTAGTTTGTTTCTTTCAGTAGCAGGATAATAATGATTAGTAGGATCTATACTTAAACTCTTGAACTATTTTAACTACTTAAACTCTCTTTATCAGTTGAACTGGCCACTTCAAAACCAAAATATACGAGGATGTTAGTTTTGTGTTATCTTTAATACCAGTATACTAAAGGTACGTACTGTGTTTATTTACAGGATTTATTGGTTCTTGAAGAGCAAGAGGTAAATATAAATTCACCGCTTCCAGCTCACAGACCTGTTCAATGAATATGGGTTTGTTTTTGAAATATTTATACTGACGTGCTTGTGACAACTTAGAAATCAATTGCTTATTATGTTATTTTGAAACATATGAGATCAAAAATAATTGTAAGCACTAACTTGGTATGTATTTGATCACAAACTTTATTATAATTTTAATGCTATACTGTAAAAGTTCAAGGGTAAATAATAAGGTATTAGGAGTTGGTGTAAAATGTATGTTCCCATGTGTAAGATCTATACAAAGGTAAGTATGTGAAAGTCCTTAGAGAAAACATCTTACATCTTCTGTTTGATTGTCTTTTTATCATATAATATTTGGATTTATTTCTCAGGGATCTGTGAATTTTAAATTTGGAGTCCTTTATGCTAAGGATGGTCAGCTTACAGATGATGAAATGTTCAGTAATGGTGAGTTTTTCACCTTTTTAGAATTGTTTTATTCATCAGATAGTGCCTGCACATGCAAGACAGAAGGGAGGCAATGGTTATGTGAACAGTAGTTTTGTTGGATTTTCATGTTTGTGTTGAGTGAAATATTGTTCCATGGAACCTATTTCTCTAGGAAGTGTCTCTGGGAAGCCTACTATTACATCTTGGAAGATCATGACATTTCTAGACTATGCGACATAACATTTAGGAAAAAGAAACAGCTGAAGGAGGCAACTCGTTAACTCACTGTTTGTAGTTCTTTTACATTTGTGCTCCATGATCACAGTCTCCTGTGCACTTAAGCGGTGTCTTGATGTTAGCAAAAGGGGTCACTGTTTAATGTCACGTGATGATGCCTGTTCTGCAAGGCTGGGGTACTATTTCTGGAAAGGTAGAATGTTTGGATGACATGAAGAGAAACTAATTCAGCTGAAATTTGGGTCTTTGTGTCCTGGAAGCGGGACCTGTTACTGTAGTTTGATTATTTTTTATACATGTTCTAGTACTATGTGTGCATTTTGGGGTTTTTTTAACATTTCTCTCTCACATATGTAGAAGCTGGAAGTGAAAGCTTTCAAAGATTTTTGAATCTCTTGGGTGACACAGTTACTTTGAAAGGCTGGACAGGCTACAGAGGAGGACTAGACACAAAAAGTAAGACCCCATCTGAAGCAATAAAGGAGGGGACATTATTGCATGCACATACTGTATATATTGTATTTGTCATACAATCCCAAAATAGGCTTCCTCATGCACATGCTAAGTGCTCTGCTTCACCAGGAAAAAGTCAGGTCAGCTTAAGACACTGATATGGAATGCAGTTGAAGAAAAGTATTTATATGACCTGTATTTTCAAGGTGACAGTTTCATTTTAATTGGTATGAGGAATAACCTGACGCGTTACTTGCTTCATGATGATAGGACATGGTGAAGAACTGTGTGATTTCAGGAGGGTAGGTGAAAGATGTTACAGGTTTTAAGTGTGAACATGCAGATTAATTGCAAACTTGGGTTTGGACTCACATAAAACTTGCAGTGTGGACATTGTCTAAAATGGATCAGAAAAAAGGATAACTGAAGAAGGTTTGGTTGAAGGACTTGAAATATCTTTTAATCTTTAGAAAACTTAGAGGATATATTCCTGCTAAAAATGTTGTCTTCCCTTGCAGATGATACAACAGGTACCTGTTCCATCTATACAATTTTTCAAGGGCATGAAATTATGTTCCATGTTTCAACCATGCTACCATATTCTAGAGAGAACAAGCAGCAGGTACATGGCTCCTTCCTGCCTCCCTGCCTTCCTTCCTGCTTGCCTTCATGCCTTCCTGCCTCCCTTCCTGCTGCCTTCCTGCCTGCTTTCCTGCCTTCCTTCCCTCCTGACTGCCTCCGTGCCTTCCTGCCTTCCTTCCTGCTGCCTTCCTGCCTGCCATCCTCCCGTCCTCCCATCCTCCTTCCCCTCCTCCCCTCCCCTCCTCCTTTCTTTCCTTCATTTATTTATTTTATCACAAGCTCCAAAACTTTCAAAGAAATAAGAGATTTCTTACCTGTTTATATTTTACAAAGTAAGGCTTTTGTTGGGTTTTTTCCTCAGTATTATACCTGATGCTGAAAATTTCATGTTTGTTAGAAATAATGCATCCCACAAAAGATACCTGTGAAGAAGGTCAAAATTGCTTCACTGAGAAGTGATTGAGTATTGTGCTGCCCAGATGACTTGAAGAGTTGCACTGCTGCAATTTTTACCTCAAAGAATTCGGGAAAACTGGAAATTAGCCTGTGTGTGAATTGGAGGAATATTCACATGTGTAACACAAAACTCGTACTTGAGAAGCAATTAGTGTAGCTTGAAAGAAATTCCCCTTGTGAGCACGTTAAGGTGTTAAAGCACTACTGTCACATTCTCGTTGGTTCTCTAGGTGGGTTCTTGGGTACTTGTTCAAATGTGCTGTCATCCATTGCTCAAACCTTTCTTTGTATCGTATGATGAAAAAATATTTCATAAGCGCATACATTTACTATACTTCATGTATTCTTAATGGTTTACATAAAATTACTTGCAAATTACTTTGTTTACTCTTTATTATGTGTTATAATAATATAGTTAGATGATAGAATTGTTGTCCTTTTTTATTTCTGTCAGTTTTCTCATGCTTTTTCCTTGGACTGATGACAAGATCACAGAAGAAAAAGAGAGGCCAATCAGGATATTTGTTTTTAAAGAAAAACTCAGCAGAAAAGTTTTCTTTCATTTCAAGTGGTAGATTTGCTTTTTTGGAATGCTAAGGGTTCCATGCCCAATTTGTGACTACTAAGTATGGAAATTACAGAAGCAATGAGCACTTTTCTAACTTAAAAATAAGCAATATCTGCTCTTCTAGATCCTGCCTTGTCTGCGCCATGGCATTGCTAGGTTTACTTGTTTATAGTTAAGCAGTAATTTTATATTGGCCTTAGTAATGTTGACTGTAATTTTTCTGTTTGCAGTTTAGGAATATTTACCATTTTCTCAGAGATTTGTTAAGATATTTATTTATGTATCTTAAGTCATTGTATCTGGTTTTTTCTTTCTTTTTTTCCTTTCTTGTTTTTTTTTCCAGGTAGAAAGGAAGCGACATATTGGAAATGACATTGTCACTATCGTATTTCAGGAAGGTGAAGAGTCTTCTCCAGCATTCAAGCCATCCATGATTCGCTCTCATTTTACACGTATCTTTTTCCTTACGTTTTCTAATTATGTATTTTTTTCAAAGATCAGTATTACTTTTGTTTCTTGCTTATGGAAGTGAAAACTGTTTTAGAAAGACAGTTGCATTCTTGTGTTCTTTACCTCTGCTTGACTAGGAGTCTCCGAATCTGCGACATAAAATAAAGTTCATGTTGAATCCCTTAGAAGATAAGGTAAAGGCAAGAATGTGATTTTTACGTCATGTTTTTATTGAGAGCATTTATTTAGGTGTATTTGTGGTACTAGTTTAATTTTTAAAACTTAAGCAATAAAATTCTGTACAGGATCTCCTTTATAAAAAGTAAAATCTGTATATTCTGGAATGTTTTATATATTTACTTTGATTAATGTATTTTAACTTTATTAAATCTGCAATGAATTGCAGAAGAGAAAAAGTGTATAAAAATACACGTGAGCTTTATTAGAAGTGGATTAACTTCCTTAACTGCATGGCAGATATTTTTGCTTTGGTGAGATACAGTAAGCAGAATGATAGTTACAGGTAGGTGCTGATTGTAACAAATAACTTCACCACACTGAATTTCTAATGGTTTAGAGAAAACGGGAAAACATTTTGGCAACGGGAAAAGTTCCTGGTATACAGACAGGTCCACCCATCTGTGTGCCAGGAAGCCAGATGAACTTAAGAAATTGAAGAGGAATATGGACCTGGATGCAAATGACTCCAATCTGGCTACAAGTTACATGTTTCTAACTGCCAGAAAAATTAAATTCTGGAACAGGCATAAGATAAGGGGGGGGGGAAAAAAATATTTTTTAGATGAAATGTGGCAAAATGATGAAAGCTATGCCTGGAAGATTCTCACCTGGTGAGATGAATGGCATAGTGAACTAAGTGTATGACAGTTATTTAAATATATGAAAATCAATTAGATGTGTATGATGTTGTGATAGCCACAGACTAGAGGTCCTTACAGGTGTCATTTTTGCTCAGCATTCCCGTGTTTGTGAGAGGCACAAAACACATTCACAATTCCAGTCTGCAGTGGAAGTGCAGTTACTTCTTTCCTTCTTTTTCTACTTGTTTTGGGACAGAAACTCTGGCATATGTTTTTCGTTGTCCTCATTGTAAGCTAGTAGTCAGTAGATGAGCTAGCCATGGTAAAATATCTTTTGTTTTGCTGTTTATCTGGGGGGCAAAATGAGTAGCAGTAAATAAGATAGATTTGTCTCTCTCTAAATAACTGCCTGCTTTTACTAGATCAGTCCATCTTATTTTACTTGCTTCATTCTTGCAGTCTTGACACATCTTACTGCAGTACTTATCACACAGTGTTTTTTCCCTATATAACAGGCATAGTACATTATATTTCAGCTTGGCCTAACTACATTTCGTTCTG
The DNA here is from genome assembly GCA_013390025.1 of Pitta sordida. NCBI lineage: Eukaryota > Metazoa > Chordata > Aves > Passeriformes > Pittidae > Pitta > Pitta sordida. The sequence continues at coordinate 106,629 of WEKX01015210.1, read as the reverse complement.
CCCTTTCATCTTAGGCCTGAATAGAACTCTTATTCCTTCTGTTATTTTTTTGTGTGTGTGTCAAAGTGGTCTTCCAAGTGGCCAAAATTTCAGTCAAAAGAGACGGGGGATACTCTCGGCTTTTGAGACAGACTTCTTTGTTTCAAATGCAATGCTGCTGCAAGGTCTGGCTGAATTTCTGCTTAGAATGCCTTTATATTTTACTTCACTCAAGAAGTCTCTGATTTGTTTTTTTGTGGCTTTCCCTTTCTTAATTCATTCTGCTCTAGTCAAGGAACATTTCACACCTTTGGTAGCGGTAAATGATTTTTTTTTAACCTAGATCTAATAAAATAGACGTAGAGTGTCTATGAAATTGTGTGTCTCAAATATGTGAAACCAATATTAGAATGATCAATATTCATTGCATTTCAGATTGTATGCACGGTTTCTAAGCTTTTATGAAAAAAGTTTGTGTTAAACCATTACTTTCCATTAGGCTCAAGAACCAACAATCACTGCTGGTTTTTTGAATAAGCAAATTCTGACTGATCTTGTATAACAGTAGAGATGGGTTAAGTCTGTAATTTTACCACTTAACTTGCCTGCACAGGCCACTTGGAAGACTTTGTCTGCAGACTGTCACTTGAAACAGCAAAGAATGGTTACTTACCGTAAGGAAGCTTTGCCTTACCGAACATACAGCGAGCATGGGTTATGTGTCTGCCATTCATTCTTGCTGTGCTGGATTCCTTACAAATCACAAGAACTCAGCAGGTCCAGCTGTCATGGAAGTCATTCTGACTCTTTCTTCCTTAGCGAAAATGAATTTGTTACTCCCAAGATACAGATTGAGATGTCATAAGCCATTGTTACTCAGAAAGAATCAAGTATTTTATGCTGTGGTGAATGCATAGGTAAGGTGAAAATCTGTAAGGACACCATGTCTTCTACACAAATAACTGTTCTTTTACATCCTTTATTGAAAAGGACTAGATTTTGCTAGTGCAACTAAAGGTATTGTTCTGTGAGTACAACTGTAAAGTTCTGTCTTAATTCTTCATGTCGCAATATTAGTTTGTGTAAAGGAAGTATAATTTTGCTCTACTGAGTAATTCCAAGTCAGTATTTTTTGTTACATAAAATACACCTAGATAACTGTTTCCATCTTCCTTCTGTTTTGAGTAGTGTCTGTGAAAAAAGTAGGGTTTGAATGTGACTTTCAATATACGTAAAGATTTGTGCTTTCAATAGGCTGAAAGTATTTTCAGAAGAAAGCGTTCCTCTCTTTGGGCCTCCCCTTCCATCCCCACCTGTGTTTACAAATCACCAAGAATTCCGGGATTTTTTGTTGGTGAAACGTAAGTCAGTTTTTATTTTGCTATGAACACTTTTTTAGCAAATACTTTAACAAATTGAAGTTCATTATGCTTAAAATGTAAACACATTTTCTTGAGGATGCTGCTGATCTGTATACCATTGGGTTTTTTTTCAAATATGTAGCATAGGTGGGATGTCATTTCCCTCAAACTATTCTAGTAAGATTAACAAAAACCCTAAATTGTTCTGCTCTCAGACCACTAGATATAAATAGACTTTTACTTCCACAGAATGTGCAGCCATATTTAGCTTTGCATTTTCTTAGAGGAGTTTGATATCTGAAGGGATTTATAGTGCTGTTCAGAATTTAGTAATAGAAGGTGTTGATACAAAAGAAGGCATTTCTTTGTATATTTTTACCTTATTTTAGTATTTTGGTATATTTTGTATATTTAAAACTAAAAGCACTAATATATTTTGCTTAAAGGCCTTTCTGTGCTGTATCAGGCCTGTATCAGGGCTAGGGTTAGGGAATCTCTTCTCTCAGGCTGCCAGCTCCAGAACAAGAGGACATGACCTTAGGCTACGCTAGGGGAGGATTAGGCTGGAATGGTCTGCCCAGGGAGGTGGTGGAGTTGCCATCCCTGGAGGTGTTTCAGAAAAGACTGGATGAGCAACTCATTGACATGGTTTAGAGAATGAGATGATAGGATAAGGAGGTAGGTTATTATATTAAAAAAAAAAAAAGATGATGACATGACCCTGAGATTAGCACCAGGGCTGTGGGTTCAATCCCTCTATGGGCATTCACTTAGGAGTTGGACTCGATGCTCTTTTTGGGTCCATTCCAGCTCAGTTTATTCTATGATTCTGTGTTTGTTGGGATGCCTTGTGGAATTCTCGAAATCCACTTTAGTACAGTGGTAAGTGTCCCCACCTGGCGTGTGGGAGACCCGGGTTCAATTCCCGCCAGGGAGACAGTGTTAAGAGTTGGACTCGATGATCCTTGTGGGTCCCTTCCAGCTCAGAATATTCTGTGATTCTGTGATTCTCCTACTACAGTAGTCCCTTGAAAATCGGGGGGGGGGGGGGGTTCCAGAAAGATGCTGTAATAAGCAAAATCCACGAAGTAGTGGTAAATAGGGTAACAACGGTAAATACAGTAAAGGCAGGGGGAAAAAGCGTGATGTATTGAAGCGGCGAATGGTGAACCCCGAAGCAGTGAGGGATTACTGTACTAATTTCTGTCTTTTAAGCTTAAGAGATTATTCACTAAAAAAAAGTGTGAAAAGGGACAATAAGGGCAAAACAAGTGTTTTGGTGCACAGGGAAACTAGAGTCAGTGAAAGCTGCCAAAAATCATTTAGATAATGTCTTTTCTTCTGTAATCTTTTAGTAATAAATGGTGAAAAAGCCACCTTGGAAACACCAACGTTTTCTCAGAAACGTCAGCGCACCCTAGATATGTTGATCCGCTCTTTATACCAAGACATGATGCCTGACCTACACAAGGTAAATGTAAGTCAGACGTTTGCTTTCCTGTTCTCACTGGTAGATTCTGCTGCTTTAAAAGACTGTCATCCTTAATGAGCATTGAATTGCGTATGGCTACGCTAAATACGAATTGTCATGTAATGTGTTCTACAGTTTATATATGAAAGTTGACACACAATCCTGTCTGGATAGGACTCTTCAGCAGGTGTGAGGAGAAGCCTAACAATGTCATACTTTGTGTAAGTTCATCTGCAGCTAGGGAATAGGAAATTAGGCACTGAAAATAAAAGTATTAGTCTTGTCGCCATAAAAACTGCACTTCATCATTCTGTTATGTATCAGTTTGGATGGTATTTACCCTTGGGTAGCAATGAGAACTTTATTTTAGAGGATGAAGGCTTCGTATAAAGGTAATCCCTAACTAACTGAAAAGAAGTTCAATACTGTTGAAACTAAAAAGTGCTGGTTTTCCCCACTGTTTATTTCTCTTATCTAAATAGATCTGCTTAAACATTTTTTTTATATAGTCATGTCATATGTTTATGTGGTATGATTATATGGAGCATGGCAGTGGTAAATTGTGGCAAGTTGGGGAAGGTAAAGCACTTGAGGATTGGATGAGTTGCAACTCTTCCTCTCTGAGAAGCTATACAGTTAAAGTCATCACTCCAGAAAAGTATCCAAACCCAGAAAATTTAAATGTCACATTAAGCAAATTCAGATGAAAAGATTTTGAAAGCTTTTCAGTTTAAAAAGGAAACATTTTCTGTTTTAGAACATGCTCAACAGAAGGTCCTTCAGTGACGTGTTACCAGAGTCCCCAAAATCAACACGGAAGAGAGAGGAAGTTCGACAGGCAGAATTTGTTCGGCTCGGTCAGGTAGGATCAGTTTAGAAGGTGTGCAGCTAGGATTACAAAGACTGTGTCACTCCTTTTGTGAGAATTTGATTAGCTTGCAGTTATGTCATGATGTTATGCACTTTTCTGTGATTGGAAATAGTTTTGTAGTATTGCATTATTTTTAAGCTACATTAAAAGAAACATGAATAGAAGTGCCCGGGATGCAGTGTTAAGAGTTGGACTCGATGATCCCTGTGGGTCACTTCCAACTCAGAATATTCTGTGATTCTGTATGTAACACCTGAGGTATGCAATGCAAGTACAAATGAGCTGCACTGGGAGTGGTTTAGACCAGATGTTAGAAAGAGCTTTTTCACAGAGAGTGATCTCTCAGTGTAATGGTCTGCCCAGGGAGGTGGTGTATTCACCATCCCTGGAGGTGTTTAAGAAGAGACTGGATGAGGAATTCAGTGACATGGTCTAGGTAATGGGATGATAGGACAGGGAATTAGGTTATAGGGGGCAGGGCGGGGAGCGGGCCACATTTACACGTGTATGAATCCCTGCTTTGCGGATTTTGCTTCTCGCAGCAGGTTCCTGGAACAGACCCCTTGCAATATTTGAGGTATTACTGGGTTACATATATATATAGTTTGACTCAGGGTTTCTTATGAAGTTTTGCAAGTAAAAGTCCAGTTTGTATAATTGCTAAAAGGATTTTCTCTACAGCTACAGAGTAAATTGTGTCTAAGATTAGCTTGTATAGGTTGAGGTGGAGGCTTTTCTGTGTTATTATGTTTGACTCTTCTGATTTTGTGTGTCCCTTCAGAAAGCAAACAACAAAATGCAGCCAATGTATATTTTGGCTGAGATGGTACCTAGTAACCATCTAGTGATTTGTGCAGACTTTGTTCAGGATACAAACTCTGCTGCTTTTTTAATTACTTAAAGTGTTATAAGAATTCAAAATTGCAATTACTTTCTAGTTCTAGATTGTCCATTTTATATAGTCATTAGCTTGCGTATTGGTGACAACTCGGTTTAAATGAAACCTCTGTTTGTGTTAGGCATTGAAATTGAAAACCACTGTGAAAGGGGATGCCACAGCTAACATGGCAACCACAAGCTTTTGTAAAAAGGAGGTGAGTGAAACTGTCTGAGAAGAGTTATGAAAAAATGAAGCATTATCTGGTATGGCATCTGTTTACTGACTGTTGTACTTAGATGCTGCAGCAGAAAACATGAAATGTATAGTGTCAAAGTGATTCTGCAGTGAGCAAATTGTATATCTATGGTGGTATGTATAAGTCTAAAAATATGGGGGGGAGGGTGTTAAATAAAATGCATATTGAATGCTTCCAGGGTTGCAAAAAGTATCAGTTCTGTGTGTTTTAATTTCATTGTTTCAGGAATGCATCTCACCTTTACTAATCTCCAAGCAGTAGTTAATACAGAATTTTCAATGCAAGAAAATTAATACAGTTTTGATATTTCAAATTGAAAAAATATACTGCTACTAATGGCAATTCTCCATCATATTCTGTATCTCTATAATCTGTGTTTCTTAGTGTACTTAATAGGTATCCCTTATGTTACTTCATAGCCTTGGGAATCTCAGTCTTTCTGCAGTAATTTTCCTCATGAGATTGTCTGTGCAGATTCCTGGGGCCAGTCCTTGCTGATTTCTACAGATGCTGGCATCTTATTAATAGATGGTTAGTAAATGATCCAGTGTTTTTGTGTCAACTTTTATGTATCTGACCATTTTCTTGAAAATGTACGTTCATAACGTCTGTTTGGGTATTGGTAAGTCTCCATGTACGGGGGTAATTACTAATGCAAATGAATTTATTGCATTTATGTAACCTAGTTGCCAAAATTCCCTCTGCACTAGATTCAAGAGATACTGGGGAGCCAATGTTAATGCAGATTTCTGAATGTTTTCTTATTTCAGATGTTGTTTTCTTGACCATCTGAAAAGACTCAGGAGGTCGCATCCAGGCTCAAGGAGTACTTAAATGGCTTGTCTGATTTCTTAGCCCTTGATGACAGTGAGCATGAAGCCAAGGGCTTATGTGACAATGAAAGCTTGCTTCTTCCATTAGCAATGATACTGCCACTTTGACACCTTATCTTCTGTGTGCCACATAAGGCCAGCAGGACTGAGGGAATTAAGTTAGTACTTGGTCATAAATCTTGAACTTTCCAAAAGGAAGTAGTTTATGTGTTTCAGATGAATAACCTGATCCATGGCAATGATAAAACTCTCCTGTGAGGAAGTTGGCTATTATGCTGTAGTATATGTACCAACTTCGTGCAGTTCTTTTTTCTGTTCCTCTTAATTTTTGTAAGGAAAAAAAACAGGCTTTTATTACAAGAAAGAAAAGGGTTCAAAACCAGAGACTAGCATATTTTAGCAGGATTTTGAATACATATGTGTGTTTCTTTTGTAGATGATCAATCATTGGTGCAAGTATTTGATAAAACTCTCCAAATAAAGCAGATGCATGTGTTGGAAGCTCTGGATCTCTTGATTGCCCGAACAGACAAAGGTAGGCAAGATCCCCGTTCTTTGATTCCTGCGTGAATCTGACTGTGACTGGGTATGTGTGTCTCATGAGGCAATTGTGTCTTATCAGTGTAATTATATTAGATGCTTTATTTAGAACGAGGGAACACGTACAGCAATTGCCGTTACTTTCGGAAAGGCTGGAAGGGGTTGGAGGTGAAAATACCTAAATTCATGCTTCCCTCAAGGCTAGCCTGAAACTGGTCATATTGTCTGTCTATGGCCACCTTTAGAAAAATCAGTCAGATGAGGAAAAGTGTGCTCATACTGAGGTTATAAACTGGATTCAAAGACTTCGTGGGGTTTTAGGGTAAAGAGTTATATGCTACAAGGCTAACTTAAGTTCAGCTACGTATTACCAAGAGCTTATTCAGGTTCAGAAAGGTGTTGCAGAAGGTACCGATAAAACACAGGTATCAGTGACAGGAGCACAAGTTGTTCTGGTAGCAGTGGCCTCAGTTCTAATGAAGAGAGTTAAATCTAACACTATGGTCGGGACTTCTGCTGGTCAAATTTGTCCTGGTAATGAGACGCAAGGCAAAGAAATTGACCTGTTTTGTCGTCCACGGGCATATTTTTTGTTCCATCTTCATTTTATGAAATGCCTATATACGAGGTGGGATGAGGAAAAGCTTCTTTCCTTGAAAGAATCCAGTCTATAGGTTAAAAAAGCCTAAAAAATCTCATATGCTACTCATTTTTATAGACCGTCAGAGCCATTTCAAACAAGGGGGGCTGCCGGCCACAGTGGGAGGGTAGTGGAGGGCTGTGGTGGTGGGGCAGTAGTTTGTCATTTATTTATTTGTTTTTAATTTAGGAGTTGTAGATTACACACATATATATCTCTGTGGAAAACAGATTAGCCATGGAAGTAGATACTGTATAATTTTTGCAGCTGGACTATGCCTGTAATTGTAAAGCCTAGGGAGTTCATAAGTAGTCTTTTATCCCCCCAAAAGTATTAGGCTTTGTTTATATTTGCTCTGTTTGTTAGGTGTTACTTCTCTTTGGAAGTATTGATTTCAAACTAACACTTTGTTCTTTTAACTTGTTGTTTCCTGGTTCCCTTCATACATCAGGGAAAGACTCTCGTCTCCTTGTCTTCAGACTCAGTGCTGTCCAAAAAGATATAAAGACCAAGCAAATGATAAAAAGCAAATACGACTGCAGAGAAAATAAACTGGAGCGAACAAAAGGTGATTCATTATCATATGTTAAAAAATCCCGCTATGGCATGATGCTGATAGCTTTCAGGAGCTCATTAGCTCACTTGAGGCAGCTGTAGATGTTCACCTTTAGGGTTTTCTCTGGACAGTTAATTCAAACTTTGTTAAGCTTGTATTTGAAAACTAGCCTGATATAGTCCAGCATGATGTTTTAGTACACTGTAAAAATATCGTGTTACTATTGCTGCTAATGAAAAGCTTTAGAGTAAAATAGGATTTCAGGATTGGGAGGTATGAGAAAAATTTTGCAGGGATGTTAGACTGAAATAAAGCATACTTTTAGTTGGAGGAACACTGGCCAATCTCCATGAAATAGTAGTGCTTAGATTAGTTTGGGTGTTGCTGATCATTTTAATGGACGTAAACATTTTCTAATCTTCAGAAGCAAGTTGCTTTGGAAAGCTGGCACCTGCAGAATAGTGAAAATCCATGTATTTAGAAGTAAGGGCAAAGCAGATTTCAAAAGAGCCATGGGCCCGTGTCTTTTTCTAGAAGTTGATGTTATCCTATTTGAGGGGGGTTAATTCTGTGTTACTAAGTCATAACTCAAAGCCCTGCTGTACTAATCATCGTACAAATACAGAACAAAAAAATCAGACCTTACCCCAACCACTTACAGTCTAGAACATTATTTTCTCAGGCTGCCATTTGTATGCCATTAATACCCACCACGGAAGTGAACTGAGGATTGTTGTGGCTATTCGGAACAAGCTGCTTCTCGTCACAAAGAAATACAATCCACACCACAATTTAACCAGCGGTTCTATGCTCTCATCACCTGAATCTCCAGTAGAGGAGTTCCAGTACATCCGGGTATGTGTAGTCTGACTACTAATTACCTTAACAGACTGGGCAGCCCTCAGCTAGTGCAGGGAATGTGGGAAAGGGAAAGTACCTGCGTTATCACCTCTCTAAACCTCCTGACAAATAACAGTGAGAAGCCATGTGATGGAGTTCGATCATGTATATGCCAAAGAAGTCTTTCAGATTTTTTAAAAATAAAGTTTCTTCTTTTTGTCATGTTTTTGTGCTCACAGTACATCCCTTTGAAATCATGGAGTATCTGCAGCATCCACAGTAGGAGCTTGAAAAAGAGACTGATTCTATTGTTCACATTATAGGAAATATCCCTTTCTGACCCTCCGGTGGTTATGACACTCGTGGATGGACCTACTGGAGACAGTGACAACATGATCTGTGTCGCATACCGGCACCAGTTTGATTTAGTCAATGAGAGCACAGGGGAGTCCTACAGATTGCATCATGTTGAAACAAACAAGGCAAGTTTTCATAGTTGAAACGCTTTCATTGCAGAGCCTCAATGAACATAACTTCTTGCAGACTGAGTGCATCCTGTGTTCACCTCCTGGGAGTGTAATTTGTGGAGATCCTCATGTCTGTTACTTTTCGGTTCTGTAACTGCTGTCTTAGGGCACTCTGAGATATTTGTTCACAGGTTCACAGGTTATTCTGAGTTGGAAGGAACCACAGTATCCTCTGCCTGTTCCTTAACCTTTTTCATTATCATTGCAGGTTAATTTTGTTGCTGCTATTGATGTGTATGAAGATGGTGAAGCTGGTCTACTGCTGTGTTATAACTGTAAGTGTTATGGGAAGGACGAAAATGGTAATACATAGCCCATTCTGCATATGTAATACTTTTTTCATCGGAGTCTAGGTCTGGATTGTAAAATAAATGTTATTGTTTCATGGAAAGTTTGTCAGTCACACTCTTTTGGACTTAAATGCGTATCATGGAGAGACCAGGAATTCCAGCATAATTTTAGACATACTAGCTGTTTTATAGATGGGCAGCTCTAGATTTAGAGATGTTACCATCTTACAAAAGTCTTGTTTCTTCTTTAGTTACCTAAAGAAGAGTTGAAGAAGAGTAATACTTTGTGAAATACAACAATTTATTAAATTAAATTTATTAAGATGTAAGTCTTCTGGTTTGGTCTTTTAAATGCCACGTTCACAAAGGAAGACCATTTTTTTTATCTGTTTAAATAGAGGGCTTTCTATGTAAATGCTTGATTATGTACCTAATACCCATGCTTATGCAAAATCTGCCTATCAAGTTGGTGTTTGTCACTTACCGAGTAAGGCGATGAATGCTTCTTTTTTCTATTTTGTTACAGATGTTTGCCAATACAGAAAGGTACATCCTTTCAGTGGAGGTTCTCCACTGATCCAGCCATCAGCTTATGACTTTCACTTCAGCTGGAATCAAGTTCCTTATGCTGTTGGTAAGAAAATATCTCTTTTTACTAGATGTTTGGTTTTTTTCATCACCGTTTTAGCTTGCTTTTGGCAGAATTGCAGTGTTCTGGGAATAAGCATGTTACATTTATGATGCCACTTGAGCTAAGTTTCTGCATATGGTAAATCTAGAAAGTCCTTGGTGCCACGTTCTTCCTTTGCTGAACTGTTTTTTTCTTTCTCTTTTTTCTGTTGTTCATTTTCCATTCACTCTCCATTCTGCCAGGCATGAAGAGTGAAGTTTTCTTCAGGTTTGACGTAGCTCTATGTCCATCAGTATGTTAAGACAACCTTTTCATAGAAAAGGGAGATGCCATAAGAGGTCAGGGACAGCTTTCTTGGAGCATCCAAGAAACTTTTACATTAACCATTTTTCCTTGCCAAATACCTTTTTTTTATTTCAGTCTGTGCTTTCCCTTACATCCTTGCCTTCACTACTGATGCCATTGAGATCCGATTAGTGGTTAATGGGAACTTAGTCCACACAGCCGTTGTGCCTGAGCTTCAACTTGTAGCATCAAGGGTAAGGCACAGAAAAATCATGCTTGACTATANGGGACCGGGGCAGGGCTCTAAACGCCACTGTGAGCTGTGGTAAATCGCGCGCGCCGGGGGAACCACGCGCCAGGGGAGCCTGCCGCCGGCGCGGGACTGCCGCCCTCCCAGCACAGCTTGTCTCGCTTTCATAAGGCAGGCTCCCGATTCAGGCACCAGGGGTACGGTGCTGCCACCGCAAGCCCTCCTCCCCGCAGGGCGGGGTGAGTCCCGCCCCACAGGCACCGTGGCACCGCCTCTCGGCAGAGCAGAGTCAAACTGCGCATGCGTCAGGCAGCTGGGCTCGCAGATGGCTAAATCATATTTGCAAAAAAATTGCTTTGCAAATGGGCGAGGTCGTGAAGGAGAAGTCGCGATACAGAGAGGATTCACTGTAATTGGGATCTGAAAACCGAACAAACGAAAACTGAAATATGTACTACTTGATCTGTGGTAACTGTTCATATGTTTGCTTTTAGTTTATATCAGGTACAAAGAGAATTTGAATTGATCACTGTTTATTGGTCACAGTAATACAGTTCTAAGGTACTTGACTCTTTATGGGGCAAGTGCTCTCCTCAGTGTTCCCTCCACTTACAGTGATCCTTTTTTTGATCAACCTCTGTTGGACTAGCAGCAATACAGCAATAGTGACAGTAGAACACAGTGGGCAAACTCTTACTCAGAAGATGGTTAAGCAAGTCTCAATGTACTAATGATGCATTATTTGTCATTTCAGTCAGATATTTACTTTAAGGCTACTGCTGCAGTAAGTGGGTCATCTGACAGCAGCTCTAAGGAAATGAGTTCAAAGAGTTCTCCTCAAACACCGACAGCTTATGAAAAGCCAGAATGTCCTCTTTCTTCTGTAGAAGGTAACATGGCAGGTTTAATAACGATCTCTAATCATTCCAATAGCTATCACATCTCAAGGCGGGTGGCTCAAGTTCTTGTTGTTCCCAGTCACGAGCCCAGATGCCAAGGGCAGGGAAAAAGAAAAAACAAATGAAAAACAAAAAGAGGAAAGTGTCAGTTTAATAGTTGCGGTGTCCCATCCCATCTCGTGGCAGCGAACGGAGGGAGCCCGGAAAGGAGCCACGAGTGGTGCAGCCTGACCTGGCCGCATCCTGTCCCTGACGGGGGCAAGGCGATGGGCAGGGCTCAACTGCATATTCATGAGTTCACCATCTTCACAAATCGCAGCCTTCGTGGCCCAGTCCCAGGGACCTGCGTTCCCTGGGGGCTCACTGTATATTAAAATACGTGGAGAGCATTGCACAGAGTGCAGAGTGATGGTGGAATAGTCAAAGTAACAGCCTCAAGCCATATAAATGGTTCCACTTCTGATTCATGTCACCAAGAATCAATCTTCTTTTGCTTGTCAAATTTCTTGTATTTCTTCCTTCACCTAGGTTACTGAAAGATCTCCAGAGCAAGAAAGATCTTTGTCATTTAGGTTAAAAAGCACTCAGTTCAACAAGTATAACTTGTCTTTATAACTTTTCATTTGAAAGTATTAAGAACTGATTCTGTTGTGGAAGCGTAACATTCTTTTTTTCTTCCTGTGTTTCAGGTGAAGTTCCATGCAAAAACCTGTACAAAATTCCTCTCAGCAACCTGGTTGGGCGAAGCATTGAGCGACCTCTGAAGTCACCTTTGGCTCCCAAGGTTATTCCTCCTACTACATCCAGCGGCACTGCCTCACTTCCAGTTACACACTCGCTGTCCTTATCTCGTATGGAAATAAAAGAAATCGCAAGCAGAACACGGAAAGAATTGCTGGGTAAACTCTCCTCGTTCTTCAGTGTACATAGCAATTGCCAAGTATATACTTTCTAATCTGTGGACCATCACAGTTAGATTTGTAACATGCAGGTAGTATTCATAAATTATTAAAATAAAAAGATGAAACTGTAAGGAAACATTATTTGCAAATAGTACAGACACTGACTGATCACATATAAGATGACCATATTCTAAGCCAGGTAGAAAAAGTTAATAATAGAAACCCAGCAACAAAAACCTTAACATTTTCATTAATGCTTTACTTTCTGTTGAGAAATTGTCTTTTATTCCTTTGTTGAGGAATAAATTGTCTATTATTCCTATTAAATTGTCTTTTATTCCTTTATTGAGGCCTCTTGGATGAGCCTATACCCAAAACAGAAAGTGCACAGAAGCAAAAAAAGGTTCCCCAAAGACAGTCAGAACTCAAGCAGGGAGCAGTAAGATCAACTAGCAGTGACAGGTAAATATACTGGCTTTAGAAAACAGCCTAAGTTAAACTGTAAATATTTTCAGAATTGATTGTTCGTGCTTATCTCAGTTGGCTGGGGCTGACTGAGACCTTTGTATACCCATGTGCATTTCATGCTAATATGTTTGTTAGAGTGTCGGAATACTTTTAAGTACTGAAATGATTTCACTTTTTGCTAAAGACATATTAATGAGCGAAGCAATACTGATCGGGATTTTGTGGAGACCTGCTGCAGTTGAGCCTGTAATTAGTATCTGAACCACTGAGTCTGCACTCTGCAGACTCTTTTGCTGTTTCCTTCATAAGCTCTTGTGCTGCTACTTCCAGAATCAAGTCTGTGAAGAAGTATCATACCATTTGTTTGTTGGCACTGATGCCACTGCCATTCTTGTTTTCACTGTTCTCATAACCTATGTTTGTCTGTAGATTACTGGCAGAATTCAGACAAGATACAGGAGACTGAGATTAACAAAACAAACAAAAAATCTGCTGTAGTGTGAAACCATGATTGATTTATTTCCCTATTTGGAAGTTTGTTGGGTGAGGGGCTTCATTAATACTATATTTTGATTATTTTCAGTTGAGTGAAACAGGAAGAAATTGTAGTGGTCTGTATCTGTCTTTAGGATAAACATTGATCTTTAGATCTTTGAATCTAGAGATAGCCACTGTTCCTTCTTGCCCTGATCTGTGTATTATGTATCTTTAGTAACTTTTGTCTTTGTCTTTGCAGGATAATCTCAAGCTCTTTTGAAAGCTATTCTGAAAGACGTCATCTTTCCACTAGTTCAGATACTGATACTTTAGTAAACAGGGAGGAGAGCTCACCATCTAGCTATCCATTTCAGCTGATTTCTTTATATGATGAAGACATCATTGACTTGAAATGAAGACAGTCTTAAAACCTTTCTTCTGTACTTTGTATTTTAGAACTCTGTGAGCTCTGTGGGAATGTCACAAACACTACTTCTGATGATAAGACGTGGCTGGTAGTACTGGTGATAAAGTTTTATAGAACCCATGTTGTTCTGGCTAGCACAGCCTGATTTGGTGATGCTTATATCTTTGACACAGGTATGTTTTATTGATTAATGAACCATTACTTTTTGTGGCATTCTAACAAGTTAATCAATGGAGATTTATGCTGGAACTGAAGTAAACAAAAAGTATGTATTACTTATTCTGAGCTTCTTATAATTTGAAGCACCTGAAGGACATGCAGCAAAGGTAATTGCTGTTATTACTATCATTAGTTGTTTTACAACAGTGTATGTCATGTTGGAAGAGGAATTTTATAATATAACTCACTGCTTTTGGTTTGTCAGTCTTTAAAAAACAAAACAACAAGGAAAGAGGCTTTGCAGGCAAGGTGATTCAGGCAGTGCAGTCAGGCCTTGAAATTATGCAGCTCTGGTATGGTAACTGAAGATTCGGGTAAGATACGAAGATGCTGCCTTCTGTGCTCTGGCCTGCCTATGCACACTGTTTAGAGAAAACTGAAAACTGTTTTGGCATGAAGAATCCTTGAGCAGAGAAGCTTTTTATAGAAAACACAAACTTTCAAAAGCCACAAACAAACAAACAAAAAACCAAAACAAACGCCCAGTCCCTCCACTAGAACACTCTTACTGTAGTGTATCTGCAGATTCTTCCATTACAGTCAAAAGCCCCATTGTTTTGACAGCACAAAGATTCCTATGCAGGCATCAGCATTAGCTGTTGTCTGCACTTGGACCAACACTGTAAGTCATTATTCCAAATAGTATTTTTCTAACTGGATGCAGATTGAAATTTCACAGCTAAGTCTTCTGTGATGAAATAGCCATCTTGGCTCTTATGTTAAAGGACAGGGGTTTATATCTAAAGCTTGGTATTTTTTTTTTCAACTCTTTCCTCTAGAATCCCTTTGCAAGAGGTTTGTTTCATTTCATTTTGGGGTTTTTTTTCATGAAAGCATGATGCTTCCAGCCTTTTTATATATGAAGTTCTTAGCTTTATTAGCAAGCGGGTTTTGTTCTATATGTAAAAATACTTCTGTTTCCTTGATTTTATTTCTTAATACCTTTCATATGTCATGATTTCATTTTCTATTCAAGCATGGTCATCTGGAGATGTGTGCCTTTTTCTGCCATCTATATGAATGTAAAACTGTTTTTGCAAAGTACTTTTCTCTCTGTTTATTGTATATAGTAATACCTGAATTGCTCCACCTAAGAAAATATGCAAGGCCTTACCTGGAAGCATCATTTCTTACTCTCAACTGAAGTGGCTAATCAAGAGAAGAAGCAATATTTTCAATAGTAATAAGTCTAGGAGCAGAAGGCTATTATTCCATTAGTGGGTTTTGCATTCACAGATGTGTGGGATAAGTCTTACTAAGCATCTAAGAGGAAGTACCAGGTCAAAGTCTTTGCAAGAGCTTGTAATTTTTTTTTGAGAATGTTATTTCCAGAGACTGTGTTAATTTACCCTATCCTTATTTATTTGGGCAGCTAAGGTTTAAAAAAAAAGTCAATCTGAAAGTATCATGTGGTGCTTATTCTCCTGCAAGTTGTACACATTTCTGTACTGAATCTGCTTCTGGGGGTACTGCTGGCACTACTTGGGTATTTTTAGAAAGCAAAAGGACCACCTTTTTCCAGTAAGATTTATCGGTGTAGTATTTAATTATGTGTGTGTTTCTGAAGAAAGTACCAGTGTGTTGCAAAACTGGGGCTTTAGTTAAAATACAATTTTAACTGGAAACTTTGCCCTGTTAGGATATCGGATTTTAAATATATTGCAGATGTTCCCCTGTGCTGTTATAGCATGACTTCAGATTATTAGCCATGGTTCAATAGCAGTTGAAGTGATGTTTTGAAGAACATGAACAAACACATACTTAGGTATCCTAAAAGACTAGCCTTAGAGATGGAGTATGAGGGAGATAAAGATGATTGAGAAGAGCTTGACAGAAAGCTTGACTGCTAGCTATGATGGTAGTTGAAATGCATATAGATCTGGCACTTGCATCATATCCTAGACATGATTATAGAATAAAGAATCATAAAGCAAGATTTATTTTCTTTTAACTAGAAGAACAGCAGTGGCTATAAAGTATTACTGTAGATTAAGAGAGTGTGGGGGCATGTGTGTGTGAAAGAACATTTGAAGGTTGCCTGTAATCACAGCATTGATGACATATAGCTAATGAACTGTAAGGATAACTGAACTGATATCTGATCTGGTTTTGTCTAGCTTAAACAATCAAATGTGCATTTATCTGGAACAGGAGCTTGGTATCATTTGAAGAGGGAAGCCTGACAACTGCATCCCCTCCCACCTCCCTCTTAAATTTTTTGCTATAGCTTGACTTAATAGGTCAGGTCCAAGCTGGTGTGCAGGTCACAGTGGGAACTAGCAGACCTAACAGACTATTACTACTTATACAGGACAGGAATGATCTGAACCTGGGAAAAAGTCATGTATCTTCATTCTTAATGTCTCCAGTAAGTGCCTTAACAAGGCTTCCACTTCTTGAGTTATTGCTTCTGTAATTAATCAGTGTGTCTTACGGGGATAATATCAGACCTAGCAAAAGAAGTAGGGAAGGATGACACAACATGTAGTCAGCCCTCTTCCACTTTGTGCCCCCCAGACAGCAGCTTCACATCCTCGTGGCATGATTTTCCAGTGATTAAGGAGGCCCGTTTCCCGACCTGACACGCATGAATATTCAGATTAGGCAGTCATGAATATTCAAGTCAATCCCCTCCCCTCCGCTCCAAGCGAGAAGGCTACTGGTGGGTTCCCCCGCCGGCGCGCCTGCCCTGCTCCGCTCAGAGCGAAGAGGCTGCGTGCAGTTATGGAAGATTTCAACACTCTCAGGTCAGATGTGGTGTCCGAGACTTTCTCAGGGTAGATGTCTATTCCAAGTATGGAGAGACCAGGTCTACCCACCCGGAGAGACATCCGGACAGCGGCGTGCACAGCTCCCCGCACCTGTGTCCCCGGCCAAGTGGAAAAGGGGTTTTTCCTGGCTTGGGGTGGCCATGGGCATCGGGAAGCACCGACACAAACACTGACACACAGCAGGGCAGTGCTGGAACAGCACCGGAGCGCTGTGTGAGGGTGTGGGGCAAATTTGTGTATTAATGAGCTGCCAATCGACGCAGACGGAGGGCTTCGCAGGAGATGAACAAGACCCGTGGTACTGTGGTATAGGAGACTCAGCTGTATTTGAAATTGATTGATAGATTCAAATTGATTTTTTTTTTTTTTACAGTACTATGACAGTCAACTGAATAAAGTACTTAATATGGCAGAGGACAGATTGCCTAACCAGTTACTTACGGTCAAGGTTGCTCCTCCTGACATACTTTCTGCTGTTCTGTGTGCATTTGACCAAGTAATGGCCAGCTCACACGTTTTCCAAAAAGGCATGTGTCTAACTTGTGCTTGCAGATGCAATGGCTTTTCCAGAGCTGTTGGCTTAGCCTGCATTTGAAATGTATAATCACTGGTTTTCAATATACATATATACATATACACATGTATATATATTTGTAATTTCTGCCACAAATTTTAAGGGATTAAAAGTCCTAAAAT
Source organism: Pitta sordida (assembly GCA_013390025.1). Lineage (NCBI taxonomy): Eukaryota > Metazoa > Chordata > Aves > Passeriformes > Pittidae > Pitta > Pitta sordida. Next base: position 89,560 of record WEKX01015210.1, on the reverse strand, counting down.
TATATATGTGTATGAACGTAAAGTAATGGGATCATAAAAGGTGGGGGATGGAAAAATCCCATCTGCAAGCAATAAGGTAATTCAAAATCATTTCTGTTGCCTTCTGTGTATGAAAATGAGTATCATACTATTTCCATTGTTAAGAATTTGATGCCATGGTTCATACAGACCGTGCTTGCTAATGCTGTTAAAGCACTGGTTTCTCAGATAGGATTAGTCTGATTTTGTGCAGGAATAAATGATACCCTGGGAACCTAACATTAACAATATGGGAAGGCTCAAGAGATAATGCAGCAAACATCAGTACTTGCATGCAGGCTAGAAAGTATTTTTCCTCTTATTAGTTGAGCGCAGCAACTTCATCAGCCTGTATACTGCACAGCTGCTCCCCTTTGTTGCTGACCTGTAACTGACTGACTCCTGATTGCTACTGGAAATCATGATATTAGCACATGACTTGAAGAGAAAAATTAAGATATTATTTTCTGCATATTTATTTATAGCTCTATTAGGTATTTATCTGGTTGAATGGAAAATGCTACATCTGTAAAGGTTTATGCCAAGTGTTACCAATCTGGAATGTCAGTTTAATTGTATCTTTGAATGGTAGCAGACTGCTTTGTAATTTAATAATTGCATATTGTTAAGACTGTTGATATATTTGTGATCAAAGACTCTTTACCACTTGTCTTAAATGCTGATGTATTACCATTGTTTTTAATGTCATAGGATAGCGTGTATGGTTTATGTTTTAGATGTGACATCTAAATAGAAACACTCCTATCACATCTGGAACTGTTTTAAGTGGTATTTATCACCTCTGTGAAGGAGAAACAGATGATTTATTCCTTCACATATAAGAAACTATAAATTTGACCTTCTTTATTTCACAGATGCAGAACTAATGATTTTCAAATTTGGAAAGAAAAAAGACAATAAATTAAAAAGACAGGAGGTAGCTGAAGTGCTATATCCTACTTGTGAGATTAGTGTTTGTGTTTTAAGCTTTACCCATCTTTCACAAAAATTATAATCTGTGTTGGTTTGTGTTTCCAGGCATTGTTCAGACATTCAGAGACCTGCTTCAGTTGGAGATATTTACCTCTTAAATTAACACTATGAAAGATTTTTTTTTCCCACTTTTCTGGCCAGGTGTATATTCTTGCTGTCTCCAAGACCTTGTAATTCCTTTTGGAAATGCAACAACCTTTCCTGATGTCTGAGACATTCTCCTAAGAGTTCCCCCGCCTCCTCTGATTTAAGTGCATTCCTAGCCAACTTGACAGCAGTAGGGTTTTTTTCCTAACACCTATGAAAGGCAAACATTCATCTCCATTCGGGATTAAGACCTACTCTGTGGTCAGGCATCCCAGAAATAGTAGCAGCAATACACATCACATACTGCCCTCTGAAAGCAATGTTACCCAGGCTATGTTGTGCTCTTTTTCACAGGAAAGAGGTGGAGTGGAGCAAAGAAATTAATTTTGTAAATAACTTTAAGATTTTAATTTACATCTTAGAAAAAAAGATAGTGCCCCACTTGGCCATTACAGTCAGTCTACAGCAGGTAAAAAGAACACAGGAACTGAAGAAATCAGAATATGTACATGGCTAAGAGAAGGGAGCTGTTGCTACAAGGACAGTACAGAAATGCATGCAGATCCCCATAGACCTTTTAAAAAAGCAACTCACTCTTCCAAAATTCATTAAAGTAATTTGATAGGTAACGGAGATGTCTGCCACACTATGCCGTTGGATACAAAAGGTTTTATATCAATATAAAAAAAAAACCTTAGGTTTAAGATCTTCTGAAGTAGGCCCCTATTTGTTCCAGGGTCTGGCCTTCTGCTTCTGCAACACAAAAGGCTATAAAGGTTACATTGAGGCAGAGAAGAACCAGAATGTGCCACAGGATGTTAAAAACCCCTCAGCGAGGAGAAACAAGAACCCGCATAATTACAGCTCACTCCTGTGTAACTACAGCTCTGTTCTGCCAGAGAAGGCTGTGGCTCAAGGCGCTCGCAGTTTCCCTGTGCAAAGACCCTTCAGATTGTAATTTATGATGCTTAATACGTATAAAAGCATTCAATCCCTTGGTAATCAAGAAGGCCATAACCCAGTCTGTTAACACACAAGCAGCACTTGACATGCCTGTAGCTAAAAAGGGGGAGATTCGGGTACCCCCAGCCACACAACTCCAGCCAAGGGCAAAACCTGCAATGCAAACACACGAGAATAAATGCAACTTAAGTACATATTAAAGGAACAAGTAAATAATATCCAGGCTATCAAGTAAAAGGAATGCAGTTTCCATGTCAGATTCTTGGATGATCACAGCACCTCTACCAGGAAGAGAGACAATAAGCGATTTGAAGACAGGATGATAAACTCTAGTGCATTAGACAGCCTAAAAGTGACAGTAATACTCTTCTTGCCGCACCTCAGATGTGAGTGCAAAGGAGAGAGCCCCAGCGGCAGCGACACTCGGCAGCCGCGTCCGGCCTGCGGTGAGGCGGCACCGGGGCACACAGAAGCGCCTGGCGGGCAGCGGCGGGGAGNGGCCCGGTGCCCCTTGCCGGCTGCAGCGCCCGGCGGTCCTGGGGCCCCGGGCTCGTCTGAGGGCGACCTCCAGCCGCGGGTACCCGCAGGTTGTGGCGCGAGCCGCGGAAGCGCCGGGAACCTGTCCTGCCGTGGAGCGATGGCCTCAGGAAAGCCCCTGCCCGTGCCGGGCTCCGGGAGGCCGCGAGGGCCGTGGCGACTGCCTGCCGAAGGACACCCCGCGCCAGGCCGCTTCCTGAGGTGAGCGGAGTTGGCAGCCCTCGCCGTGCTCTTGGCGTGCAGAGGGACCTGGGGGCGGGCGGGGAGAGGCTCCCGCCGGCTGCGGAACACCCGGGGAAGAGCCGCGGGCGGGCGGCCTCGCAGCAGCCTCAGTGTTAGCTGCACAATGCAACAAACGCCTTGGAGCTCACCCTTTTTTTATTCAGAGGCAACCTGTTAGAAATTTTTATTTGTTTTAAAGACAACACGGGCCCGTTTGAACAGCAAATGGACCTGGCTGAATGTGCTGAGGAAAGCTGTCAGCTGTAAAAGTACTGTATGAGCTTGTGACTCGATGGCAGCTGTTTCTGTGCACTTGACACGCAAAACTTTCTTATGTGTTTTATCAACAATGGCCTGCCATGTGCAGCCTTTTATAGTGAAGGCTGTACTTTCCTGTACTGGTATGCCCTGGTAAGTGGTGTAGTCTAAGACCTTATTCTAGGAAGGTAAAGTGTCTGTACAGAAATGAACATACTGTTGAGTCCCCCTGAGATTCCACAGTTATTTCCATTTGGGAGCTTCTATTAAATTCAGACAGTTGTCTAATCAATGGAATTAGACCTTCCAGCGAAAAAAAAAAAACAATTATGCTTTTTTTCACAGAATCACAGAAAATTATGAGTTGGAAGGGACCCACAAGGATCATCTAGTCCAACTCACCATCTAATACCCGTACAGTGACCAAGAGCGTAATACCAACCTAGATCCCTCACAGTCTAGCAGGCCGCTCCGAGCCGGAAGGGGCCCAGGGTCATCCAGCCCTACACCCCCCAGCTAGACCATGTCACTAAGTTCCTCGTCCAGTCTTCTCTTAAACACTTCCAGGGATGGCGACTCCACCACCTCCCTGGGCAGCCCATTCCAATATGCAATTACTCTCTCCGTGAAAAACCGCTTCCTAACGTTAAGATTAAACCTCCCCTGGCGTAGCTTGTTTAAACTGTTTAACTGACATTTATCTTGTTAATGGTCCCAGGTCATTGTAGGAGCTTGAGATGCCACAGGATAGCACATATTAAGTGCACATGGATCATGTAGTTCAGGAGGTGGTATTCAGTTTCACAGTTAATTCTCAGTGCGAAACTGCAAAAATAGCGGGGGGGAAACGGGGTTTATTTTTAACGTGTTTAGGTCAAAGCAGTGCAAACATATCAAAACTGATACTAGAGCAGCACAAGCTCAGGTCTTTACACCAGCCAAATATAAATATGACTAACGTATCCTTTACCCAATTTCTTCAACATCTCTTTGTATCTTCTTTAGGAATAACTAGTGCTTTGTGTTTAAATAGTTCAGGAGAAAGATATGAATAAGTTCTGTCAGTAACTAGCTTATCACTCTGTTTATGTGCTTTGTTTTTTTCCTTTTATCAGTATAATCCATGAGTAAACTCTAAGACAGTGTTTATTTGCTGTAATAGGTTTAAAACTTAAACTAACCTTTACCTTAGAGTCAGAATTTGAAAGTGTTAACCTAAAACAAGAAAGATGTTAACATTCATGCTGAATGCTAACATTCATTAGCTGCATACAATTTACTTCTAAGTCTGATGTGGGACAAATGAAAAGTTCAGAATGCATGCAAATGCTTAGTCCTAACCTAAGGAATATTTTGAAATGCATCTGGTCATTTCAGTCTGTGTGTTAACATGCCATTTGGAATACTGATGTACCAATAATAAAGATGTGATTCTTACGTTGTTTTCTGAACGGAACTAATACAATATTTTGATGTATCACAGGTAAATTTTTCCATAACCTTATGGAGAAAAAGGACTTTGAAGCATGGCTTGATAACATTTCTATTACATTTCTTTCTCTGACGGACTTGCAGAAAAATGAAACTCTGGATCACCTGATTAGCTTGAGTGGAGCAGTGCAGCTCAGGCACCTCTCCAATAATCTAGAGATACTCCTCAAGAGGGACTTCCTCAAACTTCTTCCATTGGAACTTAGTTTTTATCTGCTAAAATGGCTTGATCCTCAGACCTTACTCACATGTTGCCTCGTGTCTAAGCAGTGGAACAAGGTTATAAGTGCCTGTACAGAGGTGTGGCAGACTGCATGTAAGAATCTGGGTTGGCAGATAGATGACTCTGTTCAGGATCCTCTACATTGGAAGAAGGTTTACCTAAAAGCTATTTTAAGGATGAAGCAACTGAAGGACCATGAAGCCTTTGAGACATCTTCTTTAATTGGACACAGTGCCAGAGTATATGCACTTTACTATAAAGATGGACTTCTTTGTACAGGTAGGAAGGACAGACAACTTGGGAGTCTTACAAGTCTTTGTTTTCTCTTCCCCCCATAAGATTAATGAAAATATCCTTTTCCTTTACCAGATTATTTTCATAGCATGAATGCAGTTTAGATGATCCAAAATTACTTCTTCCTTCCCCCTAGTTTCTGAAACACCTAGTGCACTAATAAACTCATTAGTCACTTAAATAAGGAAACCAGGAGACCAATTTCTTTCTTGGTTAAAAATAGAGTAACAGTATGTGTAATTGTCCCCACCCATGGCAGGGACTGAATAATCTTTAAGGTTCCTTCTAGTCCAGACTCTTCTGTAATTCTCATCATGCTGTTATTATTAGTAAGCCAATTTGAGAAGTATAGATATGTTAGTTATCCTCGTAGAGGATAACTTTCATTTAAAGGGGCCTAGGTTGGCCTCTGTGAGCCCTTCAGTCTCCCAAACTGTGGCAGAAGAAGTAATTTCTTCTTCCTTGAAACAAGACTGTAAGCACTTTCAGTTCTTAACCTAAGTGCTTTATGAAGACCTGTAAACTAGATTTAACCTAGTCTGACTGGCACATAATTTCAGCTTCCTCCCTGAGCACTGCAGACTTCAAGATTTCACTTTGAACTTAAAAATACAGACAGACCACATGCAAAGCATTAAGTATGAAAGAAAAGTAATACAGTTACAATGAGCTGCTGTCAGAGCATTTTCCAAAGGTTTCCCAATCATTTGAGATTATAACGTTGTACACTAAGTTAGGAATACAGACAAAGTACCCCTACATTTTTTGGTACTGTAAAATGGTTACTAGCAACCAGCAACTAAACTGTAGCCAGTCTTTCAGTTACCTACTCAGCAGGGAATGTTAATACACAGGAAACACCATTGTTAAAACTCTGACACTTGTGCTGAAACCACTGGGAGAAACAACAGGTGTAAGGATCCAGGGTTTTTATTCTGCTCTCCAAAGATAGCACTTTTAAAAAAGAGAAACTTAAGGGAAAGGAAGGAAACTAACAGGTAATAGGGCCTGGTGTTCATCTACATTTCAAGACTTGGTGGACCCCCTTTCCTACCTGAAACAAACTAAAGCTTTCAGTATAGTCAGTGGTTCTGCAAACTTCCATGCATCTGTTTCAGGAGACACTGTCAGTCAGAGGTAGTGCCAGAATCCACAGACAGTGCAGGATAGATAGCAGGTAGCTTCATAAATGTGAAAACGAGGCTTTGTTGTAGTGCTGAGACTTGAAACAAGGGTTTATTGCCCATTCAAGCAGGTGGAAAGTACTATTTAATGACAAAAAGTTCAACATGGGAAGGTGCCAAGCCCTGCCCTTGAGGTGGATCAACTCCAGGGCCAACCGAACTGAAAAGCAGTCTGGCAGAATAGGAACCAAGTGGGGGGCAGGGGGGAGGGGGTGTGTTACTGGTAGGGTTGAGTGGGGTGCTCCTTCCCCTCTTCTCAGCACCGGTAAGGCCCCACTTGGACTACAAGAGATGTGGGCACACTGGGAAGTCCAGCAAAAGACCATGAAAATTATGAAGGGACTGAAGCATATGAAGAATGGCTGAAAGAGCTGGGCCTTCTTATCCTGACAAAGAGAAGGCCCAGGGTGTTATCAATACCTGAAGTGAGGTTGCAGCAAAGATGGAGCCAGGCTCTTTTTAGTGGTGCCCAGTGATGGGACAAGAGGCAGTGAACACAAACTGAAACACAAAAGGTTCCCTTTAAACCACTTTTTTACTCTGAGAGTGATTTATACTTTTACTTTTTTACTTCAGAATGATTGAGCACAGGTTGCCCAGTGAGGAACATCCATCCTTGGACCTACTCAGAAGCTGTCTAGTCATGGTCCTGGGCTGTGGGTGGCCTTGCTTGAGTAGGGGGATTGGAGGAGTTGACCTGCAGAGGTCACCTCCAACCATAACCATTCTGTGATTCCATGCAAATACTATACAGTATAAGACAAACAAATATGAGTAAAGAATTGGAAACATTATTTACTCTTTGTTTCCAATTATCCTGTTCTTTTATATTATAGGATCAGATGACTTGTCTGCAAAACTGTGGGATGTAAGCACAGGTCAGTGCATATATGGTATCCAGACACACACTTGTGCTGCAGTGAAGTTTGATGAACAAAAGCTTGTAACAGGATCTTTTGATAACACAGTAGCCTGTTGGGAATGGAGCTCTGGGGCAAAGACACAGCATTTTAGAGGACACACTGGTGCAGGTATGTTGAAAAATTCAATTTGTAATTTCACCAGTAAAGTAACGTGTGTCATCATCATCAAATTATAATTTAGTTAGCTCTTTGCACACTAGTTTTTTTTGTTTTTTAGGCTGTCCTCAGTCATCTGAGTCGTCTCAATTTCCTCGAACAGTTTCCAGAACAGATCTAAACCTCTCCTTGAATATGACAAAGCTTAGCCATGTAGTGTTGTGCAGTTGTATGGCAGTAATACAAAATGCCATGGTTTCAGTAATTTCAAGTCTACCAAAGAGATGCAAACCTTAGCAAGCATATTGCTATGGCCATTCCTTATATCCCCAGACTGTAGATGAACTTACAGCAAAGAGCAAAATACGACCTTGGAATCTATTTGTATTTCGTTTATAATTAATTCTCTGTCATCTGCTTCAGAATATCCTCAGCTGTAGGTCTGTTCCTCTGTGAGTAAGATCTATCACATGTACTAATCCTGCTGGAGTTTTCTTATTAGAACTCTGGAAATCAGAACTAGCTTAAGTTACACTTTACCATAATCCAGCCATAAAGGAACAAGTGATGTACATGCTCTCAATTTGAACAAAAAACCCAGTAATTTTGCAGTGTAGATTTAAGAATCCAGAGCAGCAATTCATGCATATGGCTCAAGAACAACAGTTAAAGATGTAGTAGCATATGAATTTAGAGGCTCTTACAGAGCCTCTAAAGGTGTCTCACAGAAAAACACATGGAGAGACACTAGTATTCCTTATTTAGTGCCTCTTTGCTTGTAGTTTTTAGTGTGGATTACAATGATGAACTTGATATTCTGGTCAGTGGCTCTGCAGACTTCACTGTGAAAGTATGGGCCTTATCAACAGGAACGTGCCTGAACACCCTTACTGGACACACAGAATGGGTCACTAAGGTGGGAATATTGATTTCTAATTAATCTCACAAATGCACTGAATTTGAAACGTATGTTCTAAGCGTTTTTTTCCCTAATCCTAACCCTGCAACTAGTTGCAGAATCTGAAGAACACCTGGAAATACTGCAAAATAATATTTCAATAGGAAAAATATTTAAACTATAATTAAGCTTTTAATACCACTGAAGATATTTCTATTCCAAAGCAGCTGGAGTAATATAAGTGTTTGATTCAGAGACTGAAAAAAACCCTGGTTCTGAGAGAATGCTGCTTTTAAGAATTATGAAAAAAATCTAATGATCTTGATAACAAAAATTGGAGCATGAAACAGCATTTTTCTTCTGATAATATCGGAACTTGCAAGAAAGACAGGGGGGTGACACTACAGGTGAAGTATGTATGTGTGCTTATTAATAAAGTGTCACTAGTAGGAACAAGAAAAGTGGAAGCTGTAGTTTGGCTTCAGTTGCTGAAAGCATTTCTATTGCGTTTATACAAGAGTACAGTATGCAGGTGGTCAGCAAAGTGAAAAACGCAAATGAAAGTTTGTTTATTTAACAGCATCAACATAAATCATTACATCCCTTAATTACAGGTAGTTTTACAGAAGTGCAAAGTCAAATCTCTTATGCATAGTCCTGGGGATCATATTCTTCTAAGTGCAGATAAGTATGAAATCAAGGTATGTACTATATATGTATCACACAGGTATCATTTTAATATACAGGGAAATAAAATGCTTTAGTGATTTGCTGAAGTTTACAGATAATACAAGGCTTTATTTTCTCCCATAGTTCCTGCTTGTGAGGTTGTATACAAGGCATGAAACTCTTTGGAAGCTGTTTTTTCGATGCTTAACATTTAGATTTAGATGATGGCTGTACATGAATGGTAATGCAAAGAATCAGTGCTTTCAGTGCATGCCTGCTATGCTAACTTGACATGAAGGATTTAACTGCAAGTACTGTTACTCTCGGGGACTTTGTGTTTGGAGAGTGCTGTAAGCTTGTGGCCACACATAATTGAAGCGCTGTCACCATTTCTGTCCCAGTTGCATGGTTGGGGCTTTTCCCCATTCTTTAAAGCACCCATTTTCAATGGCATGTTTTAGGCTAGAAACAGCATATACTACAACAATACTGTAAAGCAAGTCACTTGGAGAATTGATGCTCCTTCCTAAAGGAGATAAATATTACTGGAAAAAAAACATGCACACGTTTACCTGATACCTAGGGAGACTATAAGGCTTGCTTTATTTAACAGTTTATAAATTTGAGGGTTTTTATGGTGTTAAACTGTGTTTTAATTGTAGATTTGGCCTATTGGAAGGGAAATAAACTGCAAGTGCTTAAAAACACTGTCAGTTTCTGAAGACCGCAGCATCTCCCTACAGCCCAGACTGCACTTCGATGGCAAATACATAGTGTGCAGTTCAGCACTAGGACTGTACCAGTGGGACTTTGCCAGCTATGACATTCTCAGGTAAACCTTTCGTTTTAGGATTTAGTCTTCTTTAAATAAATATGAAGTAGAATGTACTAGTTTTTATCACGTAGTTTAGATGTGAACCAAAAGAATCTTGATAAAAATTCTGTAAACATCTTACTTTACACATACTGCCAGGTTAAATTCTAATTTCTTATCTGATAATATGAATCATTTGATTGCTGTTTTGGCTTCTGGCCACATGCTACTCCTCTTTCATAGTTTCATTCCTTAAGCTGAAGTGTTTCAATACAGACTTAAATTTCAGTGCTGGAGTTGTGAATGGGAAACTGCTGCTTATCAGTAAGAAAAACAGAGTAATTTCACTTCTTAGTTTATCCTCCCATCTTTCAAAAGAGAAAGGTGTTTTCTTACTGCTGAGAACAGGTCTTCATCTCCATACATTTCTGAGTCTCGGGTCTGTGCTTTGTATAATGCTATGATCAACTGTCAATGTGCAAAACTCAAAAATTTCTGTCCCAAGTTTTAATTAATAAGGGAAAATACCGTAAAGATGTTGGGGAACTAACAACTACTTTTATTTCTCCCCAAGATGAAAATGCTTAACCTAAAGCATCAGTAAAACCCTAACTTTTATTTATTTACAGAGCAGTCTGTCCTGAATGCACAAAGTCAGAACTGAAACTACAGGCCTGACTGCAGCTAAGTGTTCAGTTTTTTAATACAAAAAATGTGTATCCAGTTCTTTCTAAATTCTTTCAGATTGATAAGTATAGACACATAAGGATTTGGTTTAGTAATTCAAGCTCGTGACTACACTGTAAGGGAGTTTCTAACACTGCTTTCTTGTCTTCTAGGGTTATTAAACCTCCAGACTTTTCAAATGTGTCCTTGCTGGGCTTTGGAGAAATATTTGCTCTACTGTTTGATAACAGATACTTGTATATAATGGACTTGAGGACAGAAAAACTGATAAGCCGCTGGCCTCTACCAGAATACAGAAAGTCAAAGAGAGGTTCAAGCTTTTTGGCTGGTGAAATGTCTTGGTTAAATGGACTAAATGGCCAAAATGATATGGGCTTGGTTTTTGCCACCAGTATGCCAGACCATAGTATCCATTTGGTATTATGGAAAGAACATGGCTGAAAAACTCACATATGCAGAATCTTCAGGAATACATGGACTGTCAGCAGTGTGTCCATAAAATGAGACTTTGCATGAACCAAAGTTGCAAACCCAATGGTATCATCATGCAATGCACAATCATTTACTTTTAATTGGGCACTGGGGAATGGGTTGGTTTGGATATAATGCAATACAGCATGCTAACAGTATTCACCACATCATTTTGTCTATACTCACGTTTAAATATACCTGTTTGGGTTCTGAAGCATAGCTTGTAATGTTTAAACCATTCAAATCTGCTGTCAAGTCTGAAATGAAGTAGTGCTTGACCTGACTTCTGACCTTTTTACTTTTTTTTTTTTTTTTTTTTTTGAAACAGAAGATGAATCTAGTATTTTAGAACCATAGGCTTTTGTACATGTAACAGCAGATACTGGTGACAGTGTATGGCTGCTTAACAAAAATGAGAAGATAGCAGACCCTTTCTTTCACCAGAATCTTTCTCTTCAAAATGTTTTTCCTTCTGGTAGCTTTAAATACTTAGGCTTTGAAATAGAAGAGTCAAAGGAGTCCTTTAACTAGGATCAGATGTTAATTATAATAATTTGTTCAAGTTCAGAAACATGTCAGTATGATCTCTCCTCAGGAAGTGAGGCAGTTTATAATCTCTCTGACAGAGCTTGCCATCACAATTAACCTTGGAGAACCTGAGTGTGCATCATAACTCGGAATAGCTTGATCAGTATTTTGCAGCCCTGATTTCCTATAGTTTGTGTTAGAAAGTAATTTAGTTCACAGGTAGGCAGAACTATAATGAAAGGGAGGGTGATGTCCAATCTCTACAGGAAGTCACTTTCTTCAATTATGTCTACCAGCCTTTCACTTTTTCCAAAAGTTGCGGTTAACATAATGCACTTAAAGTAGTTGCTACATCTAGAGTTGGAAAACAAGGGCAAATGTCAGAATGCCACATTTCTAGGAAAAAAAGATAAAATCTCAAGTTTGAAGAAATGCACGGGAGTTGAAAAAAGGTCTTACTGATCATCACAGGAGAACTGCTGTACACACAAGGTAACTGCTGAGTAGCAAATACTTGTCCACATACTTTTGTGCTATTTGACATGTATTTAAAAGCTGTATCTATGGTATCAGATGCTTTAGAAATGCTTTAGGTTGGTTTCTCCTCCCTTAAAATAAACTCTCCCCTTATTGTCTTTTTTTTTTTTTTAACACAATGTGAAAATATGAGTTTTCATGAATATTGGCTCATGTCCTTGAAAAGACAAAAACTGTTAGAATTACTCGTGTTAGTATGATTTTTTTTCTTCGCACTCTCCAAGGAGACTGAATGTCATACTCAGTACTGAATGAAGGCCAAAGTTTCCCAATGTCTGCAGTATTAATTACACCAGTAGAAGGGGGGGTTTTCATATGAAAGAATCAGTATTTGAGCAATGCAGTAGGAACTGCATGAAGTCACAGTGGAGCAGCGTCTCTTAAAATGCATGGCCAGAGTCTTAAGCAATCAGATTTCCACCTTCATTCACCCCAAATTACTTTGAAAAACGTGTTTGTGGTCAAGGATTTTAAAAAACTGATGCCAAATTGACAGCTCTCAATTCAAACTGCACTGGCTGGGATATGAACTATGATCTCTTTGAGCTTTCGTTATCTCACTCAAAAGTGAAGGAAGCTCACATGAAATAGAAAGCTTTCAATAACTTGTCTCGAAACCCAGCTCTCATAATTTTTTGTGTAGAAGTAACTACGCTGTGTATGATGAGTGTGGTAACTCAGCTTCCTGTGAAGGAGCCACCTCTCAAACCCTGTGTTAACTTTGAAAGATTAGACAGAGGTATGCCAGAAATATTACTGTGCCCTGATCAGTGAAAGAGGAAAACTTGGGTAGCTACTTCATTAGTTACCTTGATGATGCAGACTCTACAGAGAGGTGGAGCACAAGATGGCTGAGAAATTGAAAGCCAAATTCAGCCTTGCAGAAGGAATGGTGGGGAAAGGGAAGCTGATGTTGGGCAAGAGGAGGGGAGGCACTGCTGCTGTCTTCAGGTAACTTAATAAGGAGCTATGAAGTCAAGGCTACAAAGTCAGACTCATCTTGGCCTCACACAGCAAGACAATGGCCAATGGTCCCAAACTGCAACAAGAGAAATTCTCCACTGTGAAGTTAGTTTAAGTCTGGAACAAGTTGCCCAGAGAGATTGTGTGTTCAGCCAACAGAAGTCCTCAGCAAACCATGCTGAGTTGGACTTCCACACGCCCCTTCCAAACCACGAGTCTAAGATTCTAAATTGGACCCTTTGTCAAGTAAGACAGTATCTCTGCAGCAGGTACCTGGGGTGTATATACAGCTGCCAGTTTGTTGATCCAGGCTTTGGGAGATGCTGCAGCCACTGTGCAGCAAACGCTACAGTTTGCAAAAAGCTGTGAAGTGGTAGGTGGAAAGGGATTCTGTCACAAGTTGCAGAAAAGTTTGTCACAGAATTAACTAGGTTGGAACACACCTTGAGATCACCAGGTCCAACCTATTACCCAACACCTTCTCACCAACTAAACCATGGCACTCAGTGCCACATCCAGTCTCTTTAAACACTTACGGAAAAAATTACTCCACCACCTCCCTGGGGAGCCCATTCCCATAGCAAATCACTCTTTCGGTGAAGAATTTCTTCCTAACATCCAGTCTAAGCTTCCCCGGTGCAGTTTGAGAGTGTCCCCTCGCTCTGTCCCTGTTTGGGAAAAGAGACCAATCCCACCTGGCTACACCCTCCTGTCAGGGAGTTGCAGAGAGTTATAAGGTCCCCCCTGAGCCTCCTCTGCTCCAGGCTCAACTCCTTCAGCTGCTCCTCACAGGGCTTGTGCTCCGGTCTCTTCACCAGCCTTGTTGTCCTCTGGACATGTTCAAGCACCTCAACACCTTAAACTGAGTGGCCCAGAACTGGACACAGCACTCAAGGTGTGGCCTCACCTGTGCCAAGTACAGGGGAGGAATCACTTCCCCACTCCTGCTGGTCACACTGTTCCTGATCCAGGCCAGGATGCCATTGGCCACCTGGGTGCATACTGTTCATCCTGCTGTCAATCAGCACCCCCAGGTCCCTTTCTGTCTGGCTGCTCTTCAGCCACTCTGTCCCCAGCCTGTCCCGCTGCATGGGGTTCTGTCCAAAGTGACCTGGAACTTCGGCTTCTAAATTCTCCTTTTCTACCTCATCCCTTAGCATGCAGACAGAAAGCATGATGACAAGCACCCAGTACACACTCTGCTCTCTCACACACACTTCTATCAGACTGCTCTCACATGGACCTTCACAGGAAGGTTCTAATCCATTGCCACATCAGTACGACATACACAGCTTTGGGGATTCGGCAAACAGAAAATACATGACTGAAACTACACACAGCAAATGTTTTTTTGTTTACTTTGCTTTCCATCTGACCCTTCAGGTGAAGTTAGTAACTACTTGGCACTATTTTTAGATGGAGGTTGGAAAAGATGCTAACATAAAGAAGCAATACAGTTCAACATGCCTGTTATATAAAGGACTAAAATCCAACTCGAGCCTGAATTTCATGAAAAAAAAAGGTTTCAAGGTCCATGGGGACAAAAAAACCCAATTAACTATTATGTTTCATAAATAGCTCTTCAGCCATCCACTTTTTTCTCCTCCAAATAGCTTCAGTTCACAGAAGTCTCTTTAACATCAATCTGTATCCCTTGCCTCTGTTTTAAAGCTTTCCAACAAAATTCAGCACTTACCATTGAAGTAATTCAAAACATCTGTGGATAACAAGAGCAAGCACTTCTTAAACTTGCACATCTCAGTTGAAAAGACATTGGGATCAGCAAAACAATGCCTGTCTAGTGTGACAACACATCACCATTTTAGCAAACACTATTTCCAAGAACATAAGGGGTTAATTCTTTTACAGCTGAAATGTAGATTTCACTCAATTATTTGTTTACTTTTTAGTTAATTGGTACATATACATTTTGTATCCAGTGACATAAAAACTGCAAGAATTAAGCAACTTAATACTGATGAGAGTAGTTGTATTTTTATTACATAGCATGAAAACAGTTGAGGAAGTGTGATTTTTTTTTTAACTGAAAACAAATGTTTTTCACAATTACTGCCATCTACAGTGACCCTTGTTATCATTAAATGATTCATGGCTGTACTATAGATCCCCTAAATAATCACTGAAAAAAATAAATTTCACATAGAAATCATTTTACTGTGACCTTTAAAAGATATGTGCTGCCTCCCCCCAATACAAGTGGCCCTCCACGTTCCCTCCTGTTCTAAGGAGGGTTTCACTTTTGAGTTTACAGTAGGGTTTGAGATAGCACCTTGTTAACATTCCTGATTAATGATGAGTTGTATATCCAAAGGGATGTATCTCTGATGAGGGATTCTCTGGGAAGGTCTCCTTGAAGGGGCTTCCGACAGTGATAGACGAGGGCAACATCCATGGGGACATACACACTCCTCCCATAAGCACGTAGGACAGAGTGGACTGAAGTCTGAATCACCTTTCGTGGATCAACTATAATTTTCCTAGGATTGATTACATGTTTCCTGTCAGGCTCTCTGTGGACATGCTGTAATATGTTAACACCTGGCACAGTATTCCAGGATGAGATGTTGAACATGGGAGTAGAGAAGGTTTCTGGGAAGATATGATTCTCAAAGAGGAAAACGCCAGTTCCTGGGTTCTGTTCCTGAAGGCTGCTCATCATGGTTTTCCAGTTTGGATGCTTAAGGGGAAGAATTATTTCATCAGCATCATTAAGAAGCACAAACCTGCTCCTTTTCATGTTACGGTATACACAGTCATTTAGAGCTGTGATTTGTCCGTAGTAGCCAATGTCTTTTCCATCTTGCATGAACTGCCATGTAGACGAAACCTTGAGGTGTGAATTTATTGGCCAGGGAATTACCTCTGCAGTTCCTTCGTCTATATAAAACTTCAAGACTTTCTCCATCAGGTGGCTGCAGTTATTCTTATAGATCACCACTTTCTGTGCTCCAAGAATCTTGTACATTTCCATGCTCTGTATGAACTGCAAGACATTGTTGTAGTTTCCAAACATGGCAGAGATACACACAGTGAAGTCAACAGAAAAGGGCTCAGGCTGGCGGTTTTTAATTTCAAAGCTTGGCAGCTGGTCAATATTTCCATGTGCAGAGGGATGAATTGATACATGTGTTGGATCACAGTTTTCAGGTTCCAAACAAACTATATCTGTTGCACCGTAAGGGAATCCAAATCTATCTGAGTGAACATCAATGTCTGCATTTGATACATAGATCTTTCCACTGGGCTGGCTATCTGAGTGAACATCAATGTCTGCATTTGATACATAGATCTTTCCATTGGGCTGGCAGCAGAACCAGCAGTAGAGTTGTTTCACATCTTCATGGTGAACAATCCCAATCACACGAGTGACTTTTCTTTCTCTGTCATCAAAGTATGGGGATATAATAAAAGTTCTGTTGTCTTTTAATGGTGTTATTGTGCTATTGGCAATTTTCCCTCTACATTTACTATGTTCGTGAATGACTTTTGGCTGGTGAGAAAGTCTCTGTAGACTAAGATATGAGACTGTGACCATTGAGGTTAGAGTAATAATGCACACAGCAGCAGCAAAGTAAGATTTCTTCCCACTACACAACATTTTGAATCTAGCTACATGGGGATGCAAACTTCTTTGTCCTTGTACTTTATGCTGCTGCATCTGCAGAAAAGAATACATGTAGTATGAGAAATAATGACTCATGATCATTATTCAAGAATTTCACAAACAAGATGTGGCTAAGTCTCTATCACTGTGGACTGGCTTAATCAGAGAGCCAGTTACTGTGGTTTTATGAAAAATCAGCCAAAGAACACCTTTAATGGTATGGAAGATACTGTATGTGACACTCTGAATGTTATATTCTGTAGGAGAATATAAAAAACGTTTCCATACAGCAGCATAAGGACCAATTAATAATCATTAATATTAATATTAATAATTATTTTCTAGAATCTAAATCTTAGAAAATCCAGTTGAATAATTAGCCATTAATTCTTAAAGCAAACCAAAACTTTTTTCCCCCATATGCAGCATATATGTAAATTATGTTAAACAACCCCCTTCAACCAGACTTCTCACAGACAAGCTAGAGGCAGATACATAAATGAAATATATGTAGAATTAATCAAGTGCATAACAAACATACTAATCAGGGATTACACACAATGGTCCAGATATAATTGCTAATTTATACATGTCCTAACTTGCAGTTCCCCACAGATGAGACAATACACAGAGAGGAAGCAGAGGACAGGTGAAAGCTCTGCTCAGTTAGCAGCTCTACTCACCACGGTATAAGGCAGGGCTTGCAGGACAGGTCACCCCATATCGATGCTCACTGAAGATCTCACACTGCTTTAGTGCTGGCTCAGCTCCTGCCGTGGTCTGGGGGGCAGCTCTGAAACTCCTGCACGGCCATCGCCTTCAGCAGCACTCATGTGAGCGAGTGTTAATGCCCGGGCAGGAGCTGAGCGCAGTCTCAAGCAGTAATCTCTACAATCTGAAAATTTTCAGATTAAAATTTTCTCTACCAATTCAGCTTTAGGCATTCGGATATGATCCATTAACAGTGAAGTAACATCAAGTCTCTTCAAAGGCCTGCTTGTATCACAGACATTCTTGGAAAAGGCGTGCCCTAGATTAATCAAATTCATGCCAGATCAGAAAACTCGACCTGGAAAAGAGAGTTTCCCCAACTTCCCGCAAGAAGCGAGGGGTAAAATACCAAGATGGAATAAAGTGATGCTGTTGCACAAGAAAAAAAAAAAAAAGATTTCTAGTAGGCAAAAAATAACTTTCCATGCCTTCATAATAATGTACAATATTTTCACAATTGCTCTTTCATGAAAAAGCAAAGTAAGGAGAACTATAGTCCCAACACATTCCTTAAAATGCCCCAGTTACTAAGGCTGATGATGCACAGCTACCAAGAAACTGCTTTACAGACTAGATCAAGGCACCAGAAATCTCACTACCTCTCACCCGGCACAAAGTAGAAAAGCAGCAGCAGAAGGCATTTACTCTCCCGTCTCTGAAGTGGACAGTCCCGCCAGAAGTCCTTAAAATTGGGATCAGACACACGGTAAGAGTCTGCTACTGTCATACGACCTTCAGCTGACAATTTGTGACTGAAAACAACTCGAATTTTCGAGGTCTTTTTATGAAGCATTCTAAAGTACAAAAAGTTTCCCCCAAACGTTCTTATTCCAAGGATGTTATATACATTATTATTCTTACAACACAGAGGTCACATTCAACATTTTTCCCTTGGTCTTAACTATTTATGACTTAAAAATACTGTTCAGTCTTACAATAGTTTTTAACTAAAGAAATATCAAAATATGTCAACATTAAATAACAGATTCACTTTAATACCTTTAATTTCTTTTACTAGCAAAAAATAATAAACAAGGAAAAAATGTATCTTTTCAACTGTTTTGAACAGTAAACATTGGAAAGGAAAAAGTACTTTTTAAAGCAGATAGCTGAATGATAGTTCTGTTCAGTCTTCCATTTATTTTTTGCTAAGGTATTTTGCTGAGATTGTTTATTTTACCAATTGTTTATTTAAAATAGATAAAAACTTAAATATTTTTAAGATAAATTGCCAGAATTGTTATATATGGAACAATACTGAGGGGAAAAAAATCTGGTCCAATGCCTAAGTCACTTGCCAACACATTTTATTTCAGATACCTAGCTTTGTCAAGGTCAGTAACAACAGCCACACCTAGCAGAAAAACAAGTTTTCCTTCTTTTGAGCAATGCCCACAGTTGCATCACAAGAAATTGCTTTAAATCAAGAATAAGTGTGGAGTTGTTGAACCAAATCAATCACAGGTGATTTTCTTACATCTCCTTAAGTTTCCTTCTGGAAATTAATCTTGCATGTTGACATACGTGCAGTTTATACACATACTTAAAAAGAACTAGAAAAATATACTATATAGTATCTGCATTTCTTGGGCAATCATCTTTTTCCTAACATACTATAGGCCTAGTTCATACAGATAAATACAGATTCTGATGAGGAACTGTGAGGGAGTGCTGAAACAACAGCAGGTTCTAGAAGCACAGAAAAAGAGCAAAATCCAGAGCTCAAGATACACCAGCACACAGAATCCTAAAGCGAAGAAATATGCAGTTATTCAAGGAGTGAAAGTCATGGTTTCCCCAACGTGACTCATTAATTTTGACACCCTGAAATTAAGAGCACAGATACGTAGTCAGAAAATACATAACATCTGCGTAATTAGGAATATTACATTTCCTGACTATGGGGAGTAGGTGGCAAATTTTAACTTCAAAAGTATGCTTTCAGCATACGTTAAAGTGTTTCTTTTATAATAATAATATCAATGCATTGATTTTGTATCTTTTAATGCAAATTTACATGCATGTAGAACGATACAAATGATGCCGGTTAGCTTTAATGCTAAATTCAGCTAATGGTACCCATGGCTAGTTTTTAGCATTCCCTCCTAAAGAGGCTTTGTTACTCCCCACTGCCCTGAGGGACTGCAGTCCTCCCAGCCTTTGCATTTCTTACTGTTTAATTAAACAGGATGGACTACTCTAAAACAACCTGAGAAGAAACATTCTACCAATCGCTTCTGTGCACTTGGCCCAATTTGAATTAATCTCTAGTACAGGAGACCAGAAATCTCTGTTTCTTGTCTATTTGTGCATGACAAGCTCTTATCATTGTTGGGATTTTTGTTTCTTAACACATGCCAGGACTACATTTTTTGGAAGTACATCACATTGCACAGCTACATCTCAGCTTTCCATCAGTCCATGATTAATACATCTGCCCAGTTTGACAGCCAAGTACAGTTACGCAATGTATTTTCTTCTGCAGCAAGGTTATAATAAAGAGCTCTTGGCTACAATCACAGAATGGGTTGGGTTGGACAAGAACTCTAAATGTCATCTAGTCCCAGTTCCCCTGCTGTAGGCTAGGACATCTTTCACTAGATCAAGCTGCTCAAATTAATCACATTTCTTCGTATTTCTGTTGTCATAGTCCTAGAATTTATTCCCAAACCTTGTATGCCCTTACAAACTTTCATCTCCTTAAATCACCCTTTTTTCCGCTTCCTAAACCAAGGAATGACTCATACTTTACCCACATTGTACCACTATGCTCACAACACATTTATAAAACTCCTGTTACAGGTTCTTCCAGTATCTTGTCTAACTTCTTAGAATTTTGAAACGGAAATTTTTCCGTATCACCTTCCAACTGGGTGTTGTTTTTGCTATACAGCTTCCACCTTCAGACCTTCTTTTCCATCATCTTTCTTTAACTCTCCACAACTAACACTGTCCTTACTAAAACGTGCAACTAAGTGTTAATTTAAACAGCCACTCCTGGGTAATTCCTCTCCCTCACATGCTCTCTGCACTGTGGCCTTCCTTTGTAACTTGGTTTCTTAGCATTGTGATAGCTGAAGCCCTTTTATGATGCTCGTTTCAGTATCTTCATGATGTCTACAATGAGTTATTTTTTTTGATAACTCAGCTTATTACTTCATCTCCCAATCGAGCATTAAGCAACTGACAAGAGGAGGCTGCAGTGTTTCAGTCACTAATATGAAGTTCTAGGTTCAGTACTATAGGAACAATAAACAGCCTAATCCTTGGTTTATGCAGGGTCTAAATAAAAACCTACCAGTAACAAAGAGTCTTTTTAACTTATTACCGTTGAAAAAAGTTATTCTCTATCCTCTGTTTTATGATTTTTGGAAAAGTAATGACAAAAAAATGGTGCTTAGATAAAAATTCCAAATACTAACAACCAGTTACCACCTTTATCTAGATTGTCTCTTGCTAATATTTTCCTAGCTTACTTTTTTTCAGAAAGACTCTCTGACATACTAGTTTTCTTCCCCTTGCATAAGATCCAAAGTCAGGAGCATAAGGCTCGAAGGATTAAATTGACTCCACTGGAGTATTACTCCACTACCTGTAAAATTGTGCTCTGTGGTAGTTGGACACTCTATGCCAGGTACCTGCTAAAAACTTAAACTGGTCATTTCTATTCTAAATAACAAGACCAATGGACAGTGTTGCCAAGTAATTATTTTGTGCCTTTAGAAGTAACAAATCTCCCTGTACATTTCCCTGTACACTCAAACTTCTTTATAATCTGCTGTACCTCCCTAAACCAAACTCCTCCTATTGTAAGCAATTAGACTTTGAGCCTTTGGGGAAAAAAATAGATCACGAAAAATAAAAAACCGAGTGGCATAAAAAAATGTTATTCCAACTTTTTGTCTTTCACACTACTTTTTTAGCTGGGACAGAGTTAAATTTTCTCCACAGTAGCCAGCAGGGTTGCATGTTTTCTGAACAAAGCGAGTGTTTCAAACATATTGATGTTTAGCTAGCTGGGCTCACACAGAGCAAAGGCTGTCTCTATTTCTCATGGGGCTGCTGCCCCAGGAGCAGGGCAGCACAAGAAGTTTTCAGGGGACACAGCCAAGGGCGGCTGAACCAAAACCAACCCAGGGCCCTCCCACACCGCATTGCTCAGCAATGAAAGCGACAGGAGACCTGCGACACGGCCAGACAGGGCTTCCCCAAGTCACCCTCAGTCCTGACGAAGCCCTGGAAATGGCTAGAAACGTGCCTGCTAAGGGGGCATAATGAACAGATTCCATAGTTTGCTTTGCTCGCACACACAGCTTCGCTCGGCCTCTTACACTGCCTTTATCTCAGCCCATGAGATAATGCCCCGCTGATTATGTCCCCATCCCACTGCCAGGGGAAGGGGGAGCGACCGGCTGGGTGGGACTGAGCCGCCTTGCACTGGCTCCTTGGAGGAGTTACGCCTTCTTTAGACCTAAAATTAAACTCCCCGCTTGTTCTGCATTCAGACGGAGACTCGAAAAACCTGGGCTGGACAATTAATCTGTACCTTAACTTACCGTTAAGCGGTTACCACCAGCATAAAAAAATAATGCTATAGCTGACCGCCATATGACTTTATATTTCTTGAGTGGAAAAATTCTCGAGCCGGTCGCGCCTCTCCTGCGAGCGATGCCTGTTCCAGGACCCCGAGCGGGCTCCGCAGCCTGATGACGCCCCTCACACGCCGTCAGCTCTCCCGGCCCGCGGTCCCACGGCCCGGCCGCCGCCCGTGTCCCGTGTGGGCACCGCAGCGGCGCGTTTTGGGCAGCTGGGTCTGCCCAGTCGCTCCCGGAGTGCCGATGACCCGGGTCGACATCCCAAAAATGAGCGGCATAGACAGCCCAGGTGCCGGAGAACGACCACACTGTGCTTGGCCAGGTCTGCAGACTCCACCCCGTCGCATTAACTTCTGTAAAATGGTCCAACACAAGCTTGCCATTACATTTTCAAAATGCAAATCAATCTTCAAAAAAGTACAGGAAAGTACAGGGAAATTTGATTATCACACAAGAATAAAGTCCAATAGTTTACAGTCTTCCTGGTAGCTCAATAATTCCTACAACAAAAACTGTGATGACATTTGTATGAGCTCTACTGTTGGATTTTTTTCCCCCCTAGTGTTAAAGTCCATAAATTAAGTTATTGCTGGGGAGAAGGTAGAATCAAACACCTATTGCAACTCATTTATATTGCATTATTATACTTGTAACACACCCAACACAGTTCACTTTCAGAGCCAAAGATGTATACTGTCAAACGGATGTATCCTTCATAAGAGCTATATCACACCAATTTCCTGCAAAGACAGGTAACAGTGTCATCAGGTGTTTCCCAAGCGTGTGTAAATATCATTAGAAAATAGTAGACTGAAGCCTCAATCATCCTTCATGAACCAAATGATTCTCTCAATTCTGAAAATCTCTTCCCTGGATACATTGATTCAGTGCATAAAAGGTCTGTTTTCCCAAATCTTGGTAAAATACATGTAAACTTCACGTAGAAATCATTTTACTGTGACCTTTAAAAGATATGTGCTGCCTCCCCCCAATACAAGTGGCCCTCCACGTTCCCTCCTGTTCTAAGGAGGGTTTCACTTTTGAGTTTACAGTAGGGTTTGAGATAGCACCTTGTTAACATTCCTGATTAATGATGAGTTGTATATCCAAAGGGATGTATCTCTGATGAGGGATTCTCTGGGAAGGTCTCCTTGAAGGGGCTTCCGACAGTGATAGACGAGGGCAACATCCATGGGGACATACACACTCCTCCCATAAGCACGTAGGACAGAGTGGACTGAAGTCTGAATCACCTTTCGTGGATCAACTATAATTTTCCTAGGATTGATTACATGTTTCCTGTCAGGCTCTCTGTGGACATGCTGTAATATGTTAACACCTGGCACAGTATTCCAGGATGAGATGTTGAACATGGGAGTAGAGAAGGTTTCTGGGAAGATATGATTCTCAAAGAGGAAAACGCCAGTTCCTGGGTTCTGTTCCTGAAGGCTGCTCATCATGGTTTTCCAGTTTGGATGCTTAAGGGGAAGAATTATTTCATCAGCATCATTAAGAAGCACAAACCTGCTCCTTTTCATGTTACGGTATACACAGTCATTTAGAGCTGTGATTTGTCCGTAGTAGCCAATGTCTTTTCCATCTTGCATGAACTGCCATGTAGACGAAACCTTGAGGTGTGAATTTATTGGCCAGGGAATTACCTCTGCAGTTCCTTCGTCTATATAAAACTTCAAGACTTTCTCCATCAGGTGGCTGCAGTTATTCTTATAGATCACCACTTTCTGTGCTCCAAGAATCTTGTACATTTCCATGCTCTGTATGAACTGCAAGACATTGTTGTAGTTTCCAAACATGGCAGAGATACACACAGTGAAGTCAACAGAAAAGGGCTCAGGCTGGCGGTTTTTAATTTCAAAGCTTGGCAGCTGGTCAATATTTCCATGTGCAGAGGGATGAATTGATACATGTGTTGGATCACAGTTTTCAGGTTCCAAACAAACTATATCTGTTGCACCGTAAGGGAATCCAAATCTATCTGAGTGAACATCAATGTCTGCATTTGATACATAGATCTTTCCACTGGGCTGGCAGCAGAACCAGCAGTAGAGTTGTTTCACATCTTCATGGTGAACAATCCCAATCACACGAGTGACTTTTCTTTCTCTGTCATCAAAGTATGGGGATATAATAAAAGTTCTGTTGTCTTTTAATGGTGTTATTGCATTTTGAGCTTTTTTCCCCCTACAAAGGTGACCTGCTGGCCTGGCAGTTGTAGTCTGTGGGAAGATTTTTCTAGTTATGGTATTTGGTAGCTGAAGATTTTTCCAGTAGCAGATTAAAGTGCTTGCAAAAATAAGAATACATGCTACAACAGCACAAATATATTTTTTTCCACAGTGCATCATTGCTGAATTTCACAACTTGCAAATTAATAGACTTTTATACTCAATCTTCGTTTCACTTTCTCTAAAATAAAACAAACACACAAAAAAGTGCACTTTTAGTGATTT
Source organism: Pitta sordida (assembly GCA_013390025.1). NCBI lineage: Eukaryota > Metazoa > Chordata > Aves > Passeriformes > Pittidae > Pitta > Pitta sordida. The sequence goes on along the minus strand of WEKX01015210.1, from coordinate 65,242 downwards.
GTCAAAAAGGAGTAATATTCTGTATTGACCTGTATTTTCTTAAATACAATAGCTACTGTTTTGATACCTCAAAATCTAGTATGAGGACTTGACTTTTCATAAAGGTTTGGAAAAAACTGAGAGATTCTCTTACATCTTATAGAAGGTGTAAGAAGGTGTGTTTTGCGGAGTAAGTACTTCACAATGCAGGGAATGTAAAGCAGGTATGTTTATTCCAGCTCCGGCGCATGGGGAATCAATTCTCCAAACATGTGCCCTGGAGCTGAGGAAGGCTCCCAGTCTTATACACATTTCATGCCGACACATCCTGACACAGAAAATTGATAAGTTACATTTACCAAAAACGAAGCTTCTTCTGGTATACCCTGATAAAGAAAACTACCAAGTTACAAACATGTTTATCAAAAACTAACACACGGTGACACAGGAAATTAACAAGTTACAAACATGCTCACCAAAACTAAGCCTTGTTATTTAAATTTCTTCATCAAGCCCCCAAGCTCCCATATCAGGGGTACACAGATATAAGCCAACAACAACAACATGGAAAGGCAGTTCAAGCTCTAGTTCTTGTTTTTTCATCCACAATTGCTTTTCCTTTCTTTCTGTCTTTCCACTTCAGAGGTGGGATTTATCTGTCAGTGTTCTCTAAAGAAATGACAAAATTCTCTGTAGAGATTCAACAGAATTTTCAGCAGAGATGGGATTAGATCTGAAGATTGAGAGGCATATAACAAGGGCAGAGCATAAGAGCTTCAATGAAATTGTAAAAGTAAAGTAGTTTGTGGATCCATCCAAGAGAAAACTGAGACTGAGGAAGACTGAGGAAGGTAGAGACAAACAGAGAATTGTGGCATAAACTTTTCTGCGGAGTATAATATACTGCATAAAAGACGGGAAAAAACTGTTAAAGTGGGAGATGAAACAAAGTGATAATAAAATTCTAATGTCTGTCATCATTTTTTTCAGAAACACGGGGTCCAGGTTTGTTCATTTATTTCTTTGTTTAATACAGATGCTAAGTGGAAAAAATTGTGACACTATTCTGGTGAAGTATGTTTTCAACTGAAAGTCTTGCACCAGGAAGCAATATGCCTTAAATAATTCCTGTTAAATTAGGCCTGGGAAATTTACAGGAAAATTGCATTTTTAAGACTTAAGAAATATTACAAAACTATTAGTCTCATCCTGCAATAAAGACCATATGTTAAAATCCACTCTATTATCTCTTCCTTTTGGAATACCACTACTGTCTAGCCAATGTAGAGAAATTCCTTTATATCCCTCTGCAAAGAAGTCTCCATCTTAGTTTTACTTGCAAGTCACGCAAAGCTGGAAGTTCACTCAAATGTTTCCTTGTATTTCATGTCTCCTAGGTGGAACAATCTGTTGTTCCTTTCTTAACTAGGTACAAACAAAATTTTGCTATTGTTTCTCTTCATTTTTTGTATTCATACATTGCCTGATTTGGGCAAGGCAAATTCATCCCAATAGCTTATTTTCAAAAAACAATGAGCAGTTTTAGCATGCCAGCAACATTATTAACCACTTGACCAGGGAAAAAAAGTAGATTAGCATTCGTATTAGAAAACAGAAGCCTTCTAGGCATGAAAGGTGACTATGAGTAAAACTTTACAGACAGGAATACTAAAGGGAAAATCCCTTTTACTTAGAGACTCAGGGACACATAGAGATCCATATAGGTTGTTTAAATAACTTACTGTTTTCCTATCAAATAACTGTTTCGTTTCTGATAACCTTGAGCGGTTACTGAGCTTCACTCCATTTGTCTTTCATTTTGACCTTTCAAATTTTCCAAGAAAGGGACAGTATCAATTCCTAAATACGAAATATGATTTTGGTTTCAGGCTTGTCCACCTCTTTTGGAATCTACAGGCTGCAACCATTAGCTGATGTTCACCGAGCTAGGTGATTAAAAACAAAAAGTTCCTCTTCTCCTAGCTGAGATGGGGTCTTCAAAACATGCAGCATTTCAACTACTTCAACAATTTCTGACCAGAAACAGGCACTGTCATTCTGAGAAAGGATTATACACAGGGAGTTAAGAGATACTTACTATACTGCTTTGTACAGTTCTATGTTCAAATGAACATATGTTGGCAAAGCCTCACTTCATATAAGATGGTGTTCCAATGTCTAGCAAACCAGCACTGTTACACTGTGTCTGGTACCACTGTAGCCTCTGAAGAAAATATTTTGTGTGTTCTGAAACTGATGAATATCTCTCCTCTTTAAAAGGAGTTTTAAAATACATTAGCTGCTCTAGACCTTCTCTGTTTGCTTGGTTTACTTACAGTACAAATTAAAAACCGGACCTTCTCTGTTTGCTTAGGTTACTTGCAGTACAGAGAAAAAACGGAAAAGGATGTTACATGGCGAAGTGTTTTATACCAACCAAGTTCAAGAAACACACACCAGAAAAAAGAGCCTTGCTTTTAATAACTCTTTTAGTGAAGTTTTATAAAAAACATTGTCACTCACTTGTCTGGAAGTTAGACTCAGTATTTTTCAGTTGGTACGTAGAGGAAAAAAAAAAAAGGAGTTCCTGTTTGTTATGTGCAGTCTTGATATTTCACAAGAACACATAAAATCATGCCCTTCTGAACATTAGAGGAATCAAATGAAAGTGTATTTACTTACAGTTTCAAGCCATTGTGTAGTACTTCATACTTTCCAGTGCTCCAATTCTGCTTCCATTGAAATGAGAGACCTCGCAACCTCGCATGTTTCCCCATCTGCTTCCTCTACAATTGTACTTTGAACACTATGCTTTTACTGTCGGTGGGAAATCCCCTGACTCGGTTAACTTCCTGTACAGCAACTCAGCTTCCTGTCTATCATTTTCTCAGGAAAAACAACTTTGACTTGGAGACTTATCTGAGCTGGATTTAAATATTTGCTAATTGATCTACTGTAACCTAATGTGTTTCATCTCAAATAACCCCTTGTGATTTTCAGAGGAGCTTTCGGTAAGCTTAGTTCTGCTAAGATTATCTCTTCAGCTTTATAATGACGCAAAATCAACACAGCAATAGAGTACACATTTATGAAACCAGAAAATAAAATTTAGGATTTAGTCAAATAAAATTAATCTACCACAGCAGGTGCTTGAAATCGTAGATTGATATGATTTGAGTCAACACTTGCTTGGCCAGTGGTCCTGTATTAATAGCAAACAAAAACATTAACTTAAATGAAGGAGCATACGGGGTGAGGACACATGCAAAAGAATAGAACATTTTATTTGGTGGAGGGGCAAACTGGATTTGTCCATTTTCTGACCTATTTACAGAGAAACCTCACCTTCAGGATTTGAAGATCTTGTCTCCTCAGCAGTCACGAATGTAGTCATGGAGGCTGGTAGGTGAAATAAAAACTATTCCCTCCCCCTCTCCCAGCTGTTGGAATAATTAAAGCAATTGCACTGCTAAACAATGCAGAGAGGACTAGTTGGACTTACAAGTATGCTGTACTTGAAAGCAGCAAAGAACATCTTGTAATCTAAAAGGAAGTGTTTGGTGGTTTGGTTTTTTTTAACTTTCACCTTCTGCATGAGCTAGTCACCCCTTTCCTTGCTTTCTATTTTTTATCTCTTTGCCCCTATGAGAGAGTATGACATTACCTTCTACAAGACAAGTCATAAATTCATTGTGTTCATGTCAAACAGGTTCAGTTTTGTAGTTTTGTATTATTACAACAAATGGCAACCATTTGTTACAGCTTTCAGTATTTCCAGGGCCCAAGGGTGTTCCTTTGTGTTGAAAAATTTTTTTAAATTTATTGAGAGAGTTGTGTCAATTAAAAAATTATATGTAAAATAACTTATCTAGCTGGTTGTTTGCTACTTTTCTTCTGCAGAATGTGATGCACTTTTCTCTATCTGCATATTAGAACAAGTCTACATATTTGTTTTCTGCTCATGTTTTGTTTGCTTTATATTCAGTTACATCATGCTTGCCAACCCAAAGCATGGATCATCTGAAGCAAGTAACCACAGAATCACAGAATATTCTGAGTTGGAAGGGTCCCACAAGGATCATCGAGTCCAACTCTTAAACAGCACCACTGCTACCCACCCCAGCCTATTCTTCCCCAAAGCTGAAAAGCTGATTTTTGGAAGAAAGAACATGGCTAAAGACGAAGTTGAGAAATATAAAGGATACCTCCTTTAATTCATTACGACAGTAAATCCTTGGTTATTTGTGGTTCTGGTCTTTGTGGATTCAAAGTGCCACAGCAGCGCCCAGCACTGCCACCACTGTCCAACCCCCCCGCTGCAGGGTCCGGCTGTGGAGCGGCATGGGACAGCAGCGCGCAGCCACACCAGTTGTTTCTCGGACCTTCTCGCCTCACCACACCCGGTTTGTCAGAGCAGCGGCATGTTTGAACACATCTGAGCTGAGTTTAAAGACACACACCCCAACAACCAACAACCCTAAACCCCGGCATAGACACAGCAGGGAATAAACAGTGGCAGGAGACTTCAGCCCGCTCGGCTCTGCTGGGGGTCAGCACCAGCTCCCGTGGATTTTTGGGGCTCGGAATGTGGCTCTGGGGTAAAAGCCAGGACTCCCTGCCCATGATTGGTCTCCTGAGGCAGATCAGGGCACAGGGCAGTCCCGGGGCAGGGCGACAGGTGGGGCTTATGTGCATATTCATGAGTTCAGTAGCTACACAGTTCACGGACTTCACGGAAGGTTCCTGGACCCAAAGACCCGTGAAACTTGGGGGATCACTGTATTTCCACTTCCTTATGCACAACCGTGTTTCAGTCAACGCAAAACAGATATTTCCATCCTTCCTAATGTGCTTATCTGACTTGCTCTTACATCTGAGGTCTACTGAGACACATGAACTTTTGGCTATTTTTTCTTTACACTCCCCCCTCTCTGGAAAGGTCTGGTATATTTTCCAAATTTGCTAAACAAATCTCCAGAGTAATAGAACACAGCTATGGAAATATCACAATAACCATTACTGATTTCAGAAGAAAAACTAATGAAATTTACTCTTATATACTTAGCACAGCCTGGCATCTAATGTAGGAACAAAATTATTTTCTCTCCCAGGTTACAAGATAAGAGGCTTGGACATAATGAGCATTTAATGAGCTCTTCAGTACTCATCTTAGGATGCTGTATGACAAAAGCAGATTACCTTATAGCAAAATATGTACTGCAATGCACAAGGTAGTCCTCTCTTCTCCCTGCAATTTGGCTCCACAACAATGTCAGTCTGGGATATTGTGATTGTTGGTTTTCTTTCCTAACATGCTCACTTTATTTATTTTCTATCCTGTTACCTATGGGAAGGAGAAGGATTCCAATCAACTTTCCCGTTTTAACTGATGCTCCCTTTATAAAATACTGACATAACATGGAGTTTATTTACCGTGAATATGGAATAATAAAATTACGGAATGCTTTGAATTGGATCACATAGTCTGACCCCCATGCCATGGGCAGGGACATCTTCCACTAGATCAGGTTGCTCAGAGGCCTGTCCAACCTTACCTTGAACACTTCCAGTGATGGGGCAGCCACCATCTCTCTTGTCAACCCAGCGTTTCACTCTCCTCATCACAGATTTCTTCCTGCTATCTAATCTAACTCAATCTTCTTTTAAACCATTATCACTTCCCTTATCACTACAGGCCCCGCTAAAAATTCTGTTCACATCTTTCTTGTAAGTCCCTTTAAGTAGTGAAAGAGGGCAACAAGGTCTCCCGTGTGCTTTCTCTTCTCCAGGGGAAACAATTTGAACTGCCTCAGCCTTTCCACATAGCAGAAGTGCCCCAGTCCATCAACCACTTTTGTGGCCCTACTCTGGACCCGTTGCAGCAGGTCCACATCTTTCCTGTGCCAAGGACTCCAGAGCTGGAGGCAGCACTGCAGGTGGGGTCTCACCTGAATGGGGTAGAGGGGCAGGATCCCTGCCCTGCTGCCCATACCCTCGGGATCAGACCAGCACATGGGGGGTTTCTGTGGCCAAGCCATGTCCAGCCTCTCATCTGCCAGCAGCCCAAGCCCTGCCCAAAGCTACTCCCATCAGAAATATGTGAGTCCCAGTGACTTCTTGAGCAGTCTCTCTGGAGGGCCCGTCCCTCAGGTATGTCACTGCACCCTCAGCTTGGTGTGACCTGCAAACCTGCTGAGTTTAATTTCAAGTGTCAAGAAATTTCGCTTTGTCTCTGCTTCTTTAGACTTTCCAAATCCCACTTGAAAAAACTGAACATTTGGAGGATTTTTCAATTTTATCTTAGAAATTTTGATTCTGTCGTATTTATACTCTTGAATGGCTACAACACTATGCACTGTAAAGTCTGTTCAACTGTATTACCATCCATTCACAAACAAAATATTACTGCCTTTGAGCTGAAATGTTCCTTCTGTACCTCTACTATTCTTTTTCAGAATATTTTATTGTTAACAGCATACATATTCTGCACATTTTTAAACTTACCACCAAATGCAATTGCTGTTGAAGTAAACAAACTTTTTTTTTTTTACATTAAAGTATTTAATTAATGAAACAATTATTATCAATGTAACAAACTGAAAAACACAGCAACTTGATACAAGACTGAGGTAACAAAATATTTTGCCAAAAACCTAGATTCCAACGCCAGGGTTCTTATGGGTGAGACAGTTCACAAGAATTATAGAAAGAATCCTTTACACAAATGGCATGCAGTGGACTGCTGGAAAATACAGCCAAAAATAGTGCAACAGTTTTCACACAAAACAAACCAAAATGTAGAAATTGGTTTACATTATAATGTGACAATAAGTTGCAACTTGATAACCAGTTTCTTTGCCTCATCTTAGTGCTATTTGGAAAAACATGCATTTTGGCACTGAATTGCATAAAAATTGCACATTTAATAAACTAAAACTAATAATATTTCCTACAGTTTTTATATCTTCAGAATTCTGAAAGTAGTAATTACGATATAACATAAGTTTTACATAAGTTATTCTCTTTGATGGAGGAAAACTTGTATGGTTTGTGATATTTTTGGTGGAAATGCTGCAATACTCAGTTACTGATAGGCAATATAGTGTATTTCAGTAGCAGCTTTCAATTAACCAGAAAAGTACCAGATCACAGCAAATGGTTCCAAATGATACCATAAACCCTCGAATCAGCAGCTACAGATTGTTTAATACTTAAAGAGTAATTTAAAATTGGTTTAAGGTGGTTTAGAAGTACTCATCATCATCATCAATCATCAATCTGAATTTTTCAGTACTGTGCAGCTATTTCACAACACGGAAAAGATTAGCCTGACTTGTGTAAAACTATTATTTGCTATGTTCATCTTTCTTCTATACAATGCATTTTACACTCAGATGACAGTTGAGTGAGGAAATTCAAGTTACTTTTGACACATTGCCAAATGCTCTGAGTATGACTTGAGTTTGAGGATTGAGGGGTTTAATTTTTTCCAGTTTTGTCTTCTGTCAGTGACAAATGACAGGGTATAAGAATCATTGGTAGATACTGCCTTTCATTAATGCCACACTGTTTGGGGGCTCATCAGGGCTTAAGGCAAAGACACTTCCTTTCTAGTTGAGAATCTGTTTTATAAGCAAGTGAAAATGGACACTTTTGTAACTTCTCCAGGAAGATCTATGGCTTGTAATTTTGAGTAAAAGTGTATTTTAGGAAGGCTGGAACACTCTACCTCTTGAACATACAGTAACATACGTAACACTTTAAAGTCTCTTAAATTCTAAAAGCCATTAAATTCACTCAGAATGTACAAGCTCATTTTGTTGCTACCATATCAGTTAGCAGTTTTTGTTCTTTCCAAGGGAGTCTTGTTAAGGATAACTGAAAATTGTTACAACATCCATTTCAATTGTAATATGCTGGGCAAAAATCTCACAAGTCTGCATTGTGTTCACTTCCATGCTAGAAAGGAGTGTCTATTGACACACTTCTAATGTATGTACACTTCATGCCAGTAAGTGTTTAATTTTAAATGTAGCTTACATTTAAGACAGATCTGGTCATTCCCTTTTAGGTGGAAGGGCTGCTACTAAAAAACACCTCTTGACTTGAACAGTTCTGTTTTGGTTCATGTGTCATGATTTTGGTCTATGTTCTGCACTGTTCAAACCCTATAAATATTAACAGCACACAGGACATTTGGACTTAGGTGGCACAGTCATTAAAAAGGCAGTGTACGTGACTAATATCACTGATAACTAATCACAAAAGTCCATAGGTGCTGAATAATTCAGACTATATCATATTCTAACAGTCTGATGTAATTTACTGGTGACACAAAGTAACCACATTCAAAAGCTTCTACACTGTCTCTAATGCCGTTTGATGCTCTGCCCTTGTAGATACCAGTGTTTTTCTTAGTTCAAAGTTACCTTAATTTAGCAAAAAAAAAGAAGAAAGGTACAAACATCTTTTGCTTTATTGCTCTTTTCACACACCTCTTGAGTTATCAAATAAACTCTGTCAACTTTACATACACTTTGACGTGTACCAGGATTTAAACGCGGTTGTCACCAAAACCTGATTTTCTTGACAAGCTGGTATATACTAGGTTTTCAGGACTGTAATATGAACTCTTGAAAGAACAAAAAAATTACTTTGCTCTACATTTAACAGTACAGGTGTTGTTGTTGCTTTTAGAGAAGTTTCAAAACAAAAATTTAGAAAAGCATGCAAGTATACAACCTGTTATCGCCAGGGATATTGCTCTGTACACCAAAACTGACTTCCATGTTGTTCCTGGTTTGTAAGCTACAGGCCTGGCTTGCCAATTTCTCCTCCATGCAATCTTAGGAAACTCAGAAGAGGTTTTCTGGTGATTGATGAAGTCTGAATACTGATGCCTTACAGCAAAAGAGTTTCAAACAGAAGTAGTGATGAACTTACCATATGAGCAGAGACAGGCTCTGAGTGCGCGGCATAGCAGGGACACAGAGATGCCAAAACAGTTCCTTCAGAGGAGAAGCCTCAGGTACATTCTTTTTTTTTTTTATGTTCTGTGGACACTGGTGTGGAAGCTTCTTTGTACATGCTCCACACTTAAGACACTCCTCCCTGCCCTGCTTTTACTACCATCACAATTTCATAATAGCAGTACCATCTGCCAGAACTAATGTCCTAAATGCAATTGCAAAATGTACTGGACTTGAGTGGCATCAAGTAATGCACAGAAAGACAGAGCAGAAACAACGATATGGAACCGTTCTGAGGAGCTGGGGCCATGTGATACACAACACCTGATTGTCTGCCTCCCTGATCCAAGGTATTCAAGATGAACAACATCCAGACTGAATGAAGAAAATCAAACTTGTAAGAAACTATGCCTCCAGTAAGAGAATGAAAGGCAAACTTTAGCACAACATAAATTTAAACAGCCTTAAATCTATTGTCAGAGCATTTCTGAGTAAAACAACTGAATGAAAAGAAATCCAACAGTCCTGTGCCAAAATACATTTTTCCCAAATAGCTCAAATGTGAACAGCAGAAATGTCCAGAGATTTGATAGAAAATTTGAGGCAGCCACTTTGCCAAGCAACTCAGTGCACTTCGTTTATAAAAATGTTGTTCCACAATTTTCTATTCTACGGTAATTGACACTTTGCAGCAAGTTAACACTGTCAATCATTCTGTGCATTAGAAAGAATTGAAACCCAACATGGGCCAAATATTCTTCAGTCACACAAAGCAGCTTAACAATAAAAAGAACCATTTAAAAAAGAATAGGCAGAAGATATGATACTCAGTTTGTGGCCAACTATCAGTTCATACTCTGACCACAAATAGTTGAGGGCTCTAGAATCCTGCAGGAGTCAGGATTAATCTTCTGTCCATCTAACTTGTCTGCTTTCACTCAGTCCATGAGACTATATCTGGTCCTAGGGACAACATTCACTTTCTGCTTTTAAAAACTGTGTCAGAATCACTTTCAAGTTACATAGGAAAGTGCTGAAATATTTGTGGCTGGCTCATGTCAGGAAAACCATTCTTCTCTTCCTCCTTAGAGAACAATAACCTATTTCTTCAGTTTGGCACTTGAAGTCGCGCCAGGTAGAGGAGCAAATTATTCGAATGACATGAGATTAGCAGGTACCTGGAAGAGAATATAAATTACTTCTAGAATCATTAAGTTTGGCAAAGACCTCCAAGATATCCGAGTCCAATGGTAATCCGAGCACAATAGTTGCTTCTGTTGTTCATGAGAAAGTCCTTTCTGAAGAAGCAAGGAGGTTACCTTTCTCAAGGAAGCAATTGAGAGTAGAGGTTTTATGCTGTTAAGGTAACCAAACCTATAGCTAGACCTGCAGAAATCCTGATTTGGTGGGAAATCTGTAATTTTAAACAATTTTTATTTCTCCAATTGAGAAAATGGATCAGTGTACAGAATGAGGAATTATGTCTGTCCTCACGGGACTGTGTGTGCACACAGATTGAAAAGAGGTACCATTTCTAGTAAGGATTTTCTGTAAAACATGAAAACGTGGGTAGAAATAAGTTTCACAACCTTACCTGAGGCTTGTTGCTTTTGCATGCATCATCCAAATGCTTATGCCACAATATTGCATGAAACCTGGAGCCAGTCTGGAATTTGTAAACATTACCTACAAAATAAGAAAATCAGAGAACTCTGAATTTGCACACAGACACATAGTTTCAAGGGATTCGGACTTCTGTGCAGAAGCCAAAACACTGAAGTAAACTCTTAAATTAAAGTGTATCTCAATGCTCAAACATGTTGTTGCTTGTACAACAGAGCCCATGTGAGGCATGTTATCCAACAATTCTTGTGTATTTAATAATTACTCAAAAGGTTTATTTTGGTAAATGGTTTGATATTTTAATTGCCTCAGTGTAAATCAAGTTATAATACAGACTGATTTTAAGGTAGCTATTCAAAAACTTGGAGATGAGGGTATGCAGACATAAGGACATGCTGCAATCTCTTACTGCTTGGGGAATTTCTGCAAAACTTACAGTAACTGTCAAGACAAAGCAATACCTCTGTAGGCACCACAGCATGTTGTAGAAGTATCTTCAATTCAATTTGTACCCTCCTTGAAAATTCTATATTGAAAATCTCCCTCTTCAGTTTTTTTAATGAGTGCCACTGCAAGTACTGTAATCTACAAACTCAGATACTTATCTACTTCCTGTCACAGAAACGCAATGCAGACAATGTCCATCCTGCAATATCTACCTTTGTCAGGGTTATTTAGCTGGAAAATATCAGGATGCTCTGGGTCATCAGGCAGTGCCACCATCCATCCCATAATGGAGACCTTTTTGCCAGGTGTAGATTTATACTGGAAGAGACAGACAAGTCAGTCACAGTTGAGACTGTAGCAGGGACTAACTTTAACAGTCAAAAGTTGTACAGATGCATGACTTAAACTGAAACAGAAAGTACACTTCAAACACCCTTCTGCTTATGACTATCCAGTTTGGGGATTTAGAATAAATTTAAAGCTTACATGTTTTCTTTCAGTGCCTCTTAAAGATTTTGCTCCAAAGTACAGAAGAGTTGATCCTGAAAGCATAACCCAGTATCTAGTCCATGAGGAGAGCTGAATTAGAAAGGGAAAAAAATGAGGAAAAAGCTCTGCATATCTCTAACATTTCAAAAATCTATTCACAAGCAAGTCCAAGTGCTGCCAAAATTAATTTCAGAAGCAAGGAATGGAGGGTAAGATGAAGAGTGTCTCCTGCTGTAAATCAGTCGAGCTACAATCCATCATAGTTGGGTATCTCATAAAAGCATCAGGGCTGACTGTTTCAGGGCAAAACAGATGCTTCAACATCTACTGTTTGGGTTATTTAGCTGCAAACTATCAGGATGCTCTGGGACATCAGGCAGTGCCACAAGATTTATTTCTGTCCTCACAACAATGCCTGCTGGTTACAGAACTGCTTCACCCCTGCCCTGCTCTTACAGCCAGAGACATGACTTGCAAATACATAGAGATGCAAAACTGCTGCAGATCAAATGACACACAAAGGTTACAACCTTTTTATGACCTGGTTTTAACTTCGACCAGAAAATTACAATTGATAAAAACCATTGTTTTATGTGGTATCAAGCTGCAAGTTTAATCTAATCCTAAAAATTAAAACAGCCACTACTGAATTAGAATCATAGGAAGAATTATACATAATTAGAATCACTTACAGTAGGTTTCTTGCCTTCTTTGAGCAGTGTTTTTCTCCTTAATGGCCCTTCCATGGTAATGACTCCTGTGGAACCACCTGCCGTGCAGCTGCAGGTGCCTGTTGGGCTGGAGAGACAGAACATTGCTCTGTGTATTTGAGCACACAAATAAGGACAAGAAGTAAGCAATATAAATTAGCTCTAAATATATCTGTCCTGTATTGCCTTACATATATTGTACCATCAGACATGTATTTTCCTAACCTGGCTATCAAATAGGAATCAGGATCTTTGAAAAATGGCAAATCTGGACACAAAATACAAAATACATTATGCTAGGAAAGCATGGAGACCCAAATGGAAGTTTCGCCCCATACACGGAGCAAGGCAGACCCTGAACTGTACCTGTAGACACAGCTCCGACTCCGAGGAGAATTCCGGATCGGTACCCTCCAGTTAGGCCCCAGCGTGGCATATAAACGACCCCTGTTCATGAATGCAAATATCTGATGAAGGAAAATCTAATCTGAGACTTCAACAGTTAGGGTTTGGTAAACATGTCAGAGATAGCTCCCAATCTTTTCAGGTCCATGGGAAGAAAAACACAATACCTTTACAGCGCTTTATTTCAAAAAGTTTGGCATTTTTTCCTAACTAATCAATAGTTTCATAGAAATAACTATTGATTTAGGGCTTACCTATGTTAGGGATCATTTGTGACTTTCTTAGCTAAGTCTGTAGAGTGCTCAGTGAGTGTACATGAAGACTAACTCACCTTTCAAGCCCTGACGGCAGCTCCTCACTAAATTCTGAGCTTTCACTGCTATCTAGAAAGAGAGTAGTACAGAGAAGGAGTAAGAAAACCACCCATGGGAAAATACAAAGCCAATGTATGTGGATCACCAGAATGCTCTTTATATAGTACCATGGACATTGCTTACTCAACATGTTTTGAAGTTGAAGTGTTCAGAGCTCATGCCTTTCCTGGCACAACTATTTACCTCACAGTTTGACTTTGCCCAGAACTGGCATTCCAATGCTCAGTTTTTACACAGTGAGTTGTACCCATATTTTCACAAAATATGCAAAGATCATCTCAGTGTCTAACTCTTGGTCAAGTAATGTGCTACCTTTCACAGTCTATTTCCTCTTCTAGAAATAGCCTGAGTCACTTAAAAGCTGGCTTTGTCTTGCTTAGAATACAGATTCTTGATCACTGTCGATAGTATATTTTTTTTAAGTTAATTATCATAATCTGTTTATTTTACATTTCTTGTGAAGTCTCTGAGAGCACAGGTAAACTGTTCTCCCATCTTCTAAAACATATAGTTAAAGTTTTCCTTGTGAAAAGGTAGGTTTTAAGATACATAACCTACTTTTTTCCTGGTGAAGGCTGACAAACACTTTGTGTCACACACCAAACATATACAAAACTGATCTTTCTTCAGGCCATTTTTACCAAAACTACGAGTGGGCAACTGAGGAAAGTTGGGGTAATGTTGGCCAGGTAGCTGGGCAGCAGTTCTGATCTACCTTCTTCCACAAAAGCAACCGTGGGAGCTAATGACCTTCCTAGTTCCCTACTTTCGGGTACTGTTGCGAGTCTCCAGTGCCCCAGGACAGGGCAGGGTGTTGGTACCTCTGGAGAGGCCGTTGGGAAGGCGTGTGCCAGGCACGTGGCCACGCGCGGGGCTGTGACATTCCAGGACACTGTCATCCAGCAGGTGCCGCGGCCGCTCCGTCGGGAAGGTGGCACTTTTGCTCTCCACGACGCTCAGCTGACACATCATACTAGAGTAGGCAGGAAGAGAAAAACATGAAACCCCTCTTATTTCATCCAACAGCCACCCTGTGCTCTGCCTCTTCAGCACGTTTTTAAGGAGCAGTAGATGGTACCATTCACTGTGCACATGCTCCTTGACTACCAAAACATGTTTCAGATTTTACTGCTCTTTGTCAGTAACAATTATTAAATTTCTGCAGCTGGGAAGTTTTAAGTTCTTTTGACTCTGCTCCATACAAAACCTGAACACCCTCAGTGGCAGCAAAAGTAGAAAAAGGAAGCTCCAGCTAAGCCACTGCTTGGTGGTCTTTCACTAAGCTGAACTAACACACCATCACTCCACGACCTTGGACAAGTCACGTGAACTTCTCTTCCCCTAATCCATTAATTGTGAAAATTTGTAGATACTGAAACTTTAACTGAGGAGCAGATGCTCCCACTTGGCTGGGTAAATGGTGGAGAAAAATGTTTCTAATCCACATTACCCAGGTAACACAGTGCAAAAGGTCTCAACTTTACTGAACAGGGTGTGCCAAGCAGCTAGTAAGCTTTCTTAGATGTATTAGCAAGGCATTTAAAAAACAAAAGAAAACAAATACCAATTATGCACACCAGGAGTCCACAGACCAAAGTGGATATGCAGCTTTCAAGTACTGCCAAAGCCTGGCACCAGCAGAGACTGGAGTCAGCAAAAATAACTATGTGTCAAGAGAAAACATAGAGTAAATGCACAGTAAAGCCTGAAGCAGTCTTGCAATACAAGAAATGGAAAGGACAAATACCAGCATGGTCTGCCACTCTCTTAAATCTGAGCAGAGACAGGTGGGAGTACGCACTTGTTTCCCAGGCTGTGACTCTTCCGGTGCCTTGGCACAGGAGGTGTAGGGAGACTTGCTGCTACTGAGGCATCAGGACATGTGGGTCTCCTGCTGAATTTCATAATGGCTGACACATCGGATGGACCTAGAAGACAGGGATTATTTAACGCTGAACTGATGCAAACCCCAGAAATTTTGTGGGCTGGTGTGTTTAGGCATCAATTAAAATGAATTGTTACAGGCACCATTTCTGAAGCACTGTTTATTGTACATTAGGGTTACACCATCCATTTTTGCTATAAATTATTCTCTATACTCTTGAACTTTGAGAAAGTAATTTTTAAACCATTTTTCCTCATACTGTTAAAAATTAATTACAGAAAATCTTGGCATCCTTACAACAGCTGAATGTGCCAAAGTGTAGTATGAAGAACCAAGAAGTCAGTTTGTACTTTGGGTGTGAGCAGGAATGTTCCCACATGTTTTGAATTTTGTTCACAACTTCATGTTGTGAAAAAACTGTAAACAATCTGCTCATCCTGACTCACAGCTAAAGCATGTAAGAGAAAGCAGGGGCTTTTCATGTGTCCAATGGCCAGACAGATGCATTACTTCTCAAGCACCTATGAGCTCTAGAGATGTCTCACTGCAATCATTCTTTCTCTCATTTCACCTGGGCCTGGGACCAGAAGAGTCCTGCGACAGCTGAAATCCGCTAAGAGTGGGTTCAGACATATGCAAATGAGCCATGGCTATCGCCCCGCCCCCTCCACCCTGGAGTGCTCACGTGACATGGAAAAAACCCGCGATTGACGGAGGGAAAACTAAGATGTCTTTGCAGGGAAAAAAACCCATGAAGAATTGAAGATGCGAAATTTGAGTTGCAAAGAACTGAGGGATTACTGTATATTCAGTTTGGCTCTGTTAACCCTATGTTAAGGTAAAAAGAATCTGCACTTAAAAACCTTTACAAAGTCTTTGCATCTGCTCTGCTGCCAAATGTCTATGGAGAAGAATGGTGAAGTTTAGAGCCCCATCAGGCAAGATCTGTGCTACTGGGCACACTAAGGGCAGCAAGTGTGGGGGGCAGAGAGTTACAAGGCAGAGTGGAGATGACCTCATTTCTGTAAAGGGGTAAGAGAGAAAGAGAGCCTGTGCCAAGAGGGATGTCAAAGAGGGTAAGTGGTGAGATACTGATGACAACTGCACAGACCAAGGGATGTTCATGGACATACCAGATTGATGAGCAATTAGCTGGGGAAGTTATGCCCGACACTGCTGATAACAACATTTCAGTATTTAAATTCATTTGAGATGGAGTTATTTTGCTCCTTTTTTCCAATAAGTAAAGTCATCTGCTACTGCTAACTCTCCTCTTTACTCTCCTGGCTCCACTCCTAGTGCATACTGTTACCATGATTGCTGTTCTGTTATTTTGCCTTTCATGGAGACAAAGCACTCTTAGTAGGATTTTCCAGTCAGCTGGCATGAACAGGCGTTAGTTTGGTTTTCATTATTTCTCAGCATCATTTTCAAGATTATGCTGACATACACAAAAAAAATTTATAAAAATATTAAAATGTTATTAAAAATTTGTTTGCATTAGGGAACGTGAGATAACTTCATCAGAGTGAGCTGAGTGCTGTTCCGAGATCTGTGGCAAGAACATTTGGAAAAGTTTACACATATCCCAAAGGATCTCACTGTTTTTTCCTTTGCATAATTTTTCCATGAATAATCCTTCAAATGTTATAAATGAACATTACTTTTGCAATCCTTCAGTAAAACATGTGAATATCTACAGTCTCCAGAGCTTTTAAAAAAAGCAACAGAGAGAGGGAGTTACAGTTCACAATTTCTGTCCACTAAAGCTCTCAATAAAATGGTACTAGACACGCAAACAGAAAACTGAAAATTAGGTGCATATTACATGATGAAAAACAGAGTAATTTTTCAGGAAGGTAAAACAGCCTCAACTATTCACTATTTTTTGGTGAGCAACTACGAAGCAAAACTGATACTTACCAGCTCTGTTTCTAAAACCTATAAAGACATTCCAAGCCACAGACTCTCTAGTTAAGTCTTTGCTGTAAATTTTTACTGTTCTGTTTCCATTGTAACTAAAGTCAGTGGGTGATAATTAAAACTTGCAAAGAGAAGGACATACTTACAAAACACACAATAAAAAACTTAAGAATACTTTTGTGCACAGAATCAAAAATGACACCAAAAAAAATCTAGAATGATGGCTATTGTAAAAGAACAGTGTTAATTTTCAGAGTATTGCTTTACAATTCAACAAAAGCCTACTAATGCACAGAACATGCAAGGGACATGTCTGTTATAGCTGTTTCTCAAAGAGCAAACCAAGAACAAGAATCTGAGTTCTTGGCTACACCTCTCTGTGCTCCTCCAAGCTCTCCAAAAGTACAAGCACACACACATACAAAAGTCCTTCTGTCTGAACAGTGAGCACACCTGAGTGTAACTCCTTCAAATGCTCCCTAGAAAGAAGTGATACATGTGATTTTACGTGTCACTTTTATGGAATCACTAATTGTCAGCATTTGTGTTACTTTGCACTAGTGGAATATGCAAAACCCAGACTTACACCTCAGCAAAAATATTTAATTTTTTGCAGTTGGATCTGCAGGGCAGTGTATGGGCTTAGGTGACATCAAGATTGGCAGTGAAGACATGCCCATTGTGAGAGCATAGCTGCAGGAAAACTCTGAAGTTTGGATTCAACCAAATACATTAACCAATCTATAAAACAATCCTCCAACTTTTTACAGAAACTATTTCAGGTGACTGCTGTGAAAAAAAAAGAGTCAAAACAAAAAAAACCCAAATCATCTAACCCCTCCAAAAAACAGCACGGAAAAGCCATTCATCACCTGGTTGTTTTATGTATTCTTCACATTCCTTGGTAGTAACAGCCTGGTAGTTAAAATAGGCATAAATGAACTGGGACATTAGACTTGTTTGGTAAGGAGGTCATAGAAAACAATAGAAAGCGATAAAGTTAAAAACTGAGAATGATCATTCTCTCCCTGGAAACTTGGTATTTGTTTTGATAGAATATTCTTTCACAGTATTTGTGAAGCTTCAGTATGTCAAGAAATAATGAAGTACAGTAATTCCAGTTGAATTTAGTGGTCGATAACATGTGAATCCCACAGTTTTGTCTGGTATTAATTTGTTTTTAAAATACTCCAATGAGTTGTAAAAATCTGTCTGGAAAGTATCACAGAGGAAGAGATTGTAAACTAATGAGCAAAGTTTGCTGGATGGTCTGTAAATTTACATAAAGAAAACATAGTTCTTCCATTTCCACTTAAATTCCTGTGTAAGAAAAGCAGACACTGTACACATGAAGCAATGACCAGGAACTTGTACAAGGATTAGACAATCCTCATTTCCACAGAATGATTGGCTGCTAAACCACTTAGCACAAACTATTTATTAGTTGCCAAAGCAACCAGTAAAACAAATGGCAAAACTAAATGTCAAACTCGGTGTGTACATGGAAAATGATGGTGTGGGGGTTTTTTATTCTGAAATTCTGGGACTGCTGTAGAGATATCACTAGTGTAGTACACCTACTTCAGAGGGTTACAAAAGTGCAAACATCCCAGTCTTTCTTGTTTCTACATTTCCAACTCCTATATATTACATAGTCTACATCCAGTAAATTTACCTCTTCTGGTTAATTAAAATAGGTATCAAAAGTTGTTTATAAGCTAGCTCTCAAAGCTGAATGGAATCAGCACATTGGGCTGAATTTTACCCCAATAACAAAGAAGAGAATATACCTCTTTCAGAATAATTACTCCACATTCCTGGTAGGATGGTAACACAAAACCTCTGGTCTAATTATTCTCCTCTCAAGAATTACACCAAGACCTACTTGAGGAAAAAAAAAAGGAGGGGATAAGGGTCCATCCCTGACTACCGCATAACAAAACCCCCAAAATAAGGGCTACCCCCAGCAGAGGCCTGGCTGCAGCTACCATCAACCTTAACTTTAATTCTAGAAGCTGACTTTAACTAAGGGGTTCATTAAAAATCACAGAATCATTAAGACCAGCCTGACTCACTTAGATACAACTTTCTGGACATGGTAATTATTTTAACATTAACTTTTCCTGTTGTTTTTCAACACAGGATAAACTGGTACATTCACACCCAGATTCACAGATTATTGTGAGTTGGAAGGGACCCACAAGGATCATCGAGTCCAACTCTTAAACCACACCACTGCCTACCCAGCAGGAATCGAACCCTGGTCTCCCGCATGGCAGGCGGGGACACTCACCACTGTACTAAAGTGGATTTCATTCCAGAGAATGAGTAATCACTTCCTATAATCTGACTACCACTGCACCCCGAACTTTTCAAAACAACACGATGATAAAGAACATGGATAAACTCCTGAGCTACACTTGGTGTGCAAATTCTGAGGAACTTCAGCTGCTTAGAAGGCTAACTTATTTACCATATATTGCATTAAATCTTTTCTTTTGTTCTGGGACAACGTATTGAGTTATACCTTCCAAAACAACCAAATGGCCATGCCATAAATGCCAAGCACCTTCCAGCCAACACTGCAGGAACACAGATGTCTTTTACAGCTAATTCAACTGGAAACTGTGAACAGTTAGCATACTATAAACTCTCCAGTTACATTCTCTCTCTCTCAAACCACAGCAAGGCAGAATGAACAGACTTAAGCTGCTGCCAAGGAAGTTGTGTGAATCACACAGTTCCTGAAAGCATTCAACTAAACTGCTTAAAGCTCCTTTTTAAATGCTACTTGTAAGAGACAAGAATCTCTGTAGCGTTATAGAAGACATGAAATCTTTCTGTGAAAGCACTATTCATAATTATATATGTATTTGGTAACTAAATGAGACCCTCTTAGTTGCTTATATACAAAATATAGCTTGTTGTGAGACATTCACGTTAATCAGATGCCTGCCTCCTTTCTGAATTTACTGGAAAACCAGTTGGCAAACAAAGTGGAAAATGGACAAATGGTTTTACTCCGGTACTTCGTAAACAGAAATACTTTAGAACTTAACTGTTTTTATGGAGCATTGCACTCATAAAGATACTTTAAGGAGGAAAAAAGAAACCCACAATGTCTCTCACTAGGGTAAACTGTTAATACTTTTCAAAGAGAGAAAACTGAGTGGAAGATAAAATCATAGCGCTGGCAAGTAAAATCCGTTTGCATCATCAATGCAAACAAAGCAACCTTACAGAGCACACAGGGGCACTACAGACTCAGAAGGGAAAATTCACCCTCTCCTAATACTGCCACATGCCATAGGATCACCTATTCAACTGAGTGGGTACTACTGAACATTGTCACAATCATTTTTTTGGACCCCAGCTGAGCTCAAGGCAGTATTAGGCCATATTGCTTGCCTAGTTCAGGCAAGTTTGAAGTTCTTCTTTCCAACTTTGGAACTGTATTTTTGATTCTCTTCCATTACAGTCCTAATAAAGTCTCAGGCCTTGACTAAGAACTACAGAGTATTAGCAATGATCACATACTATGCTGCTATGACTGAAGTTAGAACTTCCATAATCAGTCTAATGAAATGTTAGTATCAAAGCCCAAGTGTTGAGCATGTCAACAAAAGCCAGAAAACGAAAACATTCACTTGTATGTCTGCTTTGCATATGTAAGATGTAATCATGTGAGAGGCAATGACTTAGTTTCAAGTATGAAAAAGTGAATCAGAAAACCAAAAGAAAATACAACATGATGTGGTGACCCTGGCTGGCTGCAAGGTGCCCACCAAGCTGCTCTATCCCGCTCCATCCTTCACATGATAGGGCAAAGAATAAGAAATCCTTGTGGGTTGAGATAAAGGCAATTTAATAAAGAAAAGTAAAAGCTGCATGCAGAAGCAAAAGAAAGCAAAAAAAAAAGCCTCCACTTTCCATCAGGAGGCAACGAGCAGCCACAGCCCTACCAAAGCATCACAGAGGATGCTTAGGAAGGCAAATGCCTTAGTTACACACGCCTCCCTCCTCCCTGTCTCTTAGCTTTCATTGATGAGCATGTCATATGGTACGGAGTATGTCCTTGGGCACTTTGAGTGAACTGTCCTGGCTGTCACCTGCCAACCTCTTACCCACCTCCACCCTGCTGGCCTCTTTGGCAGGGGCCTGGGTTTGGAGAGACAGCCTTGGTGCTGTGGGCACCGCTCAGCAGAAGCCTGGTCTTTCCAGCTGCAGACACAGCACAACACTGTGATGGCTGCTATGGAGAAGTGAACTCCCAAATCTACATCTTCACTAAGAACTCCTTTTGAACTCACCTAATTAAAAAAACTCTCCTGTGAATTATTTCCTTATTCCTATTGCACAGCAACTAACTGAGTGGGGAGAGAGAAATTGAAGACAACTGCTTATCAGGTCAGTTGTTTATCTGACTCTGGGAATAGCAATCGCTTTCTTGATACAAACAAGAGGTTCCCTATGAAAAAATGATCATTTCACAGCTGCCAACACAAAGATCTGGGAGGCAGAGGAAAAAAACCCTTTTTTTTTCCTTCCTTCCTTTCATATTTAAGATGTTCCTTTTTCTTTCTCTCATTCCCTTTGTGTTTCTCTCATTCAGTGACAAGAAAAGACATTTTAAACGCGAAATGAAACTGCTTATCAGATGTGCTCTGGACCCCTTGAGGTTTTTACATTCACACATGGTTTAACACAATGAGACAGAAAATTGGCTATTAAGGTTCAAGAGATTAAAACAGAACAGTTTTTGGGATAACGGTTCTCATAGCAGTAAGTACATTTCATGTAAGTGTGATGTTTTCTTAGTCTGTTCACAGAAATAAACAGGAGATTGGTTCACTGTAATAAACAGCAGATTACTTTTGGTCAATTGATGGATGGTACTCTAGGTTTTTTTAAGAAGTTGCTAGAAGCTCTTACAAATCTGTTGTCCTCCTGGTTTACACAATGACATTGTCTCAAATTTACATGACCACACACAAACCTGAAAGGAGAATTTCCTATGTTATTCACTGCATTGAAAGGGGGCTCTTTCTTCTTCACTTATTAAATAATCATGAAAATTCAAGCATTTGTAAAAAATCCCACAATGTTATTTTATTTTCCCATGCTAGCAAACACCCTGTGTCATCTCTTGAACCGCAACTATTTCTATACAAGTCAGCAATTATGCTACTGATATATCTCTGGGTTTTCTCACACACTTCAGTGGAGGATTTCTGCAATAGAATTATTTCCTTACTCAAATTTTCAAATTGTATTTTATACCTGCAAGATCTTCTTTGGAGGAAACCAGTCGAGGAGAGCTGTTACCTGGCTCAATCCTTAAAGATAATCTGGAAAAACAAGTTTTTAGATAAATTAACAAAAAAACTTCTCAGTAACAGTTGAAAGAAACTGAAGAAAGTACTTATTTTGGCAGTACTAAGTAGGAATTTTGGTTTCTTGAAAGTGTAGTCATTTATTTTGTGATGTAACAAAACAATACCTTTTTTCAGAGTAAATCCCTATCTGTTAGAATCAAGAAAGAGACTGTGAGGAAACTAGGAAAATAGAAATTATTTTTTCCTCCTTTAGGCACTGCACTGGTAAGGCCACACCTTGAATCCTGGCGTCTAATATGCTCTGAAGGACTGAATTACTGGAATTTATAGCAGCCTACAGAACGGGATTCCCATCCTAACAGATGAGACAGACAGATAACATTGTAATACAAATAACAGTCTTCAAAACAGTTTTACTCAAACAACAATTATGGAGAATAAAAGGTCTGACCTAATGATACCAAAACATCAGCAAAAAAATAATTTAGCAGTGGCTGCAAGGCATGCAGGTTAGGAAAGGATGTGGCATGATGCCACAATGTTACATACTGCTACAACTGGGCAGCTTCTGCAGAAAACAGTGTATGGGCTGAGCAAGAAAGAGCTGTTATTTTTAGGAAATTACATCATTGTCAGGGGCCTTCTGGAGCATTCCTACTTGCTGACATGCATGAACCTAAAGGAAGCAGTGGGATTGGCACAAAAACGTGTAGAGAAAAGCTCTGTTTATATAAAGTGGCTGCCAAATTTTCCTTTTCAGTGTAATTGAGGCTCTCATTTGGCGAAACGTGTGTTAGGATTCTGCCAATACATCTTAGGGCAACTCTCTAAGCTTCCTTCCCTGACAGCATGGTACTGAGTTAGTTCTGTTCCTCATGCCAGAGGTCACACATACATCTCTGCAGAGAGCACTAATGGTGTCCCCTGGCCCAGAAAGAGCAGTCACTGGAAAGAGAAAGAGACAGGAGATTCTCTCCCACTCTAAAAACTCTAAGTACTCTGCATTTTTGAGGCTTACAGTTTCTTCTGGCATGGGAACAGAAAATGCTATGAAACTAACGATCCATTAGGGGAAACTGTGAGGAAAATGTGAAAACAAATATTCAAAGCAAAATCTGAAAACTTCTTATCAAAAGCAAAAATGGAACAGGAATGAGAGTTTTCTTTAAGGTTAGATGTGATGAGTTTTGATGAATTTAATTTTTTTTAATTTAAAGCTTTATTCTGATTTAATTCTCCAATGCATATAAGCTGCAGCAACTTTCCTGTGGTAAAAATCAAATCCTTCCTTCTTTTTAGTATCTCTTGTGACTTAGGTCCAGTTTTTCCTTGCCATAGTGAAGCCTAGAAAGAAAACTGCTAAACTTGATGGAATTAGTCTCGCAAATAACTAAATCAATAATACTAAATTATCTTTAAGATGCATCAAATACCTTCAAGCATTATCAGCAACGTAAAAATGGCAACCAAGTGATCTTTCATTTACATTTCCCAAAGCCTGAAGGAAAGAACAGTACTTACTTGTAATTATCATCTTCTACAAATTTCTGAAGTTCTTCAATGTAACGAACAGACTTCAAATACTTTTGCACATGGGGCAGTGTTGTAAGATGATCTATGGAGTGTTCAGACAAATAAAGAGAGAAGATGAACATTCACATCATCCAAAATTAGTTATTATTTCACGTTTACTTTCTTGTACTTATGGTTACCTTAATGGAAACAGAGAATTTGAACCCTAATGAATAAATCAGGCAGAAATACACCACTTTGACTCTAAGAAGATGTTAAAGACTTGATGGAGCAAAAGCGATGCTCTCAGTTGTTAAAAAAAAACCAAGTATGCATTTCATCATCGTGAAAGCTCATGCATTTTTATTAGATGCTACCTCACAGGTGGCAAAGAGATATTTGCTGCAAACCCTGCTTGAATTTTCACTCATTATTCTGGGGAAAAGCAAAGCCTGCAGCCATGGCTATTAGTGATTCTCTTAAGGCCAAGAATTGAAGAGATTTAAATATTATTAAATAATTAATTGAAAATTACCAATTGAATACCAAGAAGGAAAGACACCAAGTTCAGAATTACAGAAAAACCCACTGACACATGGTGCATGGACAGGAATATGCCCCACAGTACCTAACTTAACTTTCATGATCTTATAAAGAAAATTTTTTTAAAGGCACCCATTATTACAGAACATTGTTTCTTTGACATCATATTTTAATTTTCATACTGATTTTAACAACAGCAATACATAGCACTACAGGAAGCTACCAAAACTGTCAAAAGGAAAGGATCAATGAGATAATAAGGCTTGTCATCCAAAGTATTCAGAGACAAAATGAGACTCACACGAAAATGACATCTGAATAATCATACATTATTATGGCTAGTCTCTAACTTTAAATACTGTAAAACACTAAAGTTGACAATAATACCAAAGTACAAGGGATGGATACCTAAGCATACACAGTTAACTTTTCACTCTGTGTTCTCACAATCTAACATGGCACTTTTTTTCCAAAGCTCTACAAAACTGTAGCATTTAAATGTCCTGAATTTATTTAATTGTATTGCTGCCATCAGGGTTTACTACCTTGTTTCATGTTTAAGTAACGAAAAGTCATGCTAAGTCCCCAAGAGTATTCTGAGTATTTATCAAGACCCCAAACCCAGCACATTTCTTGACATACAGTTTCACTAGCAGACTAGAATTGCAGAAATGAGTTTTAGAGTTAAATCATGTTAATAAAACAAAACAATTCCTTATTTTCCTCGCTTCATTCAGCAGCAAGGGATGTGGAAAAGCTTAACACCATTGAACAACTTGTATAGACTGAAATACTTGTGTTTCATTTTGTAAATATATCATCAGGATGCTAACAACAAAATGATAATGAACACATCCTACACTCCAGACATCTACTGCACAGTAAAGGGAAAATATTAATGTAATTCTCTTTGACTGCCTCTGGTGGAAACAGAATATAACCTAAACACAATAGCTGCATTTCAAAGGCTGTCATTCATAGCACACATGCAGCAGTAAACTCTACACAGCCTCTGTTATAGCTCTTACAATCTGGAATACACATTTACCTGCTCAATTCACTGGCAAGACTGAAGCTATGCAGGAGTGGATGCTACATCACTTACCAATGTTCAACTCTACCAACATCAGCTTTTTGTGTTGCCTTTACTTGCGACCAAAAACTGCTTTCGCACTGTGATACTAAAGAAATTTCTGCTAGGGCTTAATAGGCACAAGGAAATTTACTAACCGTAGTTACAGGAGACTTGCAGATCAGCTATTATTCGGAGAATATTGTTCATTTGATTGGATCTTTGTTCATTCTCCATAATGCTGTCTGAAGCGGGATATGCAGAATCAATGTAGATTAAATCCAAGAGATAAATTCCTAAAACAAACAAATCAATCAACCAATTGATCTAGTGTTTTAAACAGAAATAATTGCATAATTTTTAATGAATATAACAGCCAGCAGCTATCTATTCCCACTGTGGTCTGGATCAACTAAACAAAGGAGGGCTTGGGATTTGCATGTTGAAAAATTCCATAATTACTGCTTGAGTTCTATGACACCTCTTAAAAAATGACAGAAAAGCTTTTGTGCACTTAGGCCAATGCCTACTATGATCAGTTTGCAGGACCATAACAAGGACACTGAAAAACGAGAGCGAGAGCTGCCTTGATAGGTGGAGTAACAGTGGGGACATAACCAGAGCCCCCTGCAATGCCACAGTCACTGCTGGAAGGAATAACTGCAGCTCTGGCTCACACTCCAGCCTGACTTTGCTAGAAAACATCAGGAGAAGATACTTAGGTTTGATTACGTGATGATTTAGAAATGCATGAAGGAAAGGTTTTCATTTATTAATTTCTTACTTTATAAAAGGGCATGAAAAAATGGAGTTGTTCCATCAAGAACAAAATGCACTGAGTCTGCTGTGGATGCTGTAGACTGACCAGAAATCACTGTATGTGCTCCATTCAGGGGCCGCTGTAGCTATTGCTAGTGTGTCAAAAACACTCTCAGTCTGATGGGGTTTTTTAAAGAATTGTTCAAAAGTTTAGGGTCTGCTAAAAGGCAGACTCTAATTTATTATATTCCTGAACTATTCTATGTCCTGTGCAGGAAAGTTAGTTCCTCTTTGTTGCATAACAAAGAAGGGAACATTCTTCTGAGCAGGAAAATAACTTGTGCAGCATAAAAATTGACCATATTTCCCCATTAGGTTTTCCATACTGTTTTTTGAGCATGTTTGTAATAAATGACTCCTAGGTCAGCCTAGGTCCTGTAAATTCCAAATACACAAGTGTAAGGAAATGGGCTTTTAGTAGATAGTGGGTGCAGGAAGAAAAATACTAAACTGATACATGTAAAAAAAATTAAATTGAATGTAATATGCTGGACTGTAACAGAATATATTCTTTGTAATTACACACCAAGCTACAGCTTTCCAAAGTTGTTCGTCTCTGTCTCCTCTTCTAAAGCAAGAAGGATCATTAGTTTGTTTTGGGGTTTTTCTTCAGTGTTACCAGTTCATTGTATCTGGGCAGTGACATTTTGAACTCTTCTACATATGTGATGTGTTAATAGGTATAGATGAGAATCAGTTTATTTTGCATAGAGGAATGACAAAATTATTCCCTTCAGCGAAAGACTTCAAGACCTGTTTCTCGAAAGAAAGGCTCAGAGCTGCCCTATGCCAAAGCAAACACTCAGCACTAGCTTTTCAAACTTTGGCTCACATTTGTGCTACTGTGCACTGAAAAAAGCTCTCTAAGATGTGAAGCCATCAGGACATTTTCCAGAGGGTGAGCTCATGGGCAGCTTCTTCCACAGGCAAGTATCACTTTGCAGTGATACTCACTTTTCTCTATTGTTACCTGAACTAATTTTGCAGCTGGATATTGTATGTAGGCGACATGGTGTTCATTAGTTTACAGTATCATGGAAATAACAACACAGACTAAGGAAAAGCATGGTCACAATCCAGAACTGAATTTATCAATAAAAATCACCCTGTGTAAAGGGGACCAATTATTTTAACCCCCCATCCAACCCTATAATATTAAGCTCTTAAATTACTTTAAACTCATAAAACCCCTGTACAGATAAAGATTGAAATCTTCATTAATTCTCAATTGTGTCTTTTTTCCTTTTTATTTTTTAAACTTTTATTTCCTAATAGATATAAAACTATTCTGTAAAATAGTAGGGGTAACAAACCCAAAATGAGGTGGTGAAACCACACCACTACTCTATACCTGATGTACACGTTAATGCACAGTAATGCTAAGTGTCTGTTCTGCAAATGCAAGTAAGTGAGGAAACAGCTGCTGTACGGTACTTTTCACAGTCAGACATTCACTACTTTGCAGCAAAGAGTAGTAACTGGGGAAGTACTTCAGATTAGCCTGGGGGCTTCAGTTTGTTATTATGAACTAACATTTTTATCAAATACTGTAATAAACATCCACATTTCTTTGGTAAACTGTATTGTTACTGTGAAAACCATAAACACATGCTGTAAGAGAAGGAAAAATAAGTTAAATGTTTTAATGAACAATTTAGTTCCCTACTTACAATCACGTACACTTTTGTGGATATTCCCAGCCCCTGAAGGCACAACCTGGGCACTCCTTCAGGATAGGAAGTGGTGTCTGTAACACACAGTAACTGGCAAGATAACAGAAGGGAACCCACAGAAAGTAGTTACGTATTTTCCACTTTTTCTCCTCAAAAATTGAATACTAAAACTGGTTTGATAGAAGAACCAGAAGAGACAAAGATATGTTTCCAATTTGTAGTCAGCTATATTTATGAAAGCATTTTCCCACATGCAGTAGTGTGGTTGTATCATGTGAAATAAAAGAGAAGAGAGAGGGAAAGAAACTTATCAATTAACTACGTGGTAGAAAGTCCAAATTACTAATGTCAGCAGTTTGTAAAACCAAAGACACCATTGTTAGGCGATGAGCTCACAGACAGAAAAACCAACAGTTTTGTGGTATCACTGGTTTCAAGAATACTGGATATTTTCCATGGAATAAGGGCTGGAAAAATTTTCTGCCTAACCAAATGTATATACTGGTTAACCTTAGTAGTACTTGGAGTACTCTAAAAACTACTGAAGACAAACATTTCCCGAGGCAACACCATGGGATTTGTAACATACAGAAATGTATTTATTATAAAATGTCTTAAGAGAGACATCACACAATTATGAGTTGGTCTCATGGGTGGCCATTCAAAATGGTCACAGGGTTGGACAACTTGCCATAGGAAAAAATGTTAAAGGAATTGGATTTGTTCAGATTAGAGAAGAGAAAGGGCACGAAGGAGACCTGACCACTCATCCAGTACCTACAAGGCAGTTACAGAAAAGATGGAAATAACCTCCTCAAAATGGTACTCAGCAAAAGGACAAGAGATGATGGAGGACATCATCCTTACCCTACTGGACCACTGAAATTAATCATCCCACCTTTGTCACTGCAGCAATGAAACCCAGATAAGTACAGCAAAAACTAAGCAACAGTCAAACTAAAATACCAGTGCGTGAAAGAAAATGTTAGGAATAATTCAACTGGAATGATGTTCAGGAAGTTGTACTCAAATCACCTCTGACTGGTGCAAATCATTTTCTTATGCACTGAAGCAGGTAAAAAAAATCTGCAGCTGTCTGGAGCTTTCTAGTAAAGCTTTCCCTCTTAAGGAATCAGACTTTCTTGAGAGTACCGCCAATTTTTTTTTTTTTTTCATTTTTCCCCAACTATTTCCTAATGCTTTTCCCATGAACCAAGAAAAATATATCACAGATGATTAAATATTTTAAGAATTATGTATTTTTCCATTTTTAAACATACACTATCCAGTGTCAGAAAGCAGAGAATGCTTCAAAAAAGAATATAGGAAAAAGGCAAAGGTACAATAGCTGTTTTCCAGATGTAGCTTCCTGTCAGCAGCAAGCAGTGGTTAAGGGACTTCCTGAGATAGATCTTTTATATAAACACTTTTGGGTTTAAGTCTGGGTGGTAATTTTTATTTACAACATTTCTCCTCTGTCTGTTCACTGTATCTTTTTTCTGCTTTTTTAATTTTTCTTCTCACACAATCTTGTGGCAATTGAACCCCACCTTGTCTGAAAACCCAATGTGTTGATTTTCTCCTTTTCAGGATTGGTACATTCTTACCTCTTTTGTTTACCTTAAGTTTCTGATCACTGACCCAAAGTTAAATTCTATGACCAGCTGTTTTATAGTATTTTCATTCATTTGCAAAGCCAAAACCTCTCCTTGCAGACTGCATTGCCCTGCTGAAGACAATAGACAGCTTCCAGAAATAACTGAGTGTCAGTACCTCACTCCTGGTAGAATGTTACTCTCTAATCAAAGGTTTTAATGCAGGCTGATCCCCGAGATTCTCAGGATGAAAGACAAATCAACTATGAAAGTTTTTGCAAGGCAATTCCTTCAGCCTTTAACAAATGCAAAGAGCTGCACTTCACAGTACACACATGATTACCCGTAAGAACTTTAATGACTAAAAAACACACCACAAGAGAAGTCTCTAGTCTCCTTCACTGGGTAAAATTCTTAGGCATTTAACTGCACCTATTTAAGTGACCTAAAATCAATGGAGCTTAGCTATATGTGAAAGAGCTTAAAAGTTGTTATGGATGCTTTGTAAGTAGTGTTTTAAATAAACAACATCATCCTCAGGAAATCCTGTTGTTTCCAAGAATCTTGGCACTGCAAGGCATAACTGCAAGTTAGAAAACTGCATTTCCTTACAAAACCAGAGAGTCTGAAAATGTTCATTTTAGATGAAAACTAGATATTCCAGCCAAGTAGTATTGTAGGTAGGGAATCACCTACCCAGCTCTACAAGGCGTTAGGGATCGGAGAAACTGACCACCAGAGGAAATAGCCACTTCAATGTCCCGGCAAACACTCATGGCAATGCTCTTCCTGCTCCCACTTCCCTCAGCTCCGGGGACCTTAGGTGGAAAAGGCACCTCAGAAAGTAAGGAGTATGGATCGTATACAAGTTGAAAGAAAGTCCAACGGGACTATTGCTAGATCTGTCCAAAATGAATAGAGTTACCACTTTCTGTTTCAACTAACCCCGCTTTTTCAGTATAAAACTGCATTGGAAAAACCTTTTGACTGCTTTAACCTCAGGAATCCAGACTATCCTACAAGGATAACGGCCACTCTGCTGCCTGGTTTATTAATTGTTCCTCAGAAAGGAATAAGCCATATTACGAATCCTCCGTCTGCATTATTTAAGAGCTTGCTCGAATTTGGGCAATTTTATCTTCCTTTTTTCCCGGGATGGAGCCGTGGATGGACACGACCGGGGAAGTGCTCCGATGGATGGAGCCCTCGGCGCTGCCCCGGGCATGAGGCACGGCCAGCTCCGCACTCGGGGTCCGGCACGAACTGCCCCTTCCCCAGCGTGTGGGGCCGAGTCCCGGGAGCTCCACAGCCCCGGGCCCCCGCGTCCTGCCCCATCGCCCCTGGCCCAGCCTCGGGCTCGGCCTCAGCCGCGCCGGGTCCCGCTCCGGGGCGGGGGAG
>WEKX01015210.1:13329-33943 GCA_013390025.1 Pitta sordida | reverse complement strand
CACACCCGCAAACACAGCCCCCGCACACAGAGCCGCACACACAGCCCCCTCACACACACCCGCACGCGCACACCCGCACGCACACACCCGCACACACACACCCGCACACACACCCGCACGCACACACCCGCACGCACAGGCCCCGCTCCCTCGGACAGCACAGAGCTCGGCCTTCGCCTGCTCTAAACAACAAAAAAAAGAGTTGTAAAGAGAGCTGAGAGGTCACATGCCAGGCAGTGAAAAAAACCTTCTTGACATAATTTTCAAGACGATGATTATATTAAAAAAAAATAATCACACACACATTTATTTCTGCGTGTAACTCTGGTCATAATACTTCGTTAAACTTGCTGTAAATGAATATTCTTATCGAGAAGTTTTCTAGGACATACTATTTTCTAAAGGACTACATGAAAAAACAAGAAATCACCATTTAGTCTTTTTTACACTCAGTGTTTGATCAGGGAGATATAAGTTCTTGATACTTTAACAGAATCTATAAAATGAACATTTTAAATATTTCACAAAAATGTAATTAGAAAATAAGAGCCTAACTTTTATTAATACATTTATGTAAGCACCAAATATTTATTATATGGTCTAACTGCTATTTTTCATGGGCAAAATGAGTCACATTTATTAAAATGTGAATCTTTTTAAGAGCTGTTATAGACAATGTGCATGCACACTTATGAGCACACACAGTGTGAGCAGTGATTGGATTAAGTGAAAATAAGGTGAGGCCACTGCTAAGGGAAGCAACAACAAAAGCAGAGCTCTCTTTCAGTAATTACATTCCACATCTATGACAGAACTGTAGTAAAGCACAAAGAACAATTCACAAATAGCACGACTAAAATTCGTGGTAATCCAGAAGCAAATTTGTACTCGTAAAAACAAGCTTTTGCCAAAATTTGAAAACAAGTTACATGTCAGCAAAAGATACAAAATATTCTGCATTTTCTTGCAGCATTTGATAGTACATGTGTTTCAAAAGAAAAGTTCCCCAAGAGCTCATGAAGACACTCCTTCTGAAGTGTTGTCATCCATTCTCTTTAGTGAGGAAAGTATTTCCTTTTAAGAAGACTGAACTGGTGCTTGAACTGAGTAGTGACTGCATTACAATTTCAGTATCTTAAAGCAATTTGTCAGTTAATGTCAGTGAGGCACTGTTTACAATGGAAGCAATGAACTAGTGGGCAAAACCCCAAGTCACTTCCTCCAAAAGTTTGGAGCTAAATTTTTCAATGTAGTTTTACATCATGTTTTCATAACTAAACTCCATGCTACTATCTGTCAGCCCAATGTATTGTTTCCCAATACATGTGGCATGCATATTACTGAATTATCATTTCACAAAACCAAAAAAACCAAAAAAAGGATCCAGGTTTTTCACACTACTACTCTTCATCTAAAAGTCAAACTACATGAGTTAATTCTAAAAGAAGCCCTGTACCAGTAGAAGTCCCTCTCCTTCGCAAAAAAGCAAAATTTAATAAATCACATTAAGTATGAAGACTACATTCAAGGGATAAATTTAGAGGTAAAAATTGAGAGGATGGATTAATATAATTCCACACAAGAAAATATTCGGAAGAAAGAGTAAAAACAGACCATGAGCTCTGAGAAAAGGGCCAGGGAGTAAGAAAGCAAGCAGATTAAAAAAATTCATGCTTGTCTTATCACAATGGTGTTGTGAAATCCAGATCATATTACTGGCCTGGCGCCTGGAACATGCCATCTAACTCTTAAGTCCATAAACAGTGGCTATCAAAGGATTCTGCAGAAGCAAAAAGCTAATGTTTGTTAACAAAAAAGGAAAACAAACTGTCTGATCTCTTCATAGCAAGGTTTCACAGTTTCAACACCCTTGCTTCATTTGCTTTTACAATGCAGTAAAAATGTAAATCTGCACTAATCTAAAACCCCCTTTTAATCTCAAAGATATAAAGATATTAGCTTTTCATGTTTCTTCTTTAGAATGCACAACTGTCAAACTGAGCGGGAATTCACAAATACAGCAGTTTATCCTTCAGAGGATAAATGCTGTAATAGCTAATACTGTGCCTTCCTTTTTATGTGCAAGGGCTTGAGGACTTTGCACAAAGGATGGTAGAGCAGAAGTATGAAGGACAAGCCAGCCCATCCAAATACTGGTAGCCTTGTTATACTAAACGTGACCAGCACAAAAGCTGATTAACCCCCCAGAGCCAAATGTTGTAACAGAATCATCTGGTGTAGCTGAATGAACTCATCTGCATGTCGGGTATCACTGCGT
Source organism: Pitta sordida (assembly GCA_013390025.1). Taxonomy (NCBI): domain Eukaryota; kingdom Metazoa; phylum Chordata; class Aves; order Passeriformes; family Pittidae; genus Pitta; species Pitta sordida. The sequence continues at coordinate 31,665 of WEKX01015210.1, read as the reverse complement.
CAAAACAATGCTGTCAGAACATCGGAGTGTAGTGCAAAAGTGCGTGTGTCATCCTTCTTATAAATGTGGGTTTCATCTATCTGGGTATTTCTAAAAGGCTTTGGGTTTGTTAGTTTAATTATGGTGCATTCAATTCTGGCACACTGGGCCTGCACACACGACCCAGCCTCTAGACTGTGAGCTCTTCCTGACTCAGAGCAACTTCAATATTGAGTGTTGCAGTTTGCCTGTCCACTCTTCAATTAAATGAAAACCACCTATTTCAATAAATAAAACCCTATACAAAAATCAGAATGAAATAATGAAAACATAGCCCCCCCCAAATTCTGGACTTAACTTTTCTAAAGGATATACTCTGGGAGCCTTTTTAGGGAGGTTGAGTGACAGTGATTGTCATAAAAACAACAGTTGTTATCCCAAAGATACAGTGGATCAGCATCACTGTCACACCTGTGACATTTCTTCCTTTCTGATGTACAAAGTTCTGTTGTTTATTTATGTGATCCTTCACAATATGCAACAAATAAGCCCCATTCTAGCCCTTTTCTTTAACCAAACAAGTTGATGCTAAAAGACTTAAGACATCATGAAAAAGAGACTGCAGGAAGAAAAATACCTGACGGTTGTTTCTCTTTGTTCTGGGGCATTCTCTTACCAGTATCTTTTCCTTCCACTGTTTTTTCTTATAGGAAGAACATCCTAGAAAAGGTGACATGCAGGCAAGATCATGACAGAGAAGTGTTTCAGCACAGTCTAATCATGCTGATGTCATTCACTGGTGGCTTGCCTTCTGCAACCGGTGATTAAATCCTAGAACAGGCTTCCTAGAGAGTGGGTCAGTGCCCAGCGTCAGCCCTGACATGGTCAGGCTGTGGGACTGCATGACTATTAAGAGGAGCCTGATGAACCCTGTTGCATTATTTTCTTACACAATTCTTTTAAAAGCTGGAGAAAATTGGTTATATGATGCTCTGAATTCTTCGGCCCAGAGAAAAATGTGCACCCCAAAGCCCATCCTCAAAGATGTGAGATGCTGTAACAAAAACAGAAGTGAACTCTGAGGAAAATATTATTTTCTTTTCAGTGGTCACAATAATTGCAGATTTAGAGAGGGGAAGAAAGGATATTACAATTCCAGCAGTGAAATAAAACCATTTTACACCTATGTGTGAGAGACATTTGCAAAAGCAGTCATCTGTGCAGAAACAAGAAGCCTGGAAAACTGCCAGGTTTTCCAAGTGTGACCTGCTGTGCAAGTGCTGATTATGCAAGTTAAAGCTGTCTGGGATGAATTTATGTTCCTGATTTTCCAGGGCTCCAAATAGCATTCCTTTACTTAGAGAAATCACGTCAAACTCCAGACTTTCATCTGACATGTTTTCAAGCACCATTCCTTCCTATTTGCAAAAAGAAAATGAATTTATTCCAAATAAGAAACTGAGGCGAAAGTATATATCCAAAATTTTAAGGTCAAGTCCTGATCACTTTTGTCTGAATCTTTTACAGAAACATCTATGGTTGATTTATCAAAACCAGAAAAATGTGAATGACAACCATCTCTCTTCTCTGTATGAATAATTAAGGATGCATATCCATCATTATCTTGAGCATTTGGAAAAAATCTCTTAAAAGATTTTTTTTTTAAGCTACAGAGTTTCAATAGTGCAGAATAAAGTAAAATTGTTACATTTCACCTATGCTGTATCTCTTCCAAGATACATGGAGTTACAAAGTACTGTAAATTAGCTGTTTGATATTTTTAGAATTATTTTTAGCAGCATTAATACAGGTATTAACTTCCATTCTGTTTACATTTAGAGGCTATATTTGTAACTGCAAGAAATTGAAAATGTAGTAATTCATACGTAAATGTGAACATCAATCTTGAAAACTTTTGTGCCACGTGTCTGGAAAAAAGGACAGTTCAAGTCCTGGTATTCACTGCTTAGTTTCTTGTGGTTCTTGGCAGGCTTTAGATGAACTAGCAACTATTAACTACAGTCCTGAGCACAGAATGATACAGCTATTCCCCATGATGTCCACTTCAGCCTGGATAAAAAAATACATCTCGTTTGTATGTATAGTTACGATGTACTATTTTTTAAGTTTTAGAAGAGTGCAATTTGTATATCCACACTGGTTTCCTATTTGTTACTTACTATTAAATTTCTTTTAAAACAGATTTTAAGAAGTTCTTTGCAGAAGAATATCTGACCAGAACTAGAGGGTCACGATGACAAGATTCATCTGTTTAATGCTAGTAACTGTTGTGGGAGTTACTACAAACAAAGCACAGGAATTTGAAGGCAACGACAAGGAAACTGATCAAGAATTTATTTACATGAACAGATATAAACGTGCCAGTGACACGCAGGACAAATGCACTTACACCTTTATTGTACCTCAGCAGAGAGTGACGGGTGCCATTTGTGTTAATTCTAAGGAGCCTGAAGTTCTACTTGAAAACAGGGTAAATAAACAAGAATTACAGTTAATTAACAATGAACTTCTTAAACAAAAGAGACAAATAGAAACTCTCCAGCAACTGGTAGAGGTGGATGGTGGAATTGTCAATGAAGTTAAACTCTTAAGGAAAGAGAGCAGGAATATGAATTCTCGTGTCACACAACTCTACATGCAGCTATTACATGAAATTATCCGAAAACGTGATAATGCCTTAGAACTTTCTCAACTTGAAAATAAGATTTTGAACCAAACTGCAGATATGTTGCAGCTTGCAAACAAATATAAAGACTTAGAGCACAAGTACCAACATTTGATGTCAATTGCCAATAACCAGTCAATGATAATTGCCCAGCTGGAAGAACACTGCCAGAGAATGCCATCCGTAAAGCCACTGCCACAAACTCCACAAGCACCAAATAAAGTGTACCAGCCTCCCACTTACAATCGCATTAACAACCAGATATCTACTAACGAGATTCAGAGTGATCAGAACTTAAAGGTTCTGCCACCTACCTTACCAACCATGCCTGCAGTCACTAGTATTCCAACTTCAACTGATAAACCATCTGGTAAGTAACATTATTGACATGTCTCCATTAGTTTATGCTAATATGCAGTGCCAACATTTTAACTGTAGTACAAAAAAATGCAGTCAGAATTCATTTAGCAAAATAAATGCAAATTAATTATTTTGAACTCATTATGATTTCTTAGACCTGATGTTGTCTATCTTGTTGTGACTTGTGTATTTTTTTATATACATGTTGTAGTACAAGCACAGAAAGAAAGCAAAAAAAATTATCTCTCAGATTCAGACACATTACCCCCACAGATCTTTCTCATGTTACTTTGGCGAGATAAACCCACCATTTATATTACAAATAAATGATGAAGGACCTACAGAAAAACCTTACTGTTCAACAGTCATCTAAATTTTATTTACCTTTGCTCAAGACTGAACTGCTACAATTCATTACGTCTGAAGGGTTTGACACTGTGTACGTGAACGTGTGTGCAGTTATTACAACTTGTTGATGTGTGTGATCATGTTGTGCTTGTGTAACTCCAAAAGGAATCCGTATTTGCTCTATACCTTACACAGGGCACTTGTGCTCTAGACAGGAGCAAGGGGAAGCAAGTGGTGGAATAGTAAGGGATATTATACAGCCCTCATTAAGAGTCCTAGGAATTCTGCCACAAGGAAGATTGGAAGATCTGAAATCATATTAGAGATCAATTGATCTACATGGTAACAAAAATAACAGGTAAAGAATTCAGTTTCATCTATAGTCCCACAGATTTTTATTTTTTTTTAAAGTTCAGAGATATGGTTCATACAAGAGAAGTCTGTTCTTCAGTGTGTGGGCAACACAGACGTGCTTCAGACAAAAGACAGGGGTGACAGAGACATCTGAATTCAGAGCTGAAACAGTAATGCATGGGAACTGCACTCAGGGTATTTCATGGCTACTGGTAACATATTTGTTGAGACATCAACAAACTCGTTAGAATTATCAAATAATGCAACTGCCATGTGTTTAAAAAATGTTAAAAAAGAAGCAGAGACCCCCATCTTATTTCTCTATGGAAATATTCACAATGGAAGAAACTTGAGCAGGTGTTTCAGCCCAAAGCATTAAGTCTCCAAAGTCTGTAAAGTCTCTAAAACACTTTGCTACAAAGCAGTATTTTCACAGTACTGCCAAAGATGAACTCACCAAAGCTTGCACTGTGGCATGCAGAACCTCTGCCAAAAATATCATGATTCTAATGTACTAATTAAGAAAAAATGTTCTCAGAAGAAAATCAGGTCTATAACAACCACTGTGGAGCAATACACTGTGGCTGCTAATAATTACGTTTTGACTTCTGTCTCAAAGTAGCTTCAAGCTTTGTACAGTATTTCCCTCTTTCTGTAAGTGGCATACCTTTCAAGCATTCTTCACAGACCGTTCCCTTTCCTGTAAACTTGCTAATTGCTCCATATCCTTCCAACAACTGAAGTTCAGCAAATTAACTTTTCCAGGGTATCCTCCTCCCCTTTCTTTTTTGGGCAAGAAATATTTAATAACTTTTCCTCATCCTCCAGAATGTTCTCCATTCTCAAAGCACATCTCAAATTAAACCCTCTCTACAATTAATGCTGAAAACAATGCTTTAGCCATGTCTGGAATGAACTAGGAAAACCCAGCAAGTTTTATCCTACAAAACAAGTAAAACCCACCACCTGAATTTATGTTGTCAGTTCCATTATTAATGTCTGTGCCAATTACATTTCTGGGTATCTAAAAAGCTAAATTTCTCAAAGACAGAATAAAGGTCTGAATAACAGTTTGTTTTCTAAAGGAAATTCTTAATACTTGTCTATAAAGTCATTCATATTTAGTTTCTCAAGATATAATCAATGCCAGAAGTACAACTTCCTTAAAAAAAAAAGTTTTAAAAAAATTAAAATCTACCTCTATCGTACTTTATTCTGAAATGTTCCAGAACTAAAGTCACAATAAATTAATCTGTTTGAAAATACTTGGTGGATACTGTACCTTCAACAAGAGGAAAAACAAATGTATTACTCAGCAAAAAACAGCCAATCCACTGCGAAAAACTACCTGTTCAAATACTAAAAATAAAGCTACGCTCAAGGGCAGTTTGATGCAGAGCCTTTCTGTTTTGACACAGGGCCCTGGAGAGACTGTCTACAAGCGCTGGAAGATGGCCATGACACGAGCTCCATCTATCTGGTGAAACCAGAGAACACAAACCAGCTGATGCAGGTCTGGTGCGACCAACGGCACGACCCTGGGGGCTGGACAGTCATTCAGAGGCGGCTGGATGGATCTGTCAACTTCTTCCGGAACTGGGAGACATACAAGGTTAGAACAAGTGAGCAGATTGATGTTTTCTGCCCTCTAAAAATTACTGGTAAAGTTAATTTAAAGGGTGAATTTTAAGTCTGGCCAAAAGCCTGCTTGAGAAAGAATTTGTGTTTACCCTTGCAGAAGGGGAAGTCTCTGTAAAATGTTACAGCAGATTTCTAGTGAAGAATACACTCAGATTCACCACCAAGACAGATGCAGAGTATTAACATGCTTCTCTTGCTTCCTTTCCAGCAAGGATTTGGTAACATAGATGGAGAATATTGGCTCGGACTAGAAAATATTTACTGGCTGACCAATCAAGGCAACTACAAACTGCTGATAACCATGGAGGACTGGTCAGGTCGGAAGGTGTTTGCTGAGTATGCCAGCTTCAGGCTGGAGCCCGAGAGCGAGTACTACAAGCTGCGGCTGGGCCGCTACAATGGCAATGCTGGCGACTCCTTCACTTGGCACAATGGCAAACAGTTCACCACGCTGGACAGGGACCACGACGTCTACACAGGTACCAGGGCCCTCAGTTGCCTCACCTTTTCTGTCCTTCCCTCCCACATGCCTCGTTCTCTTTTTTGACAAAGGAAAAATATTTATGGTCATACACACACGCAAAAACAATTTGCACTTTCAAAAGGGTTTCTCAATTGGTACCTTATGAAGCACAAACTGATGTGTCAACCCTTATACATACTAACACCAAAACAAAATTTCATTTACAGTAGACAAGCCTATAAAATATAGTACGGAGGGTTATTTGGGACAGTAATGCACACAAATTTTCCCTCAAGGGAGAGTAGTAATCGTGACTATCTGTAGAACCTAAGTACCGAGCTGCCTCCTGAGGAAGCCTAAATTCACCTTGTACCACATGGAATCTACGTGTTAAACACATACTTTAAAATAAATGTTTTGTGCTTGGCTCATTTACTTCTGAGACTGAACTGGAACTTTCTTTTGCAGGCAACTGTGCCCATTACCAGAAGGGAGGATGGTGGTACAATGCATGTGCTCATTCCAACCTCAACGGAGTCTGGTACCGGGGAGGGCACTACCGCAGTCGGTACCAGGACGGTGTTTACTGGGCAGAATTCAGGGGGGGATCATATTCATTAAAGAAAGTTGTTATGATGATAAGACCTAACCCGAACACATTTCACTGAAATAACTCTTCTCTTGGTTTGCTTCCTTGTTCTAAAAATCACATACCAACATGATGCTGTTATCTGGAATTACCTTTTCAGAAATGAGGAATGTAAGATATTGTACATTTATTGATAAGATACAAGGGCTTGTATATTGTATTTTCAAGAATCACCCCAGGAAAAAAAAAAGCTGAAAAAAACCTTCTTGGTACTATTAGAACTGGCAATTTACATGAACTGTAGATAAGCTTTGTGGGTTTTATTCCCTGTAAATTAAGTTTGGATGGTAAAAATACTGCCACAACATTTAAATATTTTTGTATGTTATGTATAAATATTCTCCAATACAGGAAATATTACAAACTGTACAGCAAGAGTTTTATTATTATAAGCAATCATTTGACACAGGAAATCATATCCATTAAACTGTGTAGATGGTATGTGTACATTAGTGTGATTATTATGGTGTAATCTTTGTTAACAGCCATCAATAAAGTTAGTACTATATAATTCTGTTTTGAGAGCAGATACTCAAACCATTACTGTTCTGATAAATCTGGTATATTTCCCCTTCACGTTGAGCATCTTAGTAATCTGCTCCTATAAACTGGAATTCACCACTGACGCAAATATTTTGAATTAAAAACACTAATGATTTTTCCTATCAAAATGAAATAGCTACTTGCATACAGAAATTAATTCAGGTTTACAAGAGGTATTATGTGCTATATAGCCAACATGTTGTATTACACAACTGTCACAGTATTTTGTACCCAACTTCAGTTATTACCTGCTCTGTAGCCTTTGTAATCAGAAATGGATAGATATAAATTAAAGGGACTGTCCAACTTTGCAGGCAAATGATGGATACCAATTTATAAGCTATTTAATATCCTTAGCCTATAGATGAAAATTATATAAAGAAGTTACCTGTAGCCAAGAGAAGTTATTTTTAACACATTTCACAATTATAACATATTAGTGGCAAATTATTAAATAGATTTGCTCATCTATATTTAGAGGTCAGTCACATGAAATACAGACTGGAAGAATTTGAATATTCTTCTGAGATAGGTTTCTAGAACAGATTGTTAATACACCCATTTCCAAAGACCAAAAATGTAAGCTAAAGAATAAGAGCCTCTGGAAGTTCAACATTTTTCAGGAAGCCCGAAAGACACTTCCCGTGTGTTTGTGTGTGTGTGCTTGCATACTTTTCCCTCATTACCTCCTCACTGCTTTACCACAGCATGATGTGCAGTGTAGCATGTGCTGTATATAACTGAAAGTAGGGTTTTTAATATATATATTTGATTACTCTGTAATATTGTAATCTTCTAATAAAGCTATATATGTTATTTTGACATGTTCACATTTCATCCTGTCTCAGTTCAGATTGCGTATCTTCACATCGCTCTGCCTTGTGACTCAAATCACACAACTACTGTTCACATGTGTGAAGTGCTAAAATATTGCAACATCAAAAGCAAAGCAAGCTTCAGCTGAGAAAATACAGAATTTCCGCCCAGCCCAAAGAGGAAGGACTTGTTATAAGTCATATGAAAAGCCCAAATCTTTCAAACAGTATTCAAATTTTACCTTCCACTGGTTTAGCTAGAGCTCTGGATTTATGTTTGAGGTGAGAAATATTAAATGCACCTACTGGCCCTAGAGCTTGGCCAAGGCTGCTCTACCAATTAGGATTGTACCATCAAGGCTACTTCATGCTTGGCTTGAGGAAAGAATGCAGAGAACTTCAGGTGTCCATTGTGCAGCTCTCCCTAGAAAAGCTGTTACAGGTGCTCTTAGGTAGATGCAGATACTGCTGCAGGTTACTTCATAGTATACACTCATGTGTATAGCCTAAAAATCTCAACCTGACCTGATTTTTCTAAATAAGGAATGTAGTGAACCATACCTTCTATATACAGTATTCTTCAGGTACACAACATGCTAAATTAGTAGTTGTCAGTCAATGAGCTACAGATAAAGTAATTGTTCACACTCACCTAAATATGGAATTGTAGGAACCATTTTCAAGCTTCTGATGTACTCTCGTGTCCTCTTGTAATTATCTTCCTTAGAGAGTAAATAGTCCAACTTCTCAAAGGTGGTCTTGTCTTTCCGATTCAAAAGCTACAGAGAAAATGGAGATCATAAAATTTAAAAAGACAAATCCATACAAAGCCAACAACAATCAACAAAAATAATCAACATCAGTAACTTGTTGAATCACTCAGAGTAAACAAAAGCATAGTCAAGTCAAGATTAAATTGATTATCATCACCCAAACCAGCATAATGTCTCAAAACCTGCTACCTGTTAGGAAGAAAACAAGCAGTTCAGCACATCTTAAGCAATGAACAAATATGACCATTATTTCTGAGTAATTTGTCACGGATTCCCATATCCGTACATCAGTGTTGAATAGACTCAGCAGTATTAAATTTTTAGAGAAAAAATATTATGCAGTCACCAACGTTCTCATAATTTACCAGAATTGCTAAAATCTTCTGAATTTAAAAGTACAAACGGTAATGGAAAATATTCTAAACGCAAGTTGTGCCATTTCACCAGTGCCTTATTAAGAGCATGACAAAAAGTTCTGGACAAAAGCATAAGGAAAGTAAATCATGGTGATACTAGATCTACATTTTCTATTGTTAGACTTACTACAGAAACCCAGAAAAACTTAGCAATGCAAAAACCCTAAAGTGACAGAAGATTGAAAAGTAAATATGCAACTGCAGCTATAAAAACATATTCCCTGTTTCAGCTGGTTTAAGAAACCCTGGCAATATTTTTAAGATGGTTTGAAAAGCCAAGTGAGTCCAAGTGAGAGCAGAATTATGGCACTGTGTACTGGCTTCTTGCACGTGTCCTTTCTGACAGCACACAGCTGCTCCACAGCACATTCCTTCATATGCCTCTTCCCCTGGAAAATTCCAGCTCTTGTACTACACTTAGCTTGCAAGTCTAGCTGTTAATAAAAAAATAACACCCAGAGGACAAGCATTAAGATATTTCAGAATAATTGTGCTGTTTTCTTTAAACCAGCACTGAGAATTCCTTGAGGCTCTGGCTCTGCAATGTGGTGTATTTCTGAACTACAGTGCCCACAAAGAGCCTGACACCTCTTTGGGTCTAAAGTCAAATTAGCACACACTGTCACAGGGGCAAATTTCCTTAAGTTCCAACTTCATTAAGCTGCTCAAAACAGTGATTACTTAGCAACTGAACTTCTCTTGAGTATATAATCAGTGGCTTCTATAACAGACAGAAAAACAGGAAATATACGGAAAAAGACTGTTTATAAATAAGCAGCCAAAATTCTACTTTCACAAAACATGTAGCAGATTACTAAATAAACAAGAATATAAGAGAATCTTCTCCTGGAGTTTACAACTCAGCAAATCCTGAAGAGTTCAGAAAAGCTCAGAACTCAAAGGAGACAGAAATGACAAAGGTCAAGGCAACACTTACAGCCCAGGTTTTGGTCAGCCTGAAGATTGGTGCACTTTGCAGTGCTGACACCACAGACATCAGAGAATGAAGGTTATTCAGTTCTAGAAGCTTCTGAAAAAAGGGAATAATCACTTTTAGCACGTCAAAAAGAGAAGCAGAATTAATTAACCTCTTTTACAACTGCTGTTTTAGAAACAAGAAATTTCTTTTTATAAAAGTTAAGAAGTTGGAAAATGGTGGGAGACAAAAACCAGAAGAGTTTACAAACACATCTGGTATTGGCAACACACAGCTAGTCATCAACAAGCCAAACCCCTTTGAATCTTGATAGGCAGAGGTACTATGAACTGGGTAATTTCATCTAATAAGTAGAAAAGATCAGTTGTCACACCTTTATCTTATTGATGTGGTACAACACAGCAGATATGCTAAAAGCCTCTGCAATCCAACAGTGGTTTATAAAGGTAGTGCAGAAACAAACAAAAATTAAGAGTTTAAATGATAGTATAAAAAAAATTACACTTACTTTAGCTATTTTCACAAAATGGCTCAATATTTCTGCCCTTATTTTTAAGGTCTGTGCTGTTAATATTTCTCGTACAACCCAAAAACTGACCTACAAAGTAAACACATATAAATTACTTTATTGACCAAAAAATGGACTTTATTAGATTAAATATTAGCAAACTTTCAAGATGTTCCAAGAAGAAAAGAGTGTAAGGACAGAAAAGACTTCTGATCCCATGAATTCTCTTTCGTATCACTGCAATTGCCACAAAGCTCCACCTCTGTTTACAAGGGGTAGGTAGAGAAGTGAGGCAACACCAAGATAACTGAATGAGCAAACGAAACACAGAAAAAAAAGGAACAGAATTGCTAATGTTGTACCATGACACAGCAGCAAAACACAGGAGGAACCAATGGTCTAGAGGAAAAACATGAAAATGTGGACAAAGCAATTGAAAACAGGAACGGTAATTTAAAAATCTTAACCATCATTTGGAGAGACAGTCTTAATTCACAGCAATAGTAGTTCTGCTTATACTCAAAGACAACTGTCAAACAGTATCTGTTCATGACAGCAATCAAATTATTTACCTGGTTAAACCTTCTAGTAAAGGCAACAACATTTGGAGCGAGGATATGTTTTTCTTTCTTATTCCATCCACAGCTGGCTAGTTCCTAGGGAACACATTTAAAAATTGCCTTAAAAGCCAGTAAAGAGTAAAAGAGTAAGTGACCCAACATACCCCTGCTGAACTTTTTTCATACCACTAAAACATACAGTACTCTACAATTACACTTAATCTCTTTCTGTATGGAAGGATGCTGGCAGTTTCCTCAATGCACACAGTCACAAGAAACTTTCCCATCAAATGTGCAAGAAAACTCTGAATGAGCTGAACTCTGAAATCAGATGAGCATTGAAAGGTAGCAGCACAAGGGTGAGAAGGGAGACAATCTTTACACTTGATAAATTTACCCTGAAGAAACACTCAACCCAAAGCAGGAGAGCAAGACTCCAGAAAAGCACAGACATCTCCTCTGGTAACAGATAAAATAATTCAGGCTGGGCTACAGATTCACAGTGCTAACAAGAAATAAGCCTGGAAAAATATTAGTGCAATGCAAGAAGGTGGGCATTTCTGAACAAAAAAGCATTATTTAAATGGTTACACTCCCTCAGGCACTGAATTCCAAAAATGTAAGCAGATAGTTTAAGAAAACATACCTCAGGCTGTATAGCTTTAAATACTGGCATATCCATCAACGTTATCTGACTCTGCAATAAAGACAGAATTTTAAATTACGGAATATGAAGAGCTACCAATGACATCATTGTATCAGTAACTACAGTGAGCCCCCACGTATTTGTGATCCGCTATTTGCGGGCTTCAGTATTTGCGGGTAATTTTTCCACGACCTCTGTGACCTCGGCATGTGCGGGACCTCAGTGTGATCGGCCCCCAGCTCCGCTGCTCGCGGCGCCGGCTCCGCCCCCCACACCCCGCCTCCCCACTCGCACAGCCAGCCCTGTCCCTACTCCCCCTTGTCCCGATCCCGTCCCCGTCACTCCCGTGCCGCCGCTCGCCCCACCCCCTCCCCGTGCCGGTCCTGTCCTCGGCGCTCGCCCTTCTCGGCGGAGCACAGCCAGACACCTGAAACAAGCCCCGCTCCCTGGACCCACCCTCCTCCCGACCTTATTAGGGGAGGGGACGTGGCTACAGGCGTGGCGTACTCCACTATGTAGTGGGTTCGTTATCTTTGCGGATTTCACCACTCGCGGGAGGCAGACCAGACCCAACAGCCCGTGAGGAACGGGGGTTCACTGTACAAGCCATCTGCATGCTCCTCACAGACAGCCCGAGTCTGGCCCCCTCAGTCCAGGCTGACACACAAGCAGAAACTCCCCATCCTGAGGAGGCACCACGTCACTCCCTGGTCATCTCCAGGTGAAGAATTTCAGTACCTCCCCCAGTCTAAGGGGACAAACCTGTAACTGCTCCCCAGTAAGTTTACATGTAAAGTTAAAAACAAGGGGCAAGGACAAAAACTGCACTGAGTGTTTGCCAAAACTGCAGTTCTGCTTTCAGTTTAGCACTATTGGTATTAAGCAATTCAAATTGTTTCCTCTCTACAGCCTTCTTCCCTGTTTTTAAGAAACCGGCATTTCCAAGAAACCAATGTTTATCTGTGGTTTCAATTAAAAAACTGAATCAGGCTGTGTTTAGAGGGCATGGTGGTATAAGGTTGGACTTGATGATCTTGCAGGTCTTTTCCAACCTTTAGGATTCTGTGATTCTCTAAGTAACATTTTAAAAGCTAAGCTAGGGACTTCTAAAACACTAGTAAAAAATAGCTTTACACAGAAAAACAAATATGCTGTGTCAGGTCTGTACCAAATAATTATGTCCTAAGACATCTTTATTTTATTAAAGTTGATATAATCAGAAATTTATTTTTAAGAAAAAGATTTTAATGTATTTTTCGGTACCCTGTAACCCTTGAATGTTGTACAAGCTTGAATGCAAAAATAACATTTCTACTTACAGCAAACTCCTCAGGAGTTACTTTCAACACATCAAATACAACTGCATCGTAGCTTTTATTGGCATAATCTGAACTTCGCCCTTCCAGAGAATCTGAGCTGCTACTACCCTACAAAGACAAAACAGCAGGCTTATCTGGAGAAGGATGAACTGCATCTCAAACTCAGAAAATAAGTAAGTGTAAAAATACTAAGTAATGACAAGAAAATGTATGAACTTCAAAAATGTTCAGACACAATTATAGAATGTAATTTAGCACTGTTCACAAATGTTTCTTTCTTCTGCAAATACCTCAGTGACACACAACTTCACGCAATTTCCAGTTTTGGCAAACCACTTTTAAAATCACAGACTAAACAAAAGGACTGACACCTAAAAGGAAATGTGTTGGGATTTTGAAGAGTTGTATTCAATAGGATTTATTAGGTAATAGGTTTGACTTGATGATCTCCATGGTCTTTTCCAACCTTATAAATTCTGTGATTCTGTGATCCTTTGCAATGATAAATAATTACCCAGAATCACTGATACTGAGTTGGAAGGGACCCAAAAGGATCACTGAGTCCAACTCCCAAGTGAATGCCCATACAGGGACTGAACCCACAACCCTGGTGTGTATGAGCACCACACTTTATTTGAGCCAATCTCAGGGTCATGTTTTTCTTACAAAGGTTGTGGCATTTGACAAGTGGTGGAAATGGTTTTTATGAAAGCTGAAAACAGCCAAAGTTTCCATTTTGACACAGGAGCTCATAAACCCAAAGAAACTGTACCTCTGGAGTAGCAGAGGTGACCATCACATTGGCCATGAAGTCATTCCTTTTATACATGCTCTCTCCAAGATGCAGGAAGTTTCAGCTCAGCCAGCACAGAAATTCCTGCAAAGAAAATGTATTTGTGGAAATAAATTGAATTTATTAAAAAAAAAAAATCACAACACACACACACAGACTCCAGTAACACAAGCAGAGGGTGGTGGTTCCACTGTTCCCCACAGCACACACGGATGAGCCCCACAGCCACAAACTCCTGCACAGGGACTCTGTCAGCAGAATTTGTAGCTGCTCAGATCTGCAGCTAGGGATGCTGTCACATCTTCCTCTGCACATCCTCCCCACAACACTGATCACACCAACAGGAAAATGCTGAAAATGCAAACAGCTGAGAATAAAAACAACCTTTTATTTTACTCTTTAGAAAAATGATGTCTTCATTCTCATCCTTACAAAGAGGAAAACAGTTCTCCCCTTGATCTCACATGAAGCAAGTCAGTCAACTCTTCTTTGGGTCCAGTGTTTGCAATGAAAGGTAAAAACTTATTAAAATTACACATATATAACTTCTTTTCATAGCTTTTGATTCTTACAATTTCTTTCAGCTTGCTCAGGTTAATCATTAAAATGATGAATTAAACAAACAGTGCTAAAAAATCAAAACAAAAAAGACACCTTATCTATTTGCAGAGAGGGTTCAGAGGAACATTGCAGTAGATCTCACTCACAGACTGCCAGAAGCAAAGTGGATACATCAGGATGCAAATATACTTACCACCTGAGTTTGTCTGCTCTTTGCCAGCTTAACAAACCCATTTAGGTATGTGGCACGCTCTGAAGCAAAACTGGAGACAGTGCATCAGCTAAACTGGAAACAAAACCAGAACACAATCAAAACCAAGCACGGAAATGCACTCTTGTGTATTTTCAGTATCCATTTCACCAGAAAGTCCCTAACACAATTCATTATGCTTTAGGCAACAGTACCACCTACAGATAAAACACACCGCGGACAATTTAGCAGTTTCATGCACATCCTTTTCTGAGAAACTTCTTACTATAGTTATTGACAAATAATGAAAATGTAAGTGAAATAAAATTCAGAATTTAGTCCATAAATCTCTATATTGGACTGTGATAAGATACACCTTTTGAAGGCAAACAGCATTCCCAAGTTTAGTGCAGCAGCTTATACCAATCACTGTTACACCACCAGCACAAATACTGAAACTGAGTGAAATTAGTGAAGCCAGTGTGTCCCAGACCTAGGATCACTAGACCTGTCACTCTTCAATAGACTGAAATAGGATTTTAACTAACCCCACTATAAATATTAAGGGGCTGTGGATTAATTCGGTTCACCATAAACTAACATCACTGAAGCAAATACTATTCCTCAATAACATGCATTGTTCCTGAGAAAATAGGCTGCAAAACTGATTCTTGCAGCATCTCCCAAGAGCTGTCAATGGATCAAGTCTAAGTCAGGAAAATGCAGATTCAGAGAGTCACCCTACAAAAGCAGCTCATAATCAACCTTTCAAACCACACAAACGCAGTTATCATATGTTAACTGGAAATGACTCCATGTCAATGGAACATAAACACAGAGTGGGAAAGCATTTCTGCATTTCGAAGGGAACAAAGTGAAAAATATTTGTAGGTTAACAACAGTAACTACAAAAGCAATAAATATCCTCAACAAAGAACAAATAATAAAAATCACCAAGCGAAGAACCCAGTACCACCTTGATTGATACCAAGAGCACACTCTCCAGCAAAGTCCTCTCTCAACAGTCACTGCCCTTCAAGCAAGTCTGCAAACTTGCGTAGGTTAGAAGGCCAAGATACATGTTAACAGAAATTGTACCTTAAGGGAATCTCCATGAAACAGTTACAGGAAAAGAAATATGTATCTGCAGTATTACAGTAAAATACTATCATTAATAAAATACTAAACAGAAGAGAACTGACAGAACCTCTGCAGTCTCTGCTATCAAATGTTATTGAAAAATATGAAAATACATATGAGAATACATCTGTACTGGCAGATCACTGCTGGAGGTCCCGCGAATCGTCCAATCCACAAATACTATTCATGGGGACAAAACCACGACTACACAAAGCCAGAGGCGCGAATACGTGAGGCATGACTGAACTGCACACGCATCGACCACGAAACTCCGCGAACACGCAAATACCATTCCCGGGAAAAACCCACGAATACGCGAATAAGCGAGGTATGAGTGTACCTGTAACTTGCATACTTACAGCGGAATAAGGCAGCTGTGCACTCAACCCATTTTGCTGCACACCTCCATTAGTCGGTTGCTCAGTTTAGCTCTGGCCCTTCAGCAGGTTTATCTCTTGTTTAAAAGCATGACAGTCCTGTAAATAACAGGAAACAGCATTAGAGAGACATCTGTTTTACCACTCGGTTCTTCTCAAACTGGGCACTCTTCACTTGATTCATGCACTCTGGTATTTTTACTTTTCCCTCTCCATCTCAACTTTCATGGCTAGTTCCCCATTCTAGTATCATCATTGGTATGTGACACTCCTCTAAACTCAAAAGAAAAGAATATATCACAGAGGGAAGAGAAACACACCATGAATTTCATAACGAAATAGACTCCAAGTATGTGCCTGTAACTCTCCCTCACTCTGTCAATCAATACAAGGTCCAAGTCCAATTTAGGTTGTTATTGGCTCTACTCACTTCTTTCAAGGAGCTTTATGAATGGTAAATGCCACTCATTCTCACATTATTTTCCTCACGGCTTAACTAAACAACCCCCCAAATACAGTAGTTCTACCTTTGTATCAGCAAATAAAGCCATATCTCTACCACCAAACATGATGAGAAAAAGCTGGGGAAAACACTGTTCAGGTAACTTATTTTGCAAATGTTTATGACTGTTAGGCATAGCCCTTCCTTTTTCTCCTCTACTGCCATACACCAACTTTAATAACACTTAACGTTTAAAAAAATCAGACACTAAATGAGAAAAAAATAATTTCAAATGTGAAGAAAATAATCTCGGAGATAGCTGCTTTCATATAGAAATGGAAGCAGAAATCCCATTAAAGCCTATGTTGCTTCAATAAAGCCAAAAATCACTGCAGGTCACATGGTGTTACTACTGTGCCTCTACCACAGTCTCTACTTCCCTCCTATTTTTAGAGAATCTGCACATCAAAAATGCGTACCTTCCAGCTTTAAATACAGTGAACCCCCGTTATTCGCGGGCTGTTGGGTCTGGTCCACCTCACGCGAGTGGTGAGATCCGCAAAGATAACGAACCCACTATGTAGTCGGGTACACCACGCCCACAGCCATGCCCCCTCCCCATAAATGGTTTGGAGGAGGGTCCTGAGAGCAGGGTTTGTTTCAGATGTCTGTCTGTGCTCCGCCGGGGCGGGGGGCGAGCGGTGGGCGGAGGAGTCCCGGCACCTTGTCCCCATGGCGCGGCTAGTCCCCGCGGTGCACCACGGCTTGTCCTGGCGGCCCGCGAGCGGCAGGACCGGCAGCCGATCAGACTGAGGTTGCGGTAGGTTCTGCGCACGCACCGAGGTCACAGTTTGCGGAAAAATCACCCGCAAATACTTAATCTCACAAATACTGGACCGCGACTATGCAGGGCTCACTGTACCTGCAATTCCTACGGGCATCAAAGCAGCATTCTCTTCACACACCCCAAACCCAGCCAGCAGGTGCCCCCTGCATGAGCAAATGCTCATATGTCACACTTTTACTCAAATAAGGTCAATAACAAGAAATACGAATAAAATAACTTGGTTTTACAAGAATTTTGTAGTATTCTCTTCAAACTGGTGCTACACCATGCAGGATGGGCAACATACAGAAAATGACCAAAAATTGCATGTAGCTCTGTTCCTGAGTCTTCTTGTCCTCACACATGAAAAATAACTGCATATTAGGCACAGCATGGATGGTCAACGTAAGAAAAAAAAATGACTTTAAAAGCATCTGTTGGATATAAAAGGCACAGATTGCTACATTCATATACAAGGTTTTTGAGGCAAAGAATATCAGTCCATATTTTAGAGACCAACACAGACTTCCTTTCTATCAATAACCAGCAAGACAAAAGACTACATATGCCCGATTTTGTTGGGTTTAGAACAACAGACCACAGAAAAAAGGTCTGATGCACTTCCACAACCGAGAATTTCTCAACGGTGTGTTCTCACTACGTAGCTGCCACAGCCCCAGACTGACTGAAGCCAGACCAAAAACTGAAAACAGACCTCGGCCAACCAAGGCTCTTAACAGGCCCCGCACAGGAACGTCCACATGACACACAAACAGTTCTCAAATCTATTCCCCAACACCGGCGGAGAAGGCGGCCGATCCCCCGTGGTTCCACCTGCTCCCCCGCCCGCCCGGCCGCCTCGCACGGCGCTGCGCTAACGGAGCCCGCACGGAGCCCCGCACCGGCGGAAGGGCTCAGGCCCCTCCGAGAGAAAAGCGGGGCCCGGTCCCCGCACCTGCCGCGCTCCGCAGGGCCGGCGGCGATAGGGCCACGCCTCGCACCGCCCCTCG
>WEKX01015210.1:0-12775 GCA_013390025.1 Pitta sordida | reverse complement strand
GGGACCGGGGCGGGACAGGGGCAGGGATGGCGGGACAGGGCCGGACGGGCCCGGTGGGGTGGTCTGGGCAGAACGGGCTCTCGAGGTCCCGCACAGCCCGGGCATCCCGCGGGGCATCGTGCCCGCGCTCCCTCCCGCCCGGCCCCGAGGGCAGGGTCGGTGAAGGGCCGTCCAGCCGCTCCCCTCGCACCTGCACTGCCTGTCTCGCCCGTCCTGGGGTCGAACATGTTGGCCCCAGCCCAGACAGGTCTTGTGCAGCACAGCAGGACAGTCTCCGAAATTCTGGGTATAAAACCCTACTTTCCTGAGAATGGAATAGCTCAGTACCTGCTCCTCTTGAAAGTCTGGAAAGTTTGGGGGTTTTTTGATGGTTGTTCCTGTTTTAGGCTTCAGTAATGTACAGCTTCTTAACTAACTTGTAGTAAAAAATAGGCCAGCACCCTCTGGTGGAAGAATACACATGGGCAAGTAATCATGTAATACATATTACTTTAGACAGTGTCCAAAAATTTAATGAAAGGTTTCTCTCTATAGTTCAACTGACTTTTGGTTTAATATTCAATTTAAATTTTTCCTAAACCCATGCACAATACAATTGTATTATGCTATTACATGTAGTTCATGAAATGTAGCATCCATGGAATCAGGCTTCATTTTTCCTGCCTGATTATTGCTGAAAGAATATAAATTCTGTATGTCATCTTTATTGGCTCTTCCAGCTTCCTCTCAAGCTGTTTTCAAGAAGTCTGCATTATGACAAGTTAAATAACCCTAACCCTGCATGCACACAAAGGTCACCAGAACTGGGGGGTTTTAACCTAAACAATTTTTTTCCTTAGCCTTATTAACAAAACTTCTTCACAAAATCTGTCGACTATCCTCTGCTTTGCTGAAAGTGGTGTTTTATAGCACTTTTAAAACAAGTATCCAATCTCTGAGTTTGTTTTTCCCTTGATGCTGAATCCCTGATTATCTCCATGGCCTGGATACAGTGCTCCAGGCGGAGGGGATCACAAGGACTAGTTTATGTAATAAAGTTCTTTTACTGGCTACCTCTGCTGAAATAACTCAAAATACTCTCCACATTATTAGGGACAAACTCTAAACAAGCAGGTACGTTGAAGTTTAACCACACATACTGTACTATGACACTGTAATTACTGCCATGGACTGCAACTTTGTAAACAAATAGGAACCCTGCAAGGTCAATAGTGTGTCCTTAGACAGAACGAGATAAAGCTGAAATCCCATGCTTGAAAGAAAGGGAGTTAAAAGAAAAACTGAGTGATTTCTAAGTGCAAAGAGTGTCAGAATATTCTGATAGAGACATGTTTTCAAAGCTTAAAATAATCTGATACACACCACCATAATTTCCCTTATTTCCACATCTTCATGTGGACAAAACTGGCAAAGGAGTTCTGTGAAACTGCCAGTCAGTTTGCACAGGCCAGTGACCTGCGTCACCTCCCACCTGAGCACAGCGGAGCTCCCGGGAGACAAACCGACCTTTAGAAAGACCAGTCTGGTGTTCTGAAGTCTTGTGGTTAGCTAGAGAACAGGGTGTGTTACCTTGTGTGAAAATTGATGTAACATCGTCATTCCAGCTTTCTGTGACTCGCTTGGCAAGTTCTGACTCATTAAACCCACAGTTTTCTAATCTCATTGCTTTGGTGGTATCCCATCATTGTTTTCCCACCCTATGGGTGCTCTGACCAAAATACTTTTATTTTTTACTCTCCTGCCTACATCTCTTGTCTTTTGTTTTACACAGTGAAAGCCTTCCGAGGAAAGAGCAGCTCGTGTCTAAAGATTTTTGTTCCTGGTTGGTACATGAGTATTAAAACACAACATTTTGTCTCACTTCAGGAATAGCATCTAAAACACAAGTAAATGTAGACACTGACATCACAGATTTGCTCTAGAAGCATTTTAATTTACAAACAGCAATTCCGATTTACTTTATACGATAAAAAAAGCAATTTACAAGCAAGAAACAAATTCATCAGAGCAAAATAAAGCAGCACAGAAATATTCATGTCACAAATCTAAAACCAAAGTGAATACAAGAGTAAAATATAATTTGAATAAATATTTTAAATTTCATGCTATAAAATAATTCTTAATGGCAAGTTACTAGTCGTTACAGCATCAGCTTAGCGAGCTTCATTTACTTCATGTGGCGATGAAGTGTGAGGTGTGAGGTTCCCAGTTTATATTGCAAGATAATGACACCAAGTCAAGTCATTCAAACTGTTCAATTATTTATCATGAAATACAACCATACAAATAAAAAACTTTTAAAAATACAATTTTTCAGTCAGAAACAAACACTGTTAAAATCGTGCAAGAGCTCTACCTCTATCCGGACCTACAGCCAGAGGCTCGTGTGCCAAGCCCAAGGGCTGAATCCCTGTGGGAATGGGAGGATCAGCAGTTCTGGACCTGCCGTGGCAGGAGTGAGCTACAGGAGCGAGAGGCAAACCTGCTCACTCATTGATACGTGGCTTCACATGCCCTGAAGAGACACAGGAACACATGTTCCAGGCTTACTTGTTTGTTTAGCTTTTTTCTTTAATGTAAACTTGTGTAACTCAAGTTAATGCTGTCACAGGGATGTGCAAGTAGGATTAAATCCACAATATTAAATACAACTATTCTGGCACTTGTTAAAATAGACGTAAAATCCACACAGATTATAAACTTTGAACATTTTGAATGACTTTACTAAACTTCCAATTCAATCGCTGAGTATTATGAAATTTACAATTAGTGAAATAAAGAGATTCATATAAAGAATTTACATAATTCCCCAAATACTTTCAAATATAAAATTTAATAAATAACCCTGACCAGTCAAAAAGCACCATTCAAGGGTAAAATTCCCTTGGAAAATAGATTACGTGTTGCATATTTGAGTCCCTTTCAATGGTTTCATGTGAAACCTGTTTAGAAAAATGACAATAAAAGAATCACAGTAAATTAATACAAAAATCCAAATAATATCTATATTTAAAGGTAGAGCTCATTCAATATTTTCCCAGCCCTTGGTTTTATTCGTGTTGTTCTTCCCATAATTCAGCCCAAACATATGGAGACGCCTCATTGTTTTCTCTGAAAGTAAACCAAAGGCTTCAGCATAAACCACGACCTTATGCTGGGGAAGAGACTGCATTAAAGCTCTCGATTTAGGCCGACAGCCTACCCTGCTGACAGTGAACTGACAGTATCCTTTATCTATGGAAAGATTTCACACTAACAAAGCAGAGCCAATCTTGAGGCCTCAGTGACCAAACGGAACTTTTAATATACTGTAAGTATTTACAAAGATATTTTCTAAATGTATTTACAAGTTTAATAGAAATTATACGGAAGGTAATACGGAAGAAAACTAAAATAACAGTGTAAAACCACAAACATTAGTAAAGGTAGGAAATCCCTTATTTTCACAGTTTGTCAAAATAGGTTAAGCATCAAAAGGAAAGGACACTGTCACTGCTTTCACATTTGTCTAGAATTATAAAGGTAAATTAAGAAGAGACTCAATTATGAACCTACATAATTTCACAATTTATTTTGCTGTCAGATATTTCTTCACATACTTTATTGACTTCTGCATTTATTGTAAATGAAAGGTGTGACAGCTCTGTGCTGAGAACTGGACAGACACGAGACACTGCGCAGTGTTCCCACAGCTGCTGAAGTCTCCCAGCCTCCTGCAAGGAGGGCTGGTGCCATGAACTCCTCGTGTCTGTGACAGTCGATCCTGACACCCCGTTGTGTGACAAGGCACAAAGGAACTGCTGCTGCCAGGGGTGCAGAGCCCGGGGCCGGGCAGAGCTGGGCTATGGCTTGGGGGAGGGCAGGCAGGAGCTGCAGCTGCTGCATCAGGGCTTGTACAAAACTGGACATTTCCTGCCCCTGACAGTCCCCTTCCAATGCTCTGAACCTGAACCTGTACAATCAACGTGATGGGTTTTTGTTTGCTTTTGTCTGAGACAATTTTGGATAAGTCACTCTTTGGTAAACTCAAACCATTTTAATACATTTACAAATACAAAGAACTAGATTTAAATAACGTTAAGATTGTGACACAGAGAAATTCAAGAAATATAAAATTTGTACCCATATCCTGCTATCCTCAACTCGTCCTTCCAGGGAAAAAGTCACACCAAAGGCACCACAGCACAGGTTCAAGATAAAGGGTTAAAGAATAACTATACATTTCTTGGATTTTGCATGTCTCAAACTTATCAAAACACACATTTTTTGTTTCTTTTTTTTTTTGCATTTAATTATTTAAAACAAACATTTAGGGAAAAAAACTGTATCAGAAACACCAACATGTTTCTAGGTGGGTAAACATACAGACTACCTGCCCTAGACACAGATTATCCCTTCCCTTACTGGAAACAAAAGTTCTGTTGTTGCTTCAAGGAAAGAAACATCTCCCCACCCTCTGCCTCTCTATTTAGGCAGTTTTGGGACAAAGAGGCAAACGATGTACTCGGTTTAACTGAAACTGCTCCAGTGGAGCAGGTGGGGGTTACGCTGTAAATCCATGTTTTGTGAAATTAATTCTTATTGCAGACTGTCACAATATTAAGAACTAGTGAATTTAATAAAGCTACTGCACAAATATGCCCCAACGTCACAAGGGCCAGAAAGCTTTACAACATAGCAAACCTACCCTTTTGCTCTCCTGGTATTTGGAAATGAGCTTTTACTTTCCAAATTTCAGGAGTTAAACAGCATGTTCACAGATGTATTTTCCATATCAGCTAAACAGACATAAGACCCAAAAATAGAAAACCTGTATTTTAAAGATGTGATTAATGATTAATTCTGTTCATCAGGTAGGATTCAGGTAGAATATGACACAGTAGTGTTTGCCAGTCTGTGCTTCTGAGGTCTCTTAAGCTATTGATTTTTTTGTGGTGTGGAGGGTTGTTTATTTTTTTATTTTATTTTTTTCCTTTTTTGTTTGTTTTGTTTGTTTATTGGTTTCTGCAGGGTGGGGGCTTGTGTTAGTTTATTGTTGTGGATTTTTTTTTTTTTTTGCTTAACTGTTACTACATATTATGTTTCACATTTTATATATTATACTGACCTAAATGATTCAGTTAGCACCATATTAAAAAACCAAGTATTTGGTGAAACAAAAAGATTTAGACTTAGAATCTATTTTTAAAGTTGTTGGTAGCTTCTTTAAGCAGAAAACAACCACTGAAAATAGCAGAGAAGCCATAGCAACTCTGAAATACTCACACATGAAATAACAGACATATTGCTCAATAATCCCGTAGAGTATTTGTTTTTCTATACAAAAAAAAGTACAAATTCCAAGTGCTGGCAGATCACTTGGAGCTTTAAGTAGGAAGTCAATGTGCACCTGAAAACAGTTCTCTGTGAAGAGACCTATTAAAATACTGCTTGGAAATACTGTGATTTAAACTACACCTCTCTCTGGTTTTAACCAACCCCAAAGAGTGATGAAGTCAAATGTAATTACCTGGTATGGTTCTACAGTACGAAATGAAGGTAGATTCTGAGGCCAGTAAAAACACATTTAAAACCACAATGCTACTTTTAAGTTTGCTAATATTTTTTTTCTTTTTTTTCTTATATATATATATATATATATATAGATATATCTATCTCTATATATATAAAAAGGTCAGCACCACGGGTTGTCCAGCTTGCATTCTAGACAACAAAACCCCTCAACAATTTAACCATAATTTAATAGATTTATGGCATTTGGTTTACATATGTAATAAAGCAAAGCTATTAAAACAAGGTAATTCACTTTGCTCACTTTTGCACACAAAGTAATAGTTTAATAAAATGAAAACCAAACAACATTCATTTAAAACCCAAACCATCCTCCCAAAGTTCGAAGTCCTAAATCCTAAGCAGAAAGGAGTCATAGCAGTTGAAAGAGTGGTATATGGTACTAGCCTTGACATGCTTTTACATTCACCTCAACCAGAGTAGGAAAAGTGAAAGCATTTTATATATATAAACAGACTCACTAGACTCACTACCAAAACGAGATAGTAAGAGCCAACAGATTTGGTTGTGACACGAGAGGAATCAAAGTCATGATATTCTCTCTCCTCACTGCTGTGTAACTCATTACCAGCCACAGGATTTCAGAAAATCAGGGAAATTACAGCTTCTTAGAGCACCCAGCAGAACTGCTAATCTTACTCTAGTATCTTTCTCAACTGAAATTTGTGTCTCGCCTGATCAATCAACAGGGACACCTCAGCAGACTCTTCCTATCCTTCACCCAGTACAGTCTTTGTATTCTGAGCATCTTCAAAAATAAAAAAACAAACGCCAAACAATCCATCCTCCTTCAAAAACAAAGAGTACTTGTGTAGTCTTCTCCAGAAACCATTTCTAACTGATTTCCAGAGGGTGAGGAAAATTAAAAGGCTGTTACACTTGTACTGAAGATTACTAAAATGATAAAGTACTTAAAAAATACATTAGTAGTGTGCTTGTCTGTGTTGCACTTAGAATGTAGTATCTTAATCAGATGTGTTAGACATTGCATGAATTTCCATACTAGAATCCATGGCTTCAGAAGCTGAAGCATCATTATCTACCTTCTGTTCCACAAACGCTTCTGTTCTGTCTGGAGACTCGACCCTGCTCCTCACTTCTGTTACCCCGGGGTGATTTTTTCGCAAGTGCTGGTTTAGTGTACCCTGGAAAGGAAAGCATTTTCCACAGATCTCACAGCGAAAGGGTTTGTCATCTGTGTGACCACGAATATGATACTCAAGTTGGTCCTTACGAGTGTATTTCTTCCCACAAAACTTGCACACGAACGGAGTTATTCCCATGTGCAATCGCATGTGTCGGTCAAGGCTCCCTTTCTGGTTGAAAGATTTCCCACAGTAAATACAAATTAGCCTCTCATTGTATGGATACCAGTGACCTCTTGCATTTCTTTCCCGTGGACTACTTTCATATCCCGGATTACTCACCATGGATTCACTGTCAGCCCCTTGCACCAAGCCCTGGACATCACTGTGTAAGTGACCTGCAGGTACTCGTTTTTGGCGTGCACGACCCCCTCTGAAACAGCTCAGCATTGACCTTGAAGGACTCGTATTGCTCAGGCTCCCAAAGGGTTCTGACACACCTGCAGCCTGGGATGAGGCATGGGTAAACGAATAAACATGTTGTAAGACAGACCCATAGGAACCAACATTTACTGCCACCACCTGCTCTCCATCCACCATTTCAGTATGATATCCATCATCCCCGAGGGAAGAGCTGTCAGAGCAGCTTGGCCTGTCAGACTTCTCCATTTTAACTTTCACCTCTGCAATCTGACTTTCCCTCACTATCAGGTCTCCTTGCTCATGATCACCTTCAATCTGAATCTCATATTCAGAGATACTCCCGCTGCTCCCTCGGTCTGAATGCCCTTCTTCCTGCAGACGACTACGTAGAGTTTTGCCTGGAGTAGTTTCCATCCTCAGATCGGCGCCTGCTGTCGGCTGTCGCACCTGAGAGCAATAAGGAGGAGAGATCTCAATAGGGTTGGGGAAGTAGCTGCTGTCTTTAACACCATTGCGATTCTCTGAATTGTCTTCAGCACCAACAGTGACAGAATCAACATCACCAGCAGCGATCTTGGAATGGATACTCTCCAGGATCTGCGTGCACTTGTCGATGACACACTGCATCTGCAGGAAGCTGGCTGCCGTTAGAAAGCTGACAACGTCCTTCAGCTGCAAGGACATCCTTCCAGTGTAACAGAAAGAAAGCAACTGTTCAAAAACATTGGGATTTTTAATAACTGATATGGATAAGCCACTCATGGTGCTCAGCGCTGAATGGTCACGGAAATACGGAGAGCTGGCAGCTAACACAGCCTTGTGGGCACGGAACGGCTGCCCCTGGATGTGCACAATTATGTCACAGAGCTTCCCCTGCAGGCGGAGCTCATTTAACTGGCTCAGAACAGTGTTGCTGTACTCGGGCACATCAAACTGAATGAAACTGCTGCTGTCCATTTCTACTGATGTAAAGAGTAATCTGAAAGAAAAATGTGAAGAGTTACAACTGGGAATGAACATGGAGTTTGCCACTTCATAAATCACCACATTGATCTGTTAAAGGTGCGTTACAGTATTCAGCATAGATATTTAATATAATAAAAAAGTAGAGTCATAGAAATGCAAAAAATGCATAGGTTAAAATTTGAATTATCCCTCTGCAACATGGAATTGTGCAGAATACATCACAGGCTCCCTGGGACAGTCTGTGACCTCAAAGAAACTTAACAATTCCACTCCCTGGCAAGGACTGCTGAACAACACCTCATCCTGCCAAAAGAATACTAATTTTATAGCTATTAGGCAAGGTAAGCACTTCAGAACCCTGAGCAGGTGCTCATGGCAGATACCACAGTGATACTCACAGGAAACTGCATTGTTAAATTGCTCGAGAATGACTGTTGGAAGATACTTCATGAACTTTGAAAAACCTGCTAGAGAAAAGCCACAAGCACGTGCGTGTGTGTGTGCATTTGGAAAGAAGTGTTAGAGCCACCCATGCACTTTCAATTTTTTAAAAACTTTCTTTTGTGATTTAAATTATTTTTTTAAATAAATGATGATGTGAACTTTGAAGCTCATCCCACACAACAGTGATCTCCTAGCTAGAATTATCTGACATTTAAATTCTAACCTCAAAGCCATGGGCACTCAAACACCAGGAAAGGACATTCCAAGAGGCTTTAAAGAAGTGTGCAGAGCTAAAGAAAATGACTTTTGACAGAGTACTGCTGTAAAAAGCACAGACACTTTTCACTCTGAGAGTGTCTATCTGTAGCACCACCTTACATTTCCAAGACCGGGCACTAATCAGGGCCCCAAGATTCTTCAGACTTTTATTGCTATTGTTGTTCTTGTTAGTTCACAAGTCTAAACACAGAATATTGCCACCATACCTGCTTTTCCAATTGAACAAACAGAGCTCAACATCATCCATTGACTTCGAACGCAGGAAGCATGTCCAACGTATCACAATATAAAAGTGGATTTTTTTTTTCTATTATGTTACATGCTGTAATGGGACATATGAACAATTTAAATCAGATTATGACAATGCAAGTATTCTAAAAACAAAATCAACAGGTACAAGTATGATTGAAAGCCTGAAAGGAACTACTGGAGCTGACTCTCACTTAAAACTAACGTTCACAATCTTCACAAATAGAACTTCTCTACACAAGAGAGCCAGCATTCAAAATCAAGCTACACTATAAGATCAGTCCCCAGCAGCAATAATTTGTCATTCCTGTCTAGGACGTATAAAAAGTTTGTCACATAGAGACAGTGGCTTCCTCCTAGTCCCTTACTTCTGTAAGGGCTCTTGCTCAGCAAATTGGAGAATAACTTATTCCTAGAGAAAATATTAAAATACAAACTGTCACCACTAGCACTGGTCCAGACAGAAGGAATGAACTCAGGACAGACACCTGAGTAGAAAGAAGATGGACACTTTATGCCCTACCATGGAGAAAACATGGCATCTCTAGATGAAGTGACAGTCCTGGGAAACAGACACACTTTGAAAATGGACTGTAAACACATACCAGAGAAAGCATGATAACCAGGAAAAGAAGGATACCAAGCAAGAAGGGACCTATTCCCAGCAACATTAAATACTCCCATTGTTAAAAAGTAATGCATTTTGTCTTGCTTAAGCTTTCACCCCTGCCTGTGGGTTAGTGTAAGGCCAAGGCAAAGTCCTGTAAAATTCCAGTCCCTGTCTCAGCACCTGTCTGTGGAGAGATCCCCTCTCAAACCTTTCAGCCAAAGTAGATCACAGTGTTCAGGCTCTGTGTTCAGCCTCCTGTCTATTTCTGTAGGAGATGATCCAGTCACACTCAAAAGAATCAAATTCTCTTTGCATGTGCATTACATTTATTCATCAGGGTTTTATACAGAAAATGTAGGCCACAGAATGAATTTACTAGCAGTGGATTGCTGCCCTACATCTTCAAACAAAAGTGTTCACTGAAGTAACCTGTGAACATCAGAGTGATATTTAATATTTCTCACTAGATTTCAAAATAAACTTATTTTAAAAATCATGTTCTATGAAAGCTCTTATTTAATTTAAAAAACAAGAATAGATGGTGACAAACCACATTAGGTATTTAATTTTACTGACACCATACAGTAGCAGCAGGGAAGCATCATATAACTCCAACATGAAGCTGTGTGTCTGCCAACATCGTATTAGTTTCTGCTTCTAAGTCTGCACCTGTTTAATTTCCTTCACTCACTGAAGTATGAGTCACCATTCTCAGAGACAGGTGATTGATACAAATTATGCTCATCTTAACTCACACAAAGGTGTGAGAAAAGATCCCTTGCATTTTCTTAAGTTAGCTCAGCAGCAAGGGATGATTGGAAAAAAACAACATTACAAACCACTACTGTTGTAGCATGTCTGAAAACCAAAATCCATAGAAAAGCTACAAGGATCATAATGAAAACAAAGCAAAGTGCTCCATGAGAGCTAGAACTTCTTGTCCAGACAACAAGAGACAGGACAAGAGGAAACAGCCTCAAGCTGTGCCAGGGGAGGCTCAGGTTGGACATCAGGAGGAATTTCTTCACGGAAGGGGTGGTCAGTCATTGGAAGGGGCTGGTCAGGGAGCAGGTGGAATCACCATCCCTGGAGGTGTTCAAGATACGACTGGATGTGGCACTCAGTACCCTGATCCAGCTGACAAAGTGGTGATTGATCACAGGTTGGACTCGACGACCTTGGAGGTCTTTTCCAACCTTATGATTCTGTGATACTCCCTCCATACATTACTGCTCAGAGTACAGAGAAAACGCAAGAAAATAGACAGGCATTTATATCATTCGGTGCACTCCTCTCCTGCACTTTGTAGGAGTCAGTATCTACTACACCATCTGAGAGAACTCAGGACACCACTACAAATACTTATCATCATTCAAGAGAATTTTAACCTAGGACTGTAACTCTATCAGCTGGGATCATGGAAGTTTTGGGGTACAGATATTCATGACTCTCACTCCTTTCAGACTGCATTTGCAGTCATCTTCAGATTTACAGCAGCCACAGAATCACAGAATCAGTAAGGTTGGAAAAGACCATAGAGATAATCAGGTCCAACCTATCACCTATTACCTAACCCAGCCAAACCTGTTACCTAACCTGTTGCCATCCTGCTACCAACACACCATCCTACCTATAACACACTACCCTAATATCTAGGTCATGCCACCAAGGACATCATCCAACCTTTTCTTAAACACCTCTAGGGACGGTGACTCCACCACCTCCTTGGGCAGCCCATTCCACTGAGAGATCACCCTCTCTGTGAATGCTGGCTGTATCCAAGAAAAATTCATCAGCTCTGTCACAGGCTACAGGGGGGTCTCCAAGACTCTTTAAAAATAGGGAAGAAACTGATCACAGCACATTTTACCAGTTTATACCTCTTAGTAAAGTATTATTGTAAAAGTCAACAGGCCTCGGATGGCTTTAAGCAGCATGTCACACAGCGCTGCTGCTTCACTGCAAATCAGGGTAAGCTTCCCTACCACTGGAAAACAGACTTTAATATTGCAGTCATTAAAAAATACAAAACCAACAGAAGGTGAAAAAACTCCACACTCTCACAGCAACTGAGACAATTTTGAACTACAACAAACTTAGAATAATTTGAGTAGCACTACGAAAATATGTAGAGTTGGGTTTTGCCTCAATTCTTCACTTTTTCCAAAGTGCCCACTGGGATCAAAGAAGAAACAGGCAGTTTGCATGAATTATCCTTAGGAAAGCACTCAGTAAATGGTGCATGTGGTGTATTATTCACAGAATCACAGAATCAGTAAGGTTGGAAAAGACCACAGAGGTCATCGAGTCCAACCTATCACCTATTACCTAACCTAGCCAAACCTGTTACCTAACCTGTTGCCATCCTGCTACCAACACACCATCCTACCTATAACACACTAATATCTAGGTCATGCCACCAAGTACATCATCCAACCTTTTCATTGGAAAACAGCTTTGGAAGTCAGTCTGCTTCACTTTTATGTTAGACTACAATACAGCATCTGTTAAGAGTAGTGAAGACTGCACAACAGTTTAAAACTTCATTAATTTATCTCACAAAAATGTAGGCAATGAAGTAACTATGTTCTTTTGCAGTAGATTTACAGCAGGTGTGAAGCACCATTTTTATGGTCTTTTCCCAAGCATTACTTGTGACAGATGGAAGTTTGCAGCCGTCCCCGGACAGGTGACAGAGCAGAGGCACGTTCTGCCCCAGATGCTGAGGGTTCTGTGCCATGCAGCAACTACACCGCAGTTAACCCTACACACCTAATTACTGCAGTTAACCCTAAACCGCCTCGTTTTCTCTTGACAACCAGGCTCTCCTCTATCAACCCTTCTGAGACTGCTCTAGCTTGTTCCAAAT
Source organism: Pitta sordida (assembly GCA_013390025.1). Lineage (NCBI taxonomy): Eukaryota > Metazoa > Chordata > Aves > Passeriformes > Pittidae > Pitta > Pitta sordida. The sequence goes on along the minus strand of WEKX01015210.1, from coordinate 279 downwards.
TCACTCCCAAGCAGATTAAATCCAGTTTTGCACGCAGTGCATACCCGCAGGGATTTGGAAAGACATTGACACTACAGAGATCGGGGTTTCACTGGAATTCCCTCTGAGGGACCAGCAGCAGCCAGAGAGTCCCCACGTCCCCGAACCGAGCCCGGCTCAGCCCCACTCGGGGCAACAGCAGCGCTGCACCGGAGACACCGGAGCGGGTTCCGCGGCAGTCCCCGGGCCAGAGCAGCCCCGGCCGGGCCAGAGCAGCTCCGGGCAGCGGCCGCCGCCCCC
>WEKX01015207.1:0-10547 GCA_013390025.1 Pitta sordida | reverse complement strand
GAAAGTGGTGAAATAGAGCGGGATTTAGGAGTAATGATTGACAGGAAACTCAATATGAGCCAGCAGTGTGCCCAGGTGGCTAAGAAGGCCAATGGCATCCTGGCCTGTATCAGGAACAGTGTGGTCAGTCAGACTAGGGAAGTTATCCTTCCCCTGTACTCGGCGCTGGTCAGACCACATCTTGAGTACTGTGTGCAGTTCTGGTCTCCCCAGTTGAAGACGGATGTTTTTGCTGCTTGAGAGGGTCTGGAGAAGGCCAACAAGGATGGTGAGGGGACTGCAGGACAAGCCCTATGGGGAGTGGCTATGGGAACTGGGGTCATTCGGCCTGGAGAAGAGGAGGCTCAGAGGTGACCTCATTGCTGTTTACAACTACCTCAAGGGAATGTTGCAGCCAGGTGGGTGTGAATCTCTTCTCTCAGGCTGATGACACCAGAACAAGAGGACATTGCCTAAGCTACGTCAGGGGAGATTTTGACTGACTGTTAGGAAGAGATTTTTCACAGAGAGAGTGATCACTTATTGGAATGGTCTGCCCAGGGAGGTGGTGGAGTTGCCATCCCTGGAGGTGTTTAAGAGAAGTCTCGATGTGGAGCTCAGTGACATGGTCTAGTTGGTGGGGAGTTGGACTAGATGATCCTGAGCTTCCAACTCAGAATAACCTGTGAACCTGTGAATTTGAGTCTGGCTAGATAAGTTGTTGTCTAAGGAGACTTTGGTGAATTAAGCATCTGGTTTCTAGGGACTTTTTTGTCAAAGTTTTCCCTGCCCGCTTGTAATTCTATGCACCAAACTAAAAAGCCACTTGAGAACAAGAACACTTCTCACTGCAGTTCTCCAGAGAACCCAGCATTACTCAGTTCTCAGAGCAAATCTTTCAAGAGAAGTCATTAGTGTTAGGATTGAATTTTCAAGGTTTGTACTTCTTTGCACATCTTTTTTAGTCTTTCAGATAAGGAACTCACAGGCCATAACTGGCTGGGTGCAGATTATTAATTTTTTCCAAAGGAAAGACTAACAGGTTTCTACGAGAAAGTAACCTACTCAGTTCACAGAATCACAGAATATTCTGAGTTGAAAGGGACCCACAAAGCTCATTGAGTCCAACTCTAAAGCGAATACTCATACAAGGATTGAACCCATAAACTTGGTGTTATGAGCACCATGCTTTAGCCATCTGAGCTAATCTCGGAGTCATCTTTTTTTTTAACCTAACTCCCCATCTCATCATCCCATTATCTAGACCGTGTCAATGAGTTCCTCATCCAGTCTTTTCTTAAACACCTCCAGGGATGGCATCTCCACCACCTCCCTGGGCAGACCATTCCACTGAGAAATCACTCTCTCGGTGAAAAACCTCTTCCTAATATCCAGCGTAAACCTCCTGTGGCGTAGCTTAAGAGGACATCCTCTTGTTCTGGTACTGGCAGCCTGAGAGAAGAGATCTATACCTACCTGACGACAACCTCCCTTCAGGCAGTTGTAAACAGTAATGAGGTCACCTCTGAGCCTCCTCTTCTCCAGGTTGAATAGCCCCAGCTCCTGCAGTCGCTTCCCATAGGGCTTGTTCTCCAGTCTTTTCACCATTGTCACCCTTCTCTGGACCCTCTCAAGCAATTCAACATCCTTCTTCAATTGGGGAGACCAGAACTGGACACAGTACTCAAGATGTGGTCTGCCCAGTGCCGAGCATAGGGGGAGAATAATTTCCCTAGTCCTATTGACCACACTGTTCGTGATACAAGCCAGGATGCCATTGGCCTTCTTACCCACCCAGGCACATTGCTGGCTCATATTAAGTTTCCTGTCAACCATTACTCCCAAATCCCTCTCCATCTGACTACTCTTCAGTCACTCATGGAGTGACTCATCTAGTCTCATCAAGCCGATAGCGATGCATGAGATTGTATGTCCAAAGTGCGGGGCAAGCTGTGGACATTTTGTACCTGAATTTCTCCAAGGCTTTTGATATGGTTTCCCACTGCCTCCTCCTAAAGACAATGATGTGTGACAGTACAGATAAGTGGTCCAAGAGGGTGGGGAGGGGGAACTGGCTGACAGGCCCCAGCCTGTCAACATCTGGTAGCAAATAGCTCCTTTTCAAACTGGCAACCTTGCCATAAGCAGGGTGCCCTGGCAACCAATATCAATGTTGTTTAATATATTTGTATCTAATATTTTTATAAGTGATCTAGGTGATTGCATCAAGTGTACCCTGTTAGAGTTTGCTGATGATATAAAACTGAGCAGGGAAATGGACACTGGAAGGGAGAACCACCATGCAGGTAGACCCGTACAGGCTGGAACAGTGAGCTCACAATAACCTTATGAAGTTCATGAAGGATAAAGATAAGGTCTTTCATCTCGGAAAAAATAATTCAGGACTGGAGGATCCTGGTGAATAACTCATATTAATAATGAGTGAACAGTGTGCTGCTGCAGTGAACAAAAGCAATGGAATGCTGGGCCACAGCAACAAGGCCATCACCAGCAAAGTCCCACTCTACTTAGCACCTGTCAGGCTGGAGTAATGTATTCGGTTTGGTTTCCCACTGCAAAAAATGAAGTGGACAGGCTGGAGAGGGTACAGAAAAAAGCCACCAAAATGATGCAAGGGCTGGGAAGCCTGCCATGTAAGAAAAGGCTGTGAGAACTGGGTTTGTTAAGCTTTGACAAAAGAAGGCTAAGGGGAGATCTTAACACCACAGTCCAGTATTTAAAGGGTTGTTACACAGATGGAGACTCCCTTTTTATAAGGAGACACATAACAAAGATGAGGGGTGCAAGTTATTCCTGGGGAGATTCTGATTGGACACAGGAGGAAATTTTTCACCATGAGGACAATAAGCCATTGGAATGGTCTCCTCAGGGAAGTGGTGGATTCTTAAACAAGTCCTGTTAGAATTTTCCATGGAAAAACAAGCAATAATAATTTTCTACTGCAGAACAATTCTGCTTTATATTAAAAGTCTGATATACAAATATCAGAGTAAAACAGAAACCAAACACAGAAATACAGTTATACCCCCGCATTTGCGAGAAATGGGTCATGTCAAAGGTCTTGCGAAATGTCAAACTTGCAAATATGTGCAGGTCATTCATATGCATGCAGGCCACGCCTTTCGCTCCACACCCAGCCAATCAGGAGCACTGGGGAGCCTCTTCGACTCCTCCCCACGGGCTCTCACAGCACAGGGGAGGAAAGGGAAGCATTACTAAGCCCTGTCTGCCTGGGTAGACCCCCTCGGAGAATCCTTAGACTTCTCTTTGGCCAAGCTGCCACTTCTGCAGCTGCTGACCACATGTGCTCACAGCCCAAAACCCGCACTGCTCCTCCCACCCCCTCCCCAGCCCCGTTGCTCGTGCTCGCCGTGCGCCGGCCCGGCCCCACAGCAGTGGTGGGGGTTCAGCTGCGGCAGTGGAGACAGCATGTCCCACTGGCCGCCGCAGCCAGCCCCACTTTCTGGGACACTTCCCTTCCCCATCTGTAGCCATGGGAACAGTAACATGCACCCGGGGGGGGGGGGTCAGTCCCCAGCTGCGCTTAGAGTAACAGGGGACAGCATGACTCATGGCCCTCCCCGTGGGGCTGGGCCGTCCTGCCCCACAGGGAGCTCCGGCACCACCCATTGGCGGGGCAGAGGCACTGCACATATGTCGGCCAGGGAAAATCGCAAATGGCTGAATCAAAACTGCGAGAAATTTTTCTCGCAAATCACTGGGGTTGTAATGTAGAGGTCACAATGTAGTGGGCATTTACTGTATTTCCAAATAACATTCCTTTACAATGTCTGCAGCACCTCTCAGAAAATCTCATGATACTTCTTTACTCCTCAATTCTCCAACTCCAACTCAATTCCTTCTGGAGCCGTACTCAATGATGGTGTGACTTTGTTCAGGCCACAGTAGCCTGCTGTCAGTCTCCACTCTTCACTGGAATTATGCACTGGCCACATAGGACTATAGGAAGAGTGAGTCTTGTTGATCACTCCTTGACTCTTCAGTTCTTGAATCATCTCATGGATGGGATTCATGGAGTCCTGCTGGGTGTGGTATTACTGATGTTGTACTGCTCTGGTGGTAGTCGGTACCTGTTGAAGCCTCAGCAGTCCCACAGCAGAAGGGTCCTCTGAAAGACCAGGCAAGGTCTCTGTCAAGCTATCTAATTTCCTCTGTTTCCACAACAGATATCTCTAAAGCTCAATGATGCCCTTTTGGATCCTTGAAATACCAGCTCCTGAGATAATCTATGCCAAGGATGCACAAGGCCTCTGGGCCAGTCACAATGGGGTTTTTTTGCCATTCATTCCCAGTCAGGCTCACTTCAGCTTCCAGTACAGTTAACTATTGAGAGATGCCCCTTTCACTCCAGAAACAGAGATAGGTTCTGCCCCTATACATCTTGATAGCATCCGGCTACATTGTGTGCCAGTGTTAACTAAAGCCTTATACATACTCTTGTTGGTCTGATGTGCCAGGCCATCAGATCCACACAGTCCAATAGATCTGATCATCCCTTTCCTCCATCTGGCTGGAGGCTGGGCCCCTCCAGTTCTAGTCATAGTTCTAGTTCTAGTCCAAGTCAGTTATAGTACTCATTGCTCACTTCTTGTAAATATGAACTGTGGTCCCTTCAACAGGATTAGAAGTAAACACTAACCCTAACCCTTCTATTCTGTCTGAGGAGTTGCCCACTGGAAACTGGAATGGCATTTATCCTTGTAGAATTTCCTGCAGTGGTTGTCCTTTCTTTCAACTCATGTACCCATGCTGTTACAGTAGAGCGAGGTTTTTCATCCAACTTGCTCATGTTGTTTCCTTGGCCACACAGAAAAAATCACAGGTTACCTCGTCGTGTCTATCCTTTCTCTTGAACAGGAGGGTGCTTCCCAATAGCAGACTCTGGTTCTCACTGGTAGGACATGGGACATTTCCTCTCCATTTTGCTTGAGACCTTCAAATCTGTCCAGTCTTTCCACAGCCATGCTGCAGGTCTGTAAGGAGGAAAAAGGACAATCTTCATAGTGCTGGAGTCGGGTATTAACCCGAAGCACTGTTTGTTCTCCTTCTTCAAAGACATCAATGCCAATGAGCTAGCGAATGGCGATGTTGCACTTTGTACAAACTTCTGCCACATGGATTGTGTACACTGGATCTCATCTGGATCTCCAGGTACAGGAGACTGCTTGTTATTTGAATCCCTATAGACTACATCCAGCACACCTAATTCTGTACTGGATACCTTGCTCTGTGGTGTTCCACCTACTTGGGTGCACTACTAGGTCATCCTTGACAGAATACTTTTCCCTCAGTTTTAATAAGAGTTGTCTCCAGAGGCTGAGTGTTTCTGTCCTCTTCCTAAACTCCTTGTCAATGTCCACATCTGGTGACAGGGATCCCATTCACTTGGCTTCACTACCATCTAGTTTTGTATCTTGGGTTGTGATATCCCAGCATCAGAGCAGCCAGGTCACCAGGGCTTCACCCATCTGGTAGATGAAATCTTTTTGCATACCTTGCAGCTTATCCAGGGATAAGGGTCAGGGGATTATCTCTGGCCCTGCCTCTTTCTCCTGTTCTGAGGGCCCTGCTTCCTCTTCATCCCTCACTATGCAAATTAATTTTGTCTTGGTTTTATTCTTCTGCTATTGGTATGGCTTGTTTCTCTGGTTCAGCAGCAGTTCGAGTGGTCACAGTGACTGTTGGTTTGCTTTCCTCCTCTTCCTGCTTAGGGTGCTGTTTAGTAATGAGCAGTGTCTGATAAAAGTACTCAGGGCCCAGCAATTGCCAATTTCACACCTCTCTGGAACTGCCACAGCAGTTTTCATTCAAATATTCTGCCACTTAATCAGGGACATGTAAAAGTTCAGGGCTAAACTTCAAAACCATTGGAGCAGAATAGTCTTTCAGAAGCAGGCCCATTTTCTCCCATATTCCATGCCATTCATGATTTTCCACTCCCAGGCGGGTCTCTGAATAATCCCTTTAGTTTCTTGACTCTAAATATGTTGTGTACTGGACTGAAGAGACCTGGTAGATGCAGCAATAAAAACATGTTTTCCTTAAAATCCAAAGGGAATTCAAAATTCTCAAAAGCTGTTTTAACAAACCTGAAGGAGGAAAATGGGGTGAAAAGCTAGGAAAATCATCCTCCTCTGTTCCCCCAATAATTAGGTATGATTATTAATGGACACCCAAAGGTTGTGCCACGGTAGGTGTAGGAGAGCACCACATCCCAATTGACCCTCATTGCCCTTGATGTTATTGTGTCACAACTGGTATTGTACAGTAGATCAACAAAGCAATTCTGATACTTCTTCCTACTTTGGAAAAGAACATCATGGTGGACGCATAGTGCATATATGAAGTATTTACAGGGTTAGGTACCACAACCACTAAGGTACATTGTAACCAGTGGCTCTGTACCTAATACACCAAGAGCTTGGATCACTGTTTTCCCAACCTGTTGTGGTCAGATCTGTTGTTATCACAACCCTTTGAGCCTCCCACTGGGTATCAAATTAGGCTGTTGTGATTTAGAAATGGCATTGTTCTATTTAATGCTCAGACAAAAAAACCTCCTAGCTATGCTGCTTGCTCACTCTCTCTTCCTTTCCTGCCCTTGCCCCTCCACCTCCTGCAGTGGGATGGAGAGGAAAACTGGAGGCACAGTAGATAAACATCATGGGTTGAGACTGAAAACAGTCTACTGGAAACAGCAATAAGATAAGAAAAAAACAGTAACAGTAACAATATTAATTACAAGCGTGTACAAAAGACAGGTGAGTGATTCACATCCAAATGCTCCCTGCAGAGTCCAACTTGAACGCCACCACACTACCCTTACCTGGAAAAGAGCTCTTCTCACCCCTAGAAAATGATGTGAGGTGGTATAGAATAACGTCTGGGTCCTAGCTATGCCTCCTCCTGGCTTCTGTAAAAATTAACCCTGTCATGATCAGAACCGGGAGGTCAACTAGTGAGAAGCATATGTATTGTTCTTCTGCTGTCAGGTAGGAATGTACTTACTGATCTAGTACATAACCCAATTCTTCATGGTAAGCTTAATAGTTTTCCTGAAGAGGGAATTAATACTGTATCTGAATTTGGAAACTAGAATACAAGTCTTATAGTTTATAGTTGTATACATAGCTTCATCTAAGTGTGGAGGCATTCATCGTTCAAAGCTAAAGTAGGATTTACTGACTTAAAAGAAATTATTCTTATAAAATAATAATGTTTTTGTCTTCAGTACATGTGCAAAATACATCAAAACATGAATTCTTGGGGTCTCACATCTAGCTAATCTTAATTCCCTCACAAGGTTTTCGGGGATATAGCAGTTGTGTATTTTAACACACTTAGTATAATTCTGAGCTAGAAAAACATAAACATGCACAGAATTTTCCCTAAAATGCATGTTAAAACCATCCTACTTGCAAAAGCTTCCCATGTGGCAACACAGAGATAGCTGCAAGTAAGAAAAGGATTTATTTTGAAGTAAACTCTTGTAATGTTCTTATTAAAAGGTGATTCCTGCAGGGCTTTAAAAACAGATGCCATTTTAAAAAATTGTTAGAACTTCTAAAAAATTGTCATATGTTTTCCTTTTTGCATTCAGATTTACTATATAACATGAAGCTATTGAATTTCAGAGGAAAAATAAAGTTTTCTGCTTAGGTTAGTAACTCATATAAGCAAAAAGTATCCTAAACCCTCCTTAAACTGTTTACTTTTATGTCCTTTTTTTTTTAAGACAGGTCTTTAAATGCTTTTTATTTGTCCCTTGTGGTAATTTTAACCTTTCAACCATCACACTTAACTTAGTAATTTGTCTAGATTTGTGGGTCTGTCAACAGATGGTCCACTATGAGATGTAATCTTGATCAGTTCACTTAATCTAAAGTGAGGGTAAAATAAGCCTGAAGTAAGCCTTTTTCATATCCACACCAACAATGTAAGTACAATTCTATAAAGAATGGCTACCCCAACACTTTTTTATGGTTCTAGGGCTAAGTAGAGTGACACATATTCTATATTTTCCTAATTTGAAAGATGTATTAGCTTCCCAAATTAGAATTTCCACTATCTAGATAGTATTTATATCTATAGGCATATATCTAACTTCCTAACAGGTATAATGGCCAGCGCTACTGGTGCCAGAGCAGAAAGCTTCATATCATTTAGGAAGGTCTTACATAAATCAGAGAAAAAGAAAAAATCTGTGGTCGTATTTTCCTACTTCCTTGCCCAATCCTACACAGTCCCTCTTGGCTGCAGAAATACAAAGGAACTTCCATAGCTTTACCTGTCTGAAGAACTCTTCTAGCAGAGACATTGTCCAGCGATGATGGAGATTCCAGACCTTGGCTGGATGACTGATATCTGCTGTATGTAACAACAGTGATAAGGCTTTCGGTTTGTCAATTCTGAAAACTCAAAGGATCAAACAAATTAATTGTCTGCTCTTGAAGGGGAGAATGAAAAAAATCTTGCCTACAAGGAAATAATGAATTAGAATTCTTGGCCAACATATTAATAAACTGATTTCTCTGTTCATAAAATCTGAAAGATTGTCTTATTTCTCCATCCATCCTGTTTTATAAGAGATATTAAGAAGTGCAAAACTAAATGTTGCCCAGCCTTCCTGAGCAAATTTCCAGGTTTGCTCATCTGCACTAGCAGGTCTGAAGAGATCCCGTGTTTCCCATTTCATCTGGACTGCATTTTTTGCAGCTCAGAAGAGAAGCTGGTCCTTGCCATCTTACTATAATGAACAGTCAAGATCTCATCTTAGGGGCTCTGAGAAGTCTACACAGTAACTGATAAATGTTTCACTGACAGAAAATTAGTGTGAGATTAGAAGGAAATCCTAGTATCTCTTTTCACAGAGAAAAGGCTGATGATTTGTTACAACCATAACCTAGCCCAAGAGCTTTCTTGGGATGGATGGTCTCAGATTTTAATTCCACTTTTTTTATATCCAAAGTAGTTGGAAGAGTTGTAGCTTCTGAGAAGAGCAAGTGGGTAGCCACACTCTGGTCTGATACAGGTATAGTTCTGGGAGGTTTTGGACAGAACCTGTGTCCAGGAGGAAAAATTGGTTTCTGCAGTATAAAAGGAATTTCAAAGGGAAGAACTTTGGACAAAATATTGCAGCTCCCAGTGACATACTGAAAGAAGAAAAGGCCTTCCCCATACTGCTCCATCTGTTATTTTCCGGTCTTTCCTTCAGTGGATCTCAAGTTGTTTTCATCTGTCCACTGGTTATGAAGCAGGTCCCTTGCAAGGGTGACAGCTGATACCATCAGCAGAAGGGCAAAGCGTAAGCTGTGTTCTGCAGATCTTGTAACCTTAAGTCATACTCAATCTGTAGAGGTCATTCAACTGAATCATGTCCTTAGTATTATCCACCAGGGAAATGCCCAGTGAGGCTTGTCCCAACAATGGTGACATTTGCAAGCTTTGGTCCACCAGCACAGAGCAGAGATATGTATGAAGGGGTGTGCCAATTACTTCCTAAATGAATTCATCCCAAGTTCAAAAGCAGAAAGAAAATTGATGTGGATGCCAAAGAAAATGAGGGCCTGTGGTTAAATGTTTTTGACGTTAAACACAATGTCAAAGCACCAGCTGAAATACAGCCCTTCATTGACTGTATTGTCAAGTGACTTACCCTTCTGGCTGCTGCAAAGCATTCTTCATAGCTTTGATTTGTTGGAAGTGACAGGACATATCGGTGGCCAACACCATCTCAATCACTAGAGCTCTGAATTCTCTTTTCAGTGGCACGACAATGAGAGCAGCAAGGAAAGAGAAGCACAAAACTCAGTATCAGACACACTCCAATTTCTTTTGTTGTCTACCTACAAATTATTGACACCAAAGCCTTTGTATATAATTATTTTCATTATCCCTCTTTCAGGGATGGGGAAAAGGATGAAGGAATTTCTACACAAAACACAGGAGTGGGAGGGCTGCAAATTAATCCTTAGTAAGAGAAATCCTAGATGTTTTTTGAAGAGCATATTGGTATTAGAACTCCTTTTTCAATTAAGCACAAGCTTCTTATTTTGATTTCTATTACAGGCCATTCCTAGAAGGAAGATAAAAAAACTGTTTAAAGCCTCTGAATCAGGTAAACTTGATGAAAACTGGTCAATACCTATGTTGAAAGTTTAATCATATTTTTAAAAGAGAAACTACTATATATGATGCATATATGAAATAAAGACCTTTGAGAACCTCCACTGCTTTCCTGATACTATAAATTCAAGCTATTCCGATATGAAGTTTTGTTAAGTAAACTTGTCCTGGTTTGGGCTGGAATAGAGTCAGTTTTATCCTTAGTAGCAGATATAGTGCTGTGTTTTGAATTTAAAACGAGAATAATGTAATTTCAAACTAATGGTTAAGTTTTTGCTAAGTAGTGCTTAATCCAAATCAAGGACTTTTGAGTTTCCCATGCTCACAGTGAGCAGGTGTACAAGAAGCTGGGATGGCACTTAGCCAGGACAGCCGATCCAGAATCACAGAATCACAGAATC
>WEKX01015206.1:0-30396 GCA_013390025.1 Pitta sordida | reverse complement strand
GGCACTGGTGCGACTGGGAAGGCACTGGTGCGACTGGGAAGGCACTGGTGTGACTGGGAGGGCACTGGTGCGACTGGGAGGGCACTGGTGCAACTGGGAGGGCACTGGAGTTACTGGGAGGGCACTGGTGTTACTGGGAAGGCACTGGTGCGACTGGGAGGGCACTGGTGTGACTGGGAGGGCACTGGTGCGACTGGGAGGGCACTGGTGTGACTGGGAGGGCGCTGGTGTGACTGGGAGGGCACTGGTGTTACTGGGAGGGTGACAGCCCAGCCCTGCAGCTGCTGTGACATCCAGCACAGCCCTTCTGGTGACACAATCCTGACCTGTTCAGACAATCCTCCACGCAGCCCTTGCCACTCTCATCCTCGGGCTTCTTGCAGTTGCAGGTGGTGGCCTCGTAGCCAGAGAGAGGTTTGACATCCACGTAGACATCTGGAGAGAAAAAAACAACCCCAAACCAGGGGAAAGGATTCTTAAACCCACCGGTGTTTATCTGCATGATTTTCATTCCAATTAGAGAAAGCAAAATTTAAAAAAAAACCCCAAAGTGTCTTTGGCAGGACAGGAAGGAGGAGGGGGGTGGGTCACGCGCAAAAATGAAGTTTAGGAATAAGATTTTACTTACTGGAACGGATTTTTTTGTAAAGTGGGACATCTGGCTTTTTATACAGCTGAAAGGAAGGGAGAGAAAAATGTTAATACGTTGCATAAGGGCATCTGTGATTCCGAAGGATCAGGGAAATGATGTCGTGTAGGCAGGGAACAGCTCTGTAATCATTCCTAGAAATCTGCATTCCCTTCTCCAGCCTCGTTAGCAAATAGGGCACAAAAAGGACCTGAATAAAGAGAATTTGGGCTCAAGGAGACACCGGAGCGGTTTGTGGCTCGGCTTCAAAATAGTGAGAAATTAAAATCAAGGTGCCTCTCCAAGCAACTCAATGATTTAAAGGGTCTTTTCTGATCTAGAGGATGAACATTCCCAGCCCGGGTGGGAGCCACAAAAACGCAGATTCATCTTCTCAGCAGAGGAACTTCCTCTGCAGATGGAGGAAAAACATGGAAGCTCACACCACAGTCCACAATTTCATCTGTATTCCGTAATTTCATCTATATTCCATAATTTAATATATTCCATAATATCATCTATATTCCATAATTTCATCTATATTCCATCATTTCATCTATATTCCATATTCCGTAAATTCATATATTTTCCAGCCTTTCAACCAAGCTCTGAGGAATAATTTCCAGTTATTCCCCGTTTCATGCACATTTCCCAGACACACAAACCCAAGGAGGGATGGGAAATGTCACGGAAACAGATCCCTTGGATTTATTATTTATGGAATCCCCAGCAGATGGGACAGGCAGACGTAAATCACCGCCAAGAAAAGTGTCCCCCAGCTGAAATGTCCCCGGTGCTCCCGAGCTGAGGAGCGGATTCCAGTCCCCAGGAATTTGTCCTGCTCCAGTTACACATCTGGGGAGTGTTTTCTTGCCACAGGGCCAGGGATAGATTCCCCCTCCCCATCCTCCTTAAATCCTGCGGTAAATCTGCTGGAAACTTCTCAGGGGGAAATAAAAATCCCTATTTTTAGCCTCGCACACATTTTAAAGCTTTATTTAAAAAAAAAACCATAACAAAACGAGGCTGTTAAATGGTTTCTTCCCCTTCCCTCAGCACCGAAAAAAAAAAAATTCAGCTCGCCAGTGAAAAATAAATTCCACTCTGCTGGGATGGAGCCAAGGAAAATAAGGGCTGAGATTTCTGCTGGCAGAACATCCCAAATCTCCCGAGGCGTGTCTGAAAGCGGCTCCCCGCACAAAGCAGCGCTGCCAAAATAAAAGTCGGCGGCCAAATCGGCGACTCCGCATCCAGGGAAAACTCCCCGGGATCGTTATTTTGCAAAGGATGGGAATAAATGGGAATTATTCCCATTAAATACATATGCAAATCCTTTCTCTTCCCTCGCACAGGGGCAGCGAGGAGACATTCCCCGGCGGGCAGGAGGTGCAAACACAGCTCTGGGAGTGCTGCTGGTTCCTTCCCCAGAATCCTGATCACAATCTTGGCAACCCAGAGGCTTTTTTTTTTTTTGGGTCTCGTACCTGGTTGTGTTTCCACTGCCACAGGATGTCGTAAGGCAGCTGGAAGTCGATCCTCTTTTGTCGGAGGTACTTTCCTGAAAACAAGGAGGTTTGTCAGGGGCACAGACTCACAGACATGTGTCCCCTGAGCTGCTCAGGGCACCCTGCCAGCTCCTGCCAGGAGGGGCAGAGAGGGGCAGAATCCTCCCAAAACAGAGCAGAGCCTTCCCAAAACAGAGAGCAGAACCCTCCCAGAACTGAGAGCAGAACCCTCCCAGAACTGAGAGCANAGAGCAGAACCCTCCCAGAACAGAGAGCAGAACCCTCCCAGAACTGAGAGCAGAACCCACCCAGAACTGAGAGCAGAACCTTCCCAAAACAGAGCAGAACCCTCCCAGAACTGAGAGCAGAACCCTCCCAGAACTGAGAGCAGAACCCTCCCAGAACTGAGAGCAGAACCCACCCAGAACAGAGAGCAGAACCTTCCCAAAACAGAGCAGAACCTTCCCAGAAAACAAAGCAGAACCCTCCCAGAACATTCTGGATGTGATGGACAGAACCCTCCCAGAATGTTCTGGGTGTTTCCACGACACCGTGTCCGTGTCCTGCCCTCCTGTCCTGCCCCATGGACAGGGAGGTGTGGGCTCAGATCCAACCACAGCCCTGGGAAGGGACAATGGCACCTGACAGAGTGACCACAGCCCTGTGAAGTGACCACAGCCCTGTGAAGTGGGGGAACAATGGCACCGGACAGGAGTGACCACAGCACCCGACAGGAGTGACCACAGCCCTGTGAAGTGACCACAGCCCTGTGAAGTGGGGGAACAATGGCACCGGACAGGAGTGACCACAGCACCCGACAGGAGTGACCACAGCCCTGTGAAGTGACCACAGCCCTGTGAAGTGGGGGAACAATGGCACCGGACAGGAGTGACCACAGCACCCGACAGGAGTGACCACAGCCCTGTGAAGGGACAATGGCAGAAGTGACCACAACACCTGGCAGGAGTGACCACAACACCTGACAGGAGTGACCACAACTTCTGACAGGGGTGACCACAGCATCTAAGAGGAGTGACCACAGCCCTGTGAAGGGACAATGGCACCTGGCAGGAGTGACCATAACACCTGACAGAGTGACCACAGCCCTGTGAAGTGACCACAGCCCTGTGAAGGGACAATGGCAGAAGTGACCACAATACCTGACAGGAGTGACCACAACAACCTGATAGGAGTGACCACAGCCCTGTGGGGGAACAATGGCACCTGACAGAGTGACCACAGCATCTGACAGGAATGACCACAGCCCTGTGAAGGGACAATGGCAGAAGTGACCATAACACCTGACAGGAGTGACCACAACTTCTGACAGGGGTGACCACAGCATCTAAGAGGAGTGACCACAGCCCTGTGAAGGGACAATGGCACCTGGCAGGAGTGACCATAACACCTGACAGAGTGACCACAGCCCTGTGAAGTGACCACAGCCCTGTGAAGGGACAATGACACTTCCCACAACTCCCCACAGCCCTGTGCCTTCTCTGTGAGACACCTCCAAGCTGACAAACCCCTTCCCAAGCTGTTCTCCTGAACTTTCCCTGTTCACAACCCCCTGTTCCAGCACCAAAACCTGCTGCACCGTCCAGGCGTGGTGGTCAATCCCAACACTGCACTCAAAGAAATCAAATCAGCTTTAAAAATAGCCCCCGAGCCTGTTCCTGTGACCTTTAGCAGAAGGGATTTAAGAATGAATTCAGACTTGGCAAACACAGCCCCGAATGTTTTGGAAAGGCTTCAAGACACTCTTGTGTTTTCAGCAAGAGCTGAAGCTCGTTTTAGACAGGAATTGGTGCTTCCACTGCAGATTTTGGCTCTATTTTACCATTCCCTGGCACCCCAAAAGGACACTGACCCACCACATCACCCACACCAGAGCTGAGGGCTGACATTAATTAGTTCTGGCCCAAAATTAAACTGAATTCTCTGCTCGTTTTGCTGGAATCCTGTGTCACAAAACTGCAGAGCGAGGTCTGATTTCCCCCAGCTTCTCCAACTGTTAACAAGTGCCTTTATGTTCCTCCAGCCCCTGCTCTGGGCTTTTATATAAATTTTATATAAATTCACACGCACACCCTCGCCGCTGGAAAATAAATTAAAAAAAAAAAGGTGATGTTTCCTTACAATTTACCCCTAAATTGCTTTGAATTTTCAATGCCTCATTCATCTGGAGCAGGTTCCAGGAAAGAGCTCAATCTGCTGGGAATTTGCTTTCACTTCCATGACCTCAAGCAGCCCAAACAAAAGGCTCTTTCAGGTGCCCTGGCAGCGCAGGGAAGGTCCCTCAGCCCCTCTCTCAAGTGGGCACCGGTCCCCCTGGCACAGCCCCAAACCTGCTCTGGGGTCAAACCACCCCCAGGAGCTTTGGATGGAGCAGGAGCTGGAATGTGTCAGCGGCACAAACAATGTGAGTGTCCCCAGAGATGGTTCTGTGCTCCCACCATCCAACAAGGAGCTGGAAAAGGGCAGGTTTGGGGGAATTTAAATCACTCCCCCAAGCTCTGAAAGCTGTTCTGGGGTCCTTGACTCACACAGGTCTGTGCAACCCTTCCTGCTGGAGAAGCCAAAGTTGTGTCCAGAGCTAAAAAAAATATCAGTTAAAGCCAAACCAATGACACGTGTGGTGTGTGTGTGTGTTCCATGGGATAAATATTCCTGCTGAACAAGGTGGAATTTCCCAAACTCCAAACGTGACGGGACTTGAGTAAGAAATCCGAGCGCTCCAAAAGCTGAAACGATTACCCAGGGAGTTGCTCAGTCTTGGTTTGTCCTGGGAAACGACAGGAACTGCAAACAATGAAGTTGGGAAGCTCAGGAATATCCCAGTCCCTGGGCTGGACTTGGGTTACAGCTTCTCCCTGGAAGTGTTCAAGGGATTGGAGCAATTTGAAGGAGGGGAAGGTGGCCCTGCCCAGGGCAGGAGGTGGAACTGGGTGATCCCAAACCATTCCATGAATCTGTGAAACCCTAAACCCCATTTTTGTCCTACCCAAGGCCTAAAAATGGGGATAAAATAAAACCTTAGACAACAGGAAAGCTTTTTGTCCTTCCCCCCCTTTTATCCGTGTTTAAAAACAGGAATTCCCCCCCTTTTATCCACGTTTAAAGACAGTCACTCCCCCCTGTTTAAAAACAGGAATTCCCCCCTTTTATCCTTATTTAAAAAGTCATTCCCCCCCCCTTTTATCCATGCTTAAAAACAGTCATTCCCTCCTTTTTAAAACAGTTATTCTCCCTTTTATCCACGTTTAAAAACAAGAATTCCCCCCTTTTATTCACATTTAAAACCAGGCACCATCAAGTGCAAGGGGGCACACGGGGTAATTTATTATCCCATGGACTTAAAACTGTCTCTGGTTATTCCCCCTCTCATTTTACTTCGAGAAGGAGACAGTGCCCTGCTTTTCAACCCAGGATTCCCCCAGTCCCAGGAGGTTTTGGAGCCACACTGGGGTTTCCTGAGGTACCCACCGACGTGGATGGGGGCTGGGAACAGCCCGTGCTCGTGTTCCCCCGGGGTGTATTCCAGCTTCTCCTTCTTCAGCTGGATCAGGCGGCTCTTGGGGCTGTTGGTGACAAGGACACAAAAGGAAACATCAGCCTGGGGACACATCTGGCAAAGAAACACACGGGCTGGTTTTGAGGGAGGGCACCGACGTCTGGGATATCAGGGAGGAGAATAACGGCCCCCCAAAATTTGATTTTCAGGGTGATGATCACAGGCCTCCCACAACAGGATCTTTCTCCATCATTCGTGGATCAGCACCAACTTTCCATGGGGTACAATAACCAAAAACTACACAAATAAAAAAACCAACCGACTGGCGGGTTCCGCTGAGGAATTGGACACAGGACACATGGCCAGCTCTGCTTTGCCAAGACCAAACAGCTCTGATTGTTCATGAGGAAAGGCAGGAAAAGGACAGAAATCGAAGTTTAAAAAGCAAAGAGAAACCCCCTGGAAGTGTCCAAGGCCAGGCTGGACAGGGCTTGGAGCAAGGTGGGATATTTAAGGTGATTTAAGATGATCTTCAAGGTGATTTAAGATGATCTTTAAGGTGATTTATGATCTTTAAGGTGATTTAAGATGATCTTTAAGGTCCCTCCCAACCCAAACTGTTCCATGATTCTATAAAAGTCAAAAACAGAACTGATGGATGGTGGTCATTTGGAGTTTATATCATTTTCTAACCCTTTCTGGATTTCTGGGATTTGTTCCACAAGCACAAGAAGTTACTAAAATTGGATTTAATGGATAAATTAAGAGGATTAACCCCCTCCAATAAAATGCCCCAAACCCAAACCCTGCCCAAAGGTTGGACTTGATGATCCTGGAGGTTTCTTCCAACCTCTGTAAGAAACACTTCCCTTTCTATGATCCGCTGCCTCGATCTGTCAGATTCAGCTTCTGAAGGGACAAATTTAAATCACCCATTTTGTCCCACTCACCACCAACAAACTGGTCTTTCCTTGCAGCAATGGCCAAGGGACGTTTTTGTTGCAGCTGAGAATATTCTCCCCCACCCTGCAGAGGCTGAAGGTCAGGCTAATGTCACTCTAAAGGCTCAAAATGTCAGACTAAAGCCTCAGGAAAACAAGGGAACAAAGACCTGACCCACAGTTGTGCCTCCACTTCTCTCCATCCCTGCCTCGATCTGTCAGCTGCTCCCCTCTCCAACTTCCAGTGTCTTCTCCCATGTTGGTTGGGATTAGATTCTCTGGGGAATGACATTTTTCGAGGCCTGAACCCCAATTTTTGTCTCCTGCACAAGGTGTTTCCTTGTTTCCAAAGCTGCAGCCCCAGCTCCGTGTCACTCTCCCCAGTGGGAGCTGAGGGTTGGGAACGCTCCTGTGGGGGTCACAGCCACGAAATCACAGCTGGAAATGCAGGTTCAGCTGAGACTGACTCAGGAAACGTTCTTTTTATTCCCAGTGCATTGGTAAGGAATGAAAAATCTGAGTTTTCCAGTGTCTTCTCCCATGTTGGGCGAGTTGGGAGGCAAATCTTGCTGAGAAATGAGGCGGGTTTTTAACACCAAAACTCAGCACAACTTTCCTTAGTTACTCCTGGCATTCAGGAAGGAGGAAATAAAGCAGGAAAACGGTCCAGGGGTTACAGCCACGAAGAGAACACGGGGAGGGTGACGGTGGGGACAGCACTAGAGGGGGCCCCACCACCACAGAGCTGCCTCTGCCTTCTCCTCTCGCATCAGGTTTGCAAACTCCCACAGCAAGGAGTTACATAAATAGTGGGATAAGAGCCCTGGCTCCTGCTCTCCTCCTGCACTGCCATCTGTCTGCCTGCGCAGCGGAGCCGGAGCAGCGCAAAAATCAGAAGGAAATCTAATAAAAAAGCAGCTGTTGTTTTGGGGGGATTTGGTTTGCTGAACCAACCAGAGTTCCAGAGGGAGGGAAAGGTGGGATGAGCCCTTCAGGGCTCCTAAAGTGGGATGGTCTTCTTTCAAACTATTAGAAACACAAGTGGCCAAACCCTTTAGTTTCTTCCCTTTGTTTCTTCCTCAGAGTCTTGATCTTTTCACTTCATCTTTGATCCATCCTTTATCCTGCCGTGGAAGGAGAACCCACCAGGAGCAGCTGATAAAACAGTCCTGGCAGCTCCCCAGTGGTCTCTGTCATGTTTTTAACTGGTCTGTGACAAAGTGAGAAGGCGCCAAATTTCCTCTCTTTTCAATCTGTCAGATCCCAGGAGAAGGGAAGCACAAATTCCTGACTTCCAACACATTTGCTCAGATGGCAGCAGAAAATGGGTGTGACAAAAAGGGAAGGAGGAGGTGACCACGTTCTGAGGGACACCAGGCTGAGAGCCAGGGGGAAAGAAGACAAGAACATTGGATTAATACCCTCAACACCTCAAAGAAAATGAACATTTTCATCCTCTCGCTGAGCTGTGAGAGGAGCTGGGTGAGTATCTGAAATCCTGTCACACAGAAGGTGAGCAGGGACTAACCAGGCCCTGCTCAGCACCTGCACACATCCAGCTCTCCCAGCTCCTTGTTTTTGTTACCTCCCTCAAAGCCAATACCAGAAACACCCCCAGACTGCTCAGGGTTTGCTTTCTGACCGGGGTTACATTTCCCCTCCCCACTGGCCCAGACTCTGACAATCCTCCTTTTTCACAATTAACTTGACAATTTTATTTCGGCTGCTCTTTATGACTCTGGGTGAGAGGAGCCAGTCCCAGAGCAGCTTTTGCGGGGGGATTTACTCACTCTGTTGTTTTGTACACGTCAGAGTAGAGCCCTGCCTTCTGGTACTTCTTCTTTGGGGGGCGAGGGGCTTTTTTCTCCCTCTGGGTCAGGGAAGGCAAAGGCTGCTCAGGGGTCTCAGGTTCAGGTGGTTTCCCAAGGGCTTCGTGTGGACTGGGAGGTTCAGCTGGTGGCTCAGAGAAACTGGAAGGAAAAAGTAAAGATGAAAAGTTACCTTCCTCATAAAGATTATCCCTTCATATTTCATTATTCCTCACTAAAATCTGGTCAGGCAGGGAAAAAAAAAAAAGGTGTTTCTGAATTATTGGACGTCTCAGTTATTTAAAGAAATGCAGTGGGATGATGAGGATTGAGCGGGGGGTTAAAACATAACCATGAAAAAAATGGACAATATTTTTGTAGTCACGTTATTAGTTATTACAAAAAGAATGTTGTTTGTGCTGCTCGTGTTTATCCCTCGGAGCCTCAGCTGAGTAATTCAGAAGGCAGCTCATGCTCTCTGCTCCTGGACTCTAAAAATAGGACGTGGTAACCCTTTCCTTGGCCTCCAGGAGAGCGACAGAGCCCAGCTCTGGGAAGGAAAACCTCTGGCAGAGTTTGATCTGTTTATGGATGGCTCTGGGGACAGGAGATTCCTGGTGTGGTCCTTTCCTAGTTCAAATCCCTCCTCGCTGCTTTGGCTTTGCTCTTGACGTGCTGCACATCAACTGATCCCACCTCACACCCTGTGGCTGGTTGGGATTAAACAACTGACCCTCCAACATCCCCAGGGCACACAGAACTCTGCAGGGCTCCTTGTGCCACACAGGGTGAAGGGAAAACCTGTGGCACCTCATCAGCACCTGCCACCAACCCGTTAAATGTGTCCTTCACCAACACCACTAAAATCTTGCTTCACTTGAGACACGAGCACAGAACAAGCAGTTTTAGATCCCATCCCATCCCTGGGATGTGTTCAGTATCCAAGGAAGGCCCTGAGCACAGATTTAACCTGAAATTCTGGTTCCCTGTCAGCTGAACTCAGGTTGTGACAACTGTTGGATGAGATTCAGAGGAATTCCCCGATCAGAGCATCCCCTCACGGACCAAAACGTTACCAAACCAACCGAGGGGACAAAGCTGCAGAGGAATCACCTCTTATTGCTCTCCTGCTCCTCCTCAGGCAACGACTTGTGCCTCTTCCTGGCCTGTTCCTCGGGCAGCCACCTCTTCCTCTTCCAGCCCTTGCGGTGCTCGGGGGTGAGGCTGACGCTCTGCACCACGGCCTCGATGACGTCGGTGATGGTGTCAGGGCCCAGGTGCAGGGGGCTGCTGCTCTCCTCCCTGCCCTCCAGCTCCTGGCTCACCAGCCTGGCAGCCTGGAAGGCCTGCATGGACACCACGGCCTGCAGCGGGTACTTCCTGGGCCGCCCCGGGCGCCGCTTCACGAAGTTGTTCCCGGTCCTCGACTGCCTCTGCAGCTTTTTGGCCTTCAGGATCTTGTTGACGTGGTCGAGATTTTTTTTTGTGGCCAGGATCTTGTTGTAATTGCACATTTTCCTCGCTTGGCGCTGCATGGCCTCCACCACGCTCCTCTTGAGGTGCCGGGGGGAGTAGGAGCCGGGCAGGCGCTCGGACAGGAGGGGGATGTTGTCGCCGCCGGGCACGGCCGGAGCCCCCAGCCCGTCCTGCTTGCCCAGGGCTCTGTCCCGGGAGTGGCTCCGGGCGGGACTGGCCGAGGGTGGCGCGGCCACGCTGGCCATGACGGCCTCGGGGGTGTCCTGCTGGGCCATGCGCTGCAGCAGAGAGTCCACGGGGTCATCGCGGGCGCCCCGGGCGGGCACGGCCATCCCTGGAACACAAGAGATGGAAGGGAGTGAGGGGGGGAAATGAGAGTGTTTGGGGGTCCTGGGACAGCCCAGAACGTTCATAACATGGGAAAGGGCCCCGGGGATGGATGTCAGTGACATTCTGTGTCATCACTTTTAACAGACAATTATTTTCTCTTTATTCACTCTCAGCCCCTTCTAACTCACAGTATCACAGGATGGATGGAAAGGACCTTGAAGATCATCCAGTCCAGCCTACAGCCCAACTAATTTGTCATCTACATCTAGATCATATCACTCAGCACCTCATCCAGCCTCCCCCTGAACACCTCCAGGGTGGGCGACTCAATTCCAGGGTGGGCAACTCAACCACCTCTGTGGGCAACCCATTCCAAACCCAGAGACAACAGCAAAGAGCAACGAGGGTTCAGAAGATCCACAGCTCCAGTTTCCTTCTGTTCAACACTAAAAACACAAAACTCACTGTGCATGTAAAAATTCAGCCCTGAAACTGATTGTTCTTTGTGGTTTTTTAAGCATTGAAATGACTTTTTCGCTGCTCTCCCATTTTCTTTCTCAACCAGACAAGCCTAATGATGACAGAACCGATTTGATAAAGGTGAATCAAAATATCTGGACAGAAGAGAAAGGCTGATTTACAGAGAAATCTGACTTTTAAAACTCTGACGTTGCTTTAAGGGCTGCAGACTGGTGGTTGAAAAAAGAGAATTTCCAGGTCAACCATGTCGATTATTCACCATTAAAAAGGGATTTGTTCCAAACCAAGAGCTTCCCAAAGCTGCTCCTCTGCGATAACATTCCACCAGAAGGAACCCTGTTCTTTCTGCAATGAAATGCGGGTGCTGCCTTCTCAGAAATCCACCACAACTGCACACGGGCACTGACAAAATGTTACAATTATTGAGCTCAGATCTGCCCGACCCAGCAGGGCTCGGGCTGGAGACTGAGCACCAAATGTTCTACAAAGGGCTCTGGCATCTGACACGACGGGGATTATTTGTTGGTTGACAGAGATAAAGCACAACTAATTTCAGTATTTTCTAGCCCCGGGGCTCACTAGTCCAAGGGTGTCACTCTGGAGAAAGGGATTCCCTCGCTGAGATTCCAAAGTCAGGAGTTTCACAGTGGGAAAACAAAAAGGGGCTTCGAGGAGGGCAGCAAAAATCCTCCTCTGGACAATGAGGTGACCAAGGACAAGAGAAGCCTCGTGTCAGGAGACAACAACTCCCAACCAAGAAGGATTTACACCTTCAGCTCTGCATTTCAGCTGAATAATAAAGACAAATCACCCTCGGTTTTCTGGTGGCCTTTAAGCAGAACCCACCTGAACAGCGAAGCCCAAGCAGGTCTAATTCAGTCCTGACCCAAAGGGACGGGACACTCCGATCCCAGGACAGCTGCAGCTCCCTGACAAACACCCTGAAATCCCACACACATTCCAGAGCCACGGAAAACACAACAATGACTGAGGCTCCTCAGCTGCATCGTGGCTCCCAGAGACTCTGGAGCTGATAAACTTTGTGATTCATGTCATTCCAGAGCTCCTGCACAAAACACTCCTGAACTTTTAACACTTCCAGCTCCCCTTTTTCAAGTGGCTGAGAACAAGAGTGGGGATCAAACAGGGAAAAGGGAAATCCCTTCCCCACTGCTGAGAACTTCCTACTGCCAACATCTGCTTCAAGTGGGGAGGAAGCAGCAGTTCTGGCACATCCTCCCTCAGTGGAAATGAGAATTAGTCCTGGAATTACCAATCCTAGAGATTTATTAAATGTTTGCAGCCGCTTTGGGTGTCTGAGGATGTCTGGACTCTGCTAATGGGAGTGTTTCTATATTACAATGTTTCTACGTTACAAAACGAGCCAAAATGCTGCATTTTCTTCTGCCCAGTCTCAGGGAGGCTCAGATTCCATTTCAGATTCCAGAATCACGGAATGGTTTGTGTTGGAAGGGACCTTAAAGCCCCTCTCGTTCCACCTTCCACCAGAGCAGGCTGCTCCAAGCCCTGCCCAACCTTTCCTGCCATCAAAGTCTACTTCACCACACATTTATTTATCTATATTTATTTATTTCTTTATTATTTATTTACTAACCCTGATTAATTGCAGGAAACGAACATTTTTACACCTTCCCCGCGACAATTTAGTCAATAAATTCAGCATTTTCATAGAGGTGAGAATGTGACCGCCAGCAACAGGCAGACATTTACACACAGTGTCTGCACAGCGCAAACATGATGGGGACCCCAAACCGCCCCGGGCAACCCTTTCCAAAGCCTGAACACCCTTTCCCACGAGGAAATGCCCAACCTGAGCCTCTCCTGGCACAACCTGAGGCCGTTTCCTCTTGTCCTCTCCCTGCTGCACCATGAGACTTGTCCTCATTTGATGGACCTGAGGAGAATTCCTGAGCTTTTCAGGACTTCCACCCCTCTCCCACCATCCCTCCTGACCCCCCCAGGGCTGTTCCCAACTGGGTCATTAGTGATGACCAGGGTGAGCCACGTTTTATCCTCCATCCCCTCGGCAGGATTCCCAACGTCACATCCCGACCTGATCCTTCCCTCATCCACCCCAGGGCAGAAACCCTCCATCTCCAGAGCAGCACAGGGGTCAGGCTCTTCCCCACCAAGGAATTCATCTACTCCTCTAACTCACTGATTAATGTCACGGGTTTAATAAGATTTAATAAGCCCTGATCCTCACAGGGTGAGGAAACAAACCCCACCCCGTGTCCAAACACAACTCAGCTCTCCCTGCACCCCAAAATGCCAGTGGGAAAACTCAATAACTCCACGAGCTGAGGTTTTCACTCATTCCCAGCAGGAATCCCAAGCCGAGGGATTCACCCTGAGTGGGACTTGCCTGGAGAGGAGGTGCTCTCGGAGGTGGATCTCTTCCTGGAAGGGCTGCAGCTCGTGCTCTCCGACGGCCTCTGCGAGGGTTTGTCCTGGCTTGGCAAAGCGCCTGGGAAAGGTGGATCGGGGGCAAAACACAAACAAACATCATTTTGAAGGGCTGAACACTCGCACTGAGGTTCCTCTGGTTTGGCTTTGGGAGCCTTGATGAAGGCAGGGGAAGGATGGGAAAGGGAACATCAGGAAGGAATTCCTCACTAATGAAATGGGCGGTGAACAAGTAAAGCCATGGAATACCATCAGTGTTAGTTTTTATGTTAAAAAAACCCCAAAAAACCCCCACCCCACACTCCAACTTCCCAGGGAAGAGTTTGGGAAGGAGCCCTGCAGGTCACCCAGACCAGGCCCCCTGAAGCAGGGAGAGCTGGAGGAGGATGCTCAGGACCACTCTGTCCTGGTGGGTTTTCCATCTCCAGGACACACAACCTGCCCTTCCTTTACCCTCTGCAAACACTTTTTTCTGCACAACCAGAATCCTCTGAACACCAGTGGGTGCCCCTCTCCTGTCACTGGGCACCACCAGGACCAGTGTGGCCCTTTCTCCTTCATTTCCTCCCCTCAGACACCCGGGGACACACTGGGAAGAGCTCCCTGCGTGCTCCAGGCTGGTGATCCTCGTGTGTCCCTTCTTCAGATTTGACCCTTTTTCACGTTGCTTTTCCTCTTCAGGATCCTGTCACAAATATTTCAGCCCATCGTGGCAAACCCCTGCAATCCCTGGGGCCTAAACGAGGGAGGGTGATGATTATCTGCACACAAACTGGGTTTGAGGCACTTGCAAAACACGTTTCCCTCCGTGTTCTGACTTGTTAAAGCCTCGGGTGATGTCACCAGACAGCAGGAAGCACAATTAACATTATCTGAGTTTAAATTATTTTTAGGAAGCTCCAGAAAGCCTCTGAACTGTTGCAGGGTGAGGGGACAGGGTTGGTCATGGCAGCTCTGCCCGGAACAGCAGCAAAGAGCTGAGACTTGTTTTCTTTTCCTAAAGCTTTAAACTCCCAGAGAATCCAAACTACTCTGGAAAGCAGAGTTGTGGGAGTTGGGTAAATGTCACAGAAAAATCCGGTGTTGCAATTACGGAAACGCTGAGACCAGAAAAATTCGGGATTAGGATAAAAACCCAGGTAAGCACAAATGGGGGAAAACGTGCCCGGCCTGAAAATGTCTCGAAGACAAAACCCAGGATGCAGAAAAGCAGATCTTTGCTGTTTCCCTGCAAAATACGGTTGGTGATGAATGAACTCAGTGCTGCACATTCACTTCTGAGCTCCTCCCTCCCACAATCCGCCAGAAGGAGACGGGGGGACACTGAAGTTGTGCCCTAAACCGAGGCAGAAAATTCCATGTCCACGGGATTCAGTGCAAAGGGAGAGACCCCAAGGTCTGCAAGGAAGGGAGAGACTCCTAATGCACCAAAATCTCTGGGAAATAACTGTCCTAAGCAGGAATGGGCTGGAATTCCTAAAAAATCCAAGGAGAAGGCTCTGGGAGGAGGCAGGGCTGGCCCGCTGGTGTCTGTGCTGGTGGCACATCCCGAGGGTGGCACTGGGGACCCCAGAGCCCTGCGGGGCTGCTCGGTGTCCCCGGGACCTGCGGAGCCGCCCACGGAACACACCGGGACACGGGAATGGGATCGGGAATGGGATCGGGGACACGGCAACAGCGGCGGGGCCACCAGGGGGCGCTGCGGCCCGACGGTGCCACGGGAACGGGAATGGGGATGGGGATGGAAATGGGAACGGGATTGGGAATGGGGATGNGGGATGGGGATGGGATCAGGAATGGGAATGGGATCAGGAATGGGGATGGGATCAGGAATGGGGATGGGATCAGGGATGGGAATGGGGATGGGAATGGAATCAGGAATGGGGATGGGATCAGGGATGGGAATGGGGATGGGAATGGAATCAGGAATGGGGATGGGATCAGGGATGGGAATGGGATCAGGGATGGGAATGGGGATGGGAATGGGGATGTGATTGGGAGTGGGGATAGAAATGGGAACGGGCATGGGGATGGGAATGGGATCAGGAATGGGGATGGGAATGGGATTAGGGGTGGGGATAGAAATGGGAACGGGCATGGGGATGGGAATGGGATCAGGAATGGGGATGGGAATGGGATGGAGACCCCTCGGGGCATGGACAGACACCGGACCCAGAAACAGAAATGGGGCCCAGCAACCCCTCAGGGCACAGACAGACTGACGGCCTCAGGACTGGGACCCCTCAGGGCAGGGACAGCCTGGGACAGTCTGGGACCGCCCGGCTCACTCTGAGACCCCCCAGGTGTAACCCCCGTTACCCCACGGGAACGGCCCCAAGAGCAGCCGCATCCCTCAAGTCAGGGACGGCCAGGCCAGGCCACCCCTCAGGGGTCTGAACCAGGCACAGACGGTTCAGCTGAGCCCGTGTGCCCGTCCTGCTCCTGCCAGGAGTGTGGGCAGCACACACGGAGGCTGCAGGAATCACGAGTGGCACACCCTGGCACACCCTGTGGCACACACCATGGCACACATCCTGTGGNGTGTGGGCAGCACACACGGAGGCTGCAGGAATCATGAGTGGCACACCCTGGCACACACCCTGGCACACCATGGCACACTCTGTGGCACACACCATGGCACACCCTCTGTGGCACACCATGGCACACATCATGGCACACATCATGGCACACACCTTGTGGCACATCATGGCACACGCCATGGCACACATCATGGCACACCCTGTGGCACACCCTGGCACACCCTGTGGCACATCATGGTACACACCATGGCACACACCATGGCACACACCCTGTGGCACATCATGGCACACCCTGAGGCACACACCATGGCACACACCATGGTGCACCATGGTTTGCAAAGGGCTGTGGAGATGATGTGATTTCCCCCGGGATACTCTGAAATAAAGCACCAGGAATATCCCCCTGTGGATGCCACCCACCCATCCTGGAAGGGTCCCCCGTGCCAGCCCCTCAACATCTCTGCCCCCACACCTCAACTGCATCTGGCTGCTCTTCCGTCTCTGCCTTCCCTTCAATCTTCCACGGTCACGGATTCAGGTGCCAGGGTGGCAATGCCCTGGCTGGAAGTGCCACCCAGCACCTCAGGAATCCCAAACATCCTGGGACAGGGAGTGGGAAAAACCTTTCCCAAAACCCACCTCTGCTCTCCCCCTCCCTCCTCACACAGACCCGAGTCGGATCCTTCACTGCAGGAAGTTCCCCGAGGTGCACAACTCCTTAAAGCCAAATTTCACCCTTTTGGGGACCCAGCACTTGGAATTTCTCTTTTCATTGCTGCAGGAGGAGCAAAATCACGGCTCTGCTGCCTTCTCCACGCTCCCCCCACCACCTCCAGTACTTTCAGTGCCAGGAAACAGCAGGAAGAAACATGAACTTGCCAAAGGTCCAGCTGAGTCCAACTGCCCTTAAAATAAAGAAGCAACACATAAACCCTCACCCCCCAAATGCCAAAATAAAACCAAGAAAGAAAACCCCTTCCACGCCCAGGTGGGCAGAGCAGGGAGGGGGTGGGAGGCATCAGAGTGGGAGCATCACAAAGGAAGGAGCCAAATGAGAGCGAGGAATGTGAGCGGGGATTATTCAGCGCTGGCAGCTGGTTCTGGCTCTGTGAAATATCAGTCACAGGTGGGTTTGTCAAGTGATTTCAATTTCCAGGGAGAGTGTAGGCAAGGAGGAGAGGGAGAAGCAGCTCAGGCTTCCCTCACACATCAGAAGCGGGCAGGAGCACGAGTCACACTTGTCTTTTGCAGGTTATCTTTTTTTTTTCACACTGAAAGATTATGCAAATCACAAGCTCAGAGTTTGGAGGGGAGGTGACCTCTGACAGCAGCACTGCCACCCTTGGCCTGACGGGCTCAGCTCCTGCCTCAGCTCTGCTCAGATGCATTTCCCAGCTGTGAATAAATCTCAAATTTCAAGGTTTGGCATCCTCAGCATCATCCTCAGTGGTTCTGAGGGGCTGCGAGAGGCCTCAAGGCAGGGGTTTCAAGCTCTGCTGTGGCAGAGATTATCACAACTAAAATGGAATAGGAAACATTTTCTCAAATGTTACTCACAACAGCAGCACCAAGAGCTGGTCTAAACCAAACAAGCCAAACTTCAAACCAAACAGGCTTTGGAAGGGCATCAAAACTCATGAGAGATTTCACCTCGTTTCTCTAGAAAGTAAAAATTGGAAGGAAAAAGCCAAGAAAACATCCCCGGCCCGAGGGCAAGGGAGCAAAGAGGGACACACTGAGTGCCCTGGGCGGCTCTGGGGAAGGTCCCACCTCAGTCTGTGCCAACAGATCGCCTGATCCCTGGGTGGGTGTTCGCCTGGGAGTTGGACTCGATGATTCCGTGGGTCCCTTCCAACTCAGAACAACCTGTGAAGCCCTCACAGAGCAGAGCTCTGACAGCTCAGAGGGGCAGCAGCAGGGCTGGGAGCCACAGAGACCCCCGTGTTTGGCACGACACAACCCAGGCAGAGCGGCAGGAAAGCAGCTCCAACTCCCTTACCTGCCAGTGGCTGCAGGGCCTTCTCCAGGGAGGGCTCCTTGCGCAGGGGCCTGTCCTGCCCACTGAACAATCCGGGGCTCTCGGGTAACTTTTTGCGTCCGTTGGAGCTGCCGGAGCCGGGGACTCTGCAGCTGCCTATTGCACTTGTGAAAAGGTTCGTGTGCTCGTCGCCGCCGGCCGCCTCCGAGCTGGGAGTGAACCCCCCCAGGGACAGGGCCGGGGAGCCCTCGGAGCAGTCGATCTGCAGCGGCGTCTGCAGCCCCAGCGCCAAGGAACTCGACTCCGACGGCTCCCTCCTCACCCACTGCTCCTCTCTGCCCAGCAAACCCTTGGAAGGCGACAGGTGAGGGCAGGACATGTGGCACCTGTGTTTCTCCTTGTGTTTGTACCTCTCTCCCACGGCCTCCTTGCCAAACCTGTAGCGCTTCAGGGACTCCAGCACCGTCCTGGAGGAGCTGTTGGCCGTCAGGGTGTCCATGGAAACCTGCGGCTGCTCCGAGGAGGAGGAGGAACGGTGCTCGCGGTGCTTGTGGCGGTGCCTGTGCTTGTGCTCCAGCATCCAGCCGTAGGCCATCTCGGGGGGGACGCTGGGGTAGGTGCTCATGGACAGCAGGGGGGTCCTGCTCGTGGTGAGGAAAGCTTCCTGGCGTAAGAGTTTATGCTTCTTCTTGTGGTATTTGGTGGGGTTGAGGAGCAGGTGACCTGTATGCATGTAGGAAGGTGGGGGCAAGGGGGTGGTGAAGGAAGGAGAGGGCGGAGGAGGGTAAAGAGTGGGAGGGTACCTTCCATAATAACCCAATCCTATGGGAGCAGCTGCCAGGGGAGAGGGGGAGTAAGGCATGCCATAGGAGGGGTAGAACCCGGTGCTGGAGAGGGGGAAGCTGAGGCTGTGCATGAAAGGCATCTCTGCCATCGCTTCCCGCATTTTTGGAGGCCTGCCTCGTTTCTTCTTTAAGTCGGGTTTTCTAATGTAGTGCAAAGGATCTAAAGGGAACGTAGGGTGGGTGTAGAAACTGTTGAAGTTTATCCTGAAAATGGTGGGCAGCAGATCTCGGGGTATAAAATGGTGACTCCTGTGGGTTATCCTGATTTCGCTCAACCGACTTATTAACTCCTCCAACTCGGCGAGGAAATCGGGGTCCTGCCTCCCCCGCAGCTGAGGGTACTTCTTTTTCCTTTTCCTCTTCTGCCTCTTCATCTTGTCGTAGCTGAGGTAATCGTGGCCGCGGCGCTTGCACTTGTGTTTGTGTTTCTCCTTCAGGTTGCTCAGCACGGTGGAAGTCTCGGGCGGGATGAGGGAGACGTGGTCGAACGAGTGCCTCTTCTTCTTCTGCCCGCAGAACTTCTCGGCCCGGTCCGAGGTGCTGTTGTTGTCCGTCCCTATCCCGCTGTCGCTGGGGATGGTCTCGTCGCTGTGGGACTCGCTGACGGGGGACGGGGTGGCCTCTTTGAGCGAGGTCAGCTCGCTCAGGTGGGAGGGAGAGTTGGGCAGCAGCGTGGGGGGGGACAGTCTCCTCCGGCCCTTGGCGGCTTTTTTCATGGCCAGGGTCTGGACGACGCTGCCCTGCCGGGAGTGGATGTGCAGGAAGGGCACCGAGCTGGGCTCGATGAACCCGGCGTCGCTGCCCACGGGGCTCTGCCCCCCGCTCACAGCGGAGGACTGGGAGCAGACCGGGGACGGGAGGATCTCTGAGCTGCTCCCCGCCGAGGGCAGCAAGTGGGGAAGGACTTGTCCCAGGGAGGTACCAGGAGCCTGCTGGGCAGACTTCTCCAGAACTGTCAGGCTGGCAGCGCTGCTGGCCAAGATGCCGTTCAGGACAGCCTTGGGTTTCCTCCCTCTCCTTTTTCCTATGTAAATTGTTCCTTTCTTGCTGACATTGATCTGCTGGCCTAGTTTGGAGCTGAATGTGGCAGCAAGAGTTGACACTGTGTTGTGGAGCTTGGATTGCATCTTCCCTTTGGTATTTGGTTCCACTGTACTGGACAGAATCTGATTCAGAAGTTTCTTGCGCTTCAGAGTTTTCATTTTGTTGATTTTTCGGATAATTGTTTTCATTAACTGCCCGTTATTTCTCTTGGCAACTTTTCTGTCTGAGTCGACTTCCAAATCACTCATGCTACAAATACTGGGGCTTTGGACTTCCTCTGGCCCTCGGAGCTGGTCCTTCCTCTCAAAGAACTCCCCAGGTCGATGCTGCTCAGTTTCAGGCCCCATCTTGTTCGAGGGCTCTGTCCCAACAAAAGGTGCCACAGACAGAATCGGTGGTTTCATTTTAATTGAGGACCTGATCTGTCTTTTAGGCCTCCCTCTTTTTTTAGGAAAAGTTTGTCCCGACAAGCTCTGCTTCAGGGAGGGAATTTCGACCTCGGGCTGCAGAATTGGAGGCTCTTGCTCTTCCTTCGACTGCACCGAGAAGACTTTTGAGGCCGGGATCTTCAGAGTCCTTTTGGGGGGACCTTCGAGCTCCGGCATCTCCTTGGATTTAGGCCTCCCTCTTTTGGGTTTGTACATGTCAGGTAAGAAATCGTCCGACAGACACAAACTGGAGGGTTGTTTGTGAGCACTGTAAAACTTCTGGGTTTGTTTGTCAGTCTCAGCCAGGAGCGCCAGGGACTGTCCGTTGGCTTCATTCAGCTTTGGCAACTGGTGTTTGACAAACTCGTGCTCCACAAACGAAGAGGAACCAATGTTCTTCAAGAACTTGGCCTGCTCCAAATTGCTGCTCGATAGTGCACTGTAGGAAATGTTTTTAAAAAGCTCTGACCTTTCCAGCTCCAGACCCTTCGGGGGTCGACACGTGTTCCTCGACACCACTTTAGTCCACCGTGGTTTCCTCCCTTTTCTTTTCTTTAAGGGTTTGGATTGCTGAGAGCTGCTCAGGTTTTTGGCTCCTTGGCAGGATTTATCGGATGCAGCGATCGCCCCGATCTTCAGGAACTGCTTGCTGCTGAACAAGCTGGTAAAACTGACCACCGAAGGGGTGACAGTGGCATGAATGCTCGTTTCAGCTGCCAAAATGGGCTTTTTCCCCGTGGAGGGACTAGTTCTCGAAGTTTCTACGTAAGAAGCTTTCGAATCACTTAACTCCTTCTCGGCACCTTTAAAATCGGTGCCGAGGGTGTGGCTCAGTGTCCTGTTCAGACTCAGAATGCTGTCAGAGGAAAAAGGGGCCTTGCTCATCGGGTCTGAAATGCCTTCCAGGAGCTCCGCCGTGGAACTTAAGTGCAATGAGTTGGAGGACGTTGCGGAGAGGCTCCTGCTCAGGGTGGGGACAGACACGGTGGGCGAAGGCGACGGGAGGTTTCCCTCTCCCACCGCGCTGAACGGGGACTTGGCCGTCGACACCTCGGAGGCACCTCCTGTCCTGAAGTCTGGGGAAGTGCAATACACTGGAAGCTGCTTCTCGTGCTTAGAGGTCTCATAAATCCCTTTGTCACCGGAGGAGTAGGAATCCTGTGGGACACACATCCCTTCGCTGAACATCTCTTTGCCGACCTCGGCGATTTCTTTCCGGATGGAAAACTTCTCCAAGAGGCTTTCCTTGCTCTGCCTCACGACGTGCTTCTCGAAGGTTTTGCTGGTAGGATTTTCCTTCAGTAAATCCGCTGGCTCGTGGCTTTCGAGGCTGCTGAGGTTGGAATTGCAGGGAAGCTTAAAGGGCTCGGAGGTGGGTGTGAGGGAATCTGCTTTCAGAGCTCCAGAGTCCTTGTTGACCAATCCAACCGGGCTGCCAATCCCTGCTGGCTTCTTCCCACACTCCTTGCTCACCAACCCCACTGGACTGTTAATTCCTGGCACCTTCCTCCCAGAGTCTTTGCCAACGGGTCCCATGGGGCTGCCAATCCCAGGGGTCTTCCTTCCAGAGTCTTTGTTAATCAGAATTGTTGTATTCCCAGTCCCCGGCACCTTCCTCCCGGAATCCTTGTTGAGCAGACCCGTAGGACTGTTTATTCCCAACAACTTCTTCCCAGCATCCTTGTTAGTCAATCCTGGCGGGGGGCTGATCCCTGCTGGCTTCTTGAGAGGCTCCTTACCAGTCAATCCAGCAGGAGTGCTGATCCCTGGGAGTTTCCTCCCCACATCCTTGTTGATCAACCCAACCGCAGCGCTGCTCACCGGCTGCTTCTTCCCCGAGTCCTTGTGAAGGATCCCTGTGGGAGCGCTGAGCCCCGGGGGCCTCTTCCCGGAGTCCTTGCTCACCAACCCCATCAAAGGGCTGATCCCCGGGGGCTTCTTCCCAGAGTCTTTGTTCACCAGGATGGCCGCGCTGCCAATCCCCAATGGCTTCTTCCCTGAGTCCTTGTTCACCAACCCCACGGCCATCCCGGAGCCTGGAAGTTTCTTGACCAAATCCTTATTAACCAACCCAGTCGCCGCGACGGTTCCAGGCAGTTTCTTCAAGGAGTCTTTCACCAGACCGGACACAGCTCCGTTCCCGGGCTTCTTCTGCTTGGTTTTGGAAGACTTGGAAGGAGGACAAGTCGCAATGAGCTGAGCCAGTTTTTCTGTGACGGTGGTTGCTCCGTTGATTTCTGTTCTGTCCTTTAAGTCAGAATTATGGCTGATAAGGGTCGGAGGAGGTGACTTGATGTAATCTGTCATTTCCGAGTGCAACGGGGAAACTTTCTTAGACAAAGGGGTTGGTTCCACTTGGATACTTTGTTCCACCTGTAGATCAACTGGGGTGACTTCTCCAGCTTTCTTGTAGGACTTTGAAGGGTCCTAGGAGTTAATAAAACAAGAAAAAAGTCATTAGGAACAGAGCACAAAGTATCTCCCTAAGTAAAAATGTATTTTTTATGTTGCAATATTAATGTGTGCTCTGGTAACAGTGTAACTATATAAGCACATGATCACTTTAGTTTTAAAGCATTAACACTATTAATTTTATATTTTTATTAAATAAATCAAGCAAACATTAATGAATTGTTAATATGTGAAGTAATATTTTAAAACAGAGGAGATGCTGAAGCTTTTCTGATGTTAACGAAACCCGGCCCTGAAACATAAACCCTTTAATCTGTCCCCCCCTGCTACAAACATTCTCCAAAAATACTGTTGATGTTTATTAATAAAAACCCACTCACAACAATGCCCTGGGTTATTTATAGTGGGAGAGCACTTGAGGAGCTCACATGGTGCTGAGCAGCAGCTGAGCAGGGCTCTGGCCCACAGCACCCCCAACTCCTGCAGCAACAGAGGCAGAAAAATAAGGAAAATAAAATAAAAAAGGAGAGCTGGGAATGTTCAGCCTGGAGAGGAAGAGGTTGTGTGGAGACCTCAGAGCTCCTTCCAGGGTTGGAAGGGATTACAGGGAAGCTGGAGAGGGGCTGTGCGCCACAGGACAAGGGGGAACGGACACAAAGCGACAGCTGGGAAGTTTGGGTTGGATATTTGGGAAGGAATTCCTCCCTGTGAGGGCGGGGAGAGAAGCTGTGCCCAGAGAAGCTGTGGCTGCCCCATCCCTGGAAGTGCCCAAGGCCAGGTTGGAGCCACCTGGGACAGTGGGAGGTGTCCCTGCCCATGGCAGGGGGTGACACTGGCTGATCTTTAAGGTCCCTTCCAACACAAACCATTCCACAATTCTGTGACTTTATTCTAATTATAGCCACACACAGTCTGAAAAGCTTCCAGCACCTCCCACTTCAGTCACTAAACACTGAAAGGCACCAATGATCCGCCTGTCCTTCAATGTCCCACCCATCCCTCAGTGTCCCACCTGTGTCTCAATGTCCCACCTGTCCTTCAGTGTCCCACCCGTCCTTCAGTGTCCCACCCGTCCCTCAGTGTCCCACTTGTCCATCCCTCAGCAATAAAACTGCCACAGCCAATTTCCCAGGACTGTCCCTGATCACCATCAGCTGTCACCATGGCAAAACACCTCCGGATGCTGGAGGGAATTCCAGCCTGGATTCCTCTGAAACCCTCTGAGGAACTCCCAAATTTGGCGCTGAACATGAACGAAATCAGAGCCAGGAGATCACAGTCGGACAGTGGTCATAGTTGTGTGGGTCAGGCGTGGATCAGGTGTGGCCTGAGCCTCCACAGTGACCCCCGGGCTCCCCAAATTCACAGTCACTCCTCCCTGCAGGGATGGAACAGGAGAAAGGGGGGGTTCTCTGTGCCCATGTCCAGGCCTGGCACTTGTGTGGAAACTCCTGAGTCAGCACCGCACGACTCCAGCCCTGGGTATCCCCAGAGCACTGAAATAACATTCAGGGAGCTCCATCCTCTTCCCTACGGCCTGAAATCCTCAAAAGAACTTGGCAAGGAAACTTTACTCTTCTTTTTGGGTTGAATTTTGAAGAATTCACCTAAATATTGACTTGGGAATTCAACTCCCCATCCCTGTATTACTGAGGAGCCACAATCTCCCTTCTTTCCTCCCTCAGGTTCTATGGCGCCCTCACAGCGCCTCAGCGAGCTCCATCCTCTTTCCTAGGGCCTGAAATCCTGGAAAGAACTTGGCAAGGAAACTTTACTCTTCTTTTTGGGTGGAATTTTGAAGAATTCACCTAAATATTGACTTGGGAATTCAACTCCCCATCCCTGTATTTCCTGAGGATCCACAACCTTCCCTCAGGTTCTGTGGGGCCCTCACAGCGTCACTCCCGGGTCCCAAAATCCTCTTGTCAGGCTCTGCTTTTCCCCATCCACCTCCCTCTCCAAACAAAGAGCTTGGAAATTGTTTTGTTTTGTTGTTTTTTAATTTAAATAATAAATACAGAACTAAGCAAACCCTTCCAAACAGGGGCTTTGATCTGAGCAAGACGCATCAAACACGGAGCCTCTGAGGGCTGAGGGCAAAGCTTCCTCCTCCTCCTCCAGGGCTGAGGGAATTCTCCAAAAACACTGAAAATTATTGCAAATAATTGTTGAAATTATTGCAAAAAACTAAACAAGAAACGTCAGACGAGAAGTCAAAATAAATTGTCTTTTTTCCCATGTTTTAAACGCCCAAATTCAAAATCCTTATGGACCTGAATGATTTCGTGATTCCAGAGTCACCATAAAAAAACCTGATTTTATTCTACAAATATAATTATNTATTTTACCATCTCAGGGTTTATAATTATTTATTATTTATTTATTCTTACCAGGTCATTATTGCCTTATTCCTAAAAGCAAGTTTTAACTACCAGGAGGCAAAAAAAAAAAATGACAAGTGATGTCCTAAATGCTGCAGGAAATATTCAGCAGCACCTCAAAAAGAAGAAGAAAACAATCCTTGAGCTTGATTTGTCGGTGATTTCATCAGAGGAAAGAGCTCCAGGATCCTGCACTCAGCACTTTTACCCAGAAATAAGGAGAGAAATCCGAGGGCAAGTCCCAACCTGCTGCACTTGTTAAACAATCCCTACACAAATCCTACAACAAACAGGGGCAAAATGTGAATTCACGGCCCAGGCTCAGGTTTTTGGGGCTCAGTAAATATCCAAATCCCATATCCAGCCTCAAAAATATCCATATTCCGGGTCAAAAAGCAAATTAAAATTCATATTCAGGGTGAAAAAATCAGATTAAATCCTGCCTGGCTCTTGCTGGGCCTTCTGATTTGGTTTGTCTTGCAGAAGAGAATCTCAGCCATTTTTTGGGGGGTTCTTCTTCTCTCTTCTGTGATTTTTCTCTGCTGAAAAAAATATTTCCCTTTTCCGTGGACACATTTCTGGAGGATAAATTGTAAATATTCAAGATGAAATCAGCATTAAGGGAAGTGGAGGAATCACAATCACAGCGTCCAAAAAAACACGTGGATGTGACACTTGTGGAAATTATTGGGTTGGATTTCATGATCTTGGAGGGTTTTTCCAACCTGAATTACTCCAATTTACTCACTCCTCACCTTCCAGAGCAGAGATAAACCCTTTATTTGTGTCGCCGGAGACACTCCCCAGGTTTTATGAGTCCTGTCAGCACCAAACCGAGAGAAAAAAAACAACCTCTGAGAGTGCAAAGGATTTTCCTGCTATTTTAATTTCCACTCTGGTATTCCCAGGGGAAGAATTCCACTCCTCCTCGCTGTGTCTCGGTGCGAAATTTTCATTCAAACTCTTTTATTTCTCCTCTGAAAGAACAGAAAGTTCGATTTCCCAGCTCCAAGTACAGCCACACCCGGACGTGAACTGCTCGTGTGTTTGTTTTCTCCTCCTTTCCAGCCAAAGCTGAGATTCAGGGATCACTTCCCTTGGCTGAAGGATGATTTTTCAAGGCTTAAATTTGCTTTATTTCATGCCAGGATTAAAAACAAGCAAACAAACAAAAATCCTTCAGGTATTACGGTTAAACAGGATGGGTTTAAGGGTCTTTGCTGGAATGTCCTGAGTGGGAAGGGACCCCCAGGGATCATCAGCACAGGCACCCCAAAAAATCCCACCCTGTCCAAACCCTCCCAGAGCTTTGGCAACAAAAGGCCAAATTGCCCAAATTTGAAGTCGTGCAGTGCACAAATGAAAATCTCTAGTTCCACGGGCTAAAGGCACCTCTGGTTCCAGTGAAAACCCAACAATTGCACTGGAAAAAAAAATCAGTTTTAGTCCTCACACACGACATCCAGCTCACTTTGGCTCTTCAGGACATGATTTATCACTTGGGATCATGGAATTGGGTTGGGTTGGGACACCTGCCATTGCTCCAACCTGGTCTGGGCACAACTTCCAGGGCTGGGGCAGCCACAGCTGCTCTGGGCACCCTGTGCCAGGGCCTGCCCACCCTCCCAGCCAAGAATTCCTTTCCAATATCCCATTCAACTCGGGGCTCTGTCAGTGGGAACCCCCTTGTCCTGCCCCTCCAGGCCCTGGGAATCTCTCTCCATCCTCAACCCCCACTTCTCCTGAAGGTGATTCCTCCTCCAGGCTGAGTGTGCCAGGGGAAAGGAGAAGGTCTGGGTGTGCCACACGTCACCTCAGGAGAGATGGTGGCAAAAACAAGTTGTAGCCACAAACTCCTGGAATTCAGCACTTGTAATCCTGGTCATTAATCCTATTTTCCGTATCTGTTATTGCTGCTCTTGTTACATCCTGCAGATCATAAAAACAGATCCTCCAGGCAGGGCTACCCCTCCTTCCTTTTGGAAAACCCCTGGCACAGCTCTCCAGCCCCTGAGTTTAGATCCACCTGATCACCAGTGACAAACCCTTTGGAATTCCTCTGGAAAAGTCTCTTTTACTTCTCAGCCCCTGCTCAGGGCAGTGACAGGTGAGACACAGCGAAACCATTGGGTAAACAGCTTGGGGGAAAGATCCAAATATAAAAATCTATCCAAATATCAAAATATATCAAAAAATAGCCAAATATAAATATATCCAAAATATCCAAAAATTAAAATCTATCCCAAATGTCCAAATATATAAATATATCCAAAATATCCAAATATATAAATATATCCAAAATATCCAAATATATAAATATATCCAAAATATCCAACTATAAAAATATACGCAAAATATCCAAATATTAAAATATATCCAAAATATCCAAATATAAATATATCCAAAATATCCAAATATTAAAAAATATCCAAAATATCCAAATATAAAAATCAACCCAAAATATCCAAATACAAAAATCAACCCAAAATATCCAAATACAAAAATCAACCCAAAATATCCAAATATAAAAATCAACCCAAAATATCCAAATATAAATATATCCAAAATACCCAAATATTAAAATATCCAAATATAAAAATCTACCCAAAATACCCAAACATCAAAATATCCAAACCCCAGAGACAAGCCCAGCACCTCAATAACAACAATTCCTCCCAAAGACTTTTCCTCCCCCAAAGAGACGAAGACCCACGCCATCCCTTCCCAGGAACTCCCCCACTTGCGTGAACATGGCAATTCTCTCTCAGACCATTTCTCCCCTTCGCCAACATCCCCCGAAACCCAACCCATTTCTACCTCCAGAGTTCCCACAGAAAAAAACCCGACGCCGGAGACACCGCGAAGCTTTTCCACCGCGCCCAACTCACCTGTTTGGGAGGACACAGCTCGTTCTTCTCCTCCGTCATCTTCCCGCTCTTGGGGGCCCTCCTGGGCTGCTTGATGCTGGTTTTTATGGCAGGCCTGCAGACATAATTCTCCAGGTTCTTGGGGGGTTTTTTCGTCCGTTTCGCTTGCAGGCCGATCTTCAGCTTCAGGTTTCCCTCGGTGAAGTTGGTTTCCTTCACCGAGAACTGCTGGGCCTCGCTCAGCGCCTCCTTCTTGCCATTCTCGCCGCTCGGCCCTTCCCGGATTTTCTTCTTCCCGTCCTCCTCGTCCTTACAACCTTCCGCCTCCGCTTCTCCTTTGCCCGCCGAGGTGCCAACGTTGGCCAGAGAGGGGCTTTTGCCAGAGAATTCAGAATCAGAAGCCAAGCCTAACATAGCAGAGCTCCGAGGGTCCATCACAGGCGGGAGATTTGCCTTGAGGGTTTGGTTTTGGTTTTTGGGGTTTTTTTTTTTTAGGGAAGGTTTTCAGGGGTTTGTTCCTCACAAAGAGCTGCTCTACGACTGGCAGTCAGCATCTTTCACTCTGCGGGAGGAAGAGAGAGAAACTTTGATTTTTTTTTTCCTAGCAGAAATTAAATTAATATTCAACAATTAAAGCTCAGAGACAAGTCGGATGTTCCCAGACACCGACCCTGCCGGTCACCCACTTCAAAAAAGCCCAATTTAGCTGTGAAACACTTTTCAACGATAAGGGAAAAAAATCAAAAGTGGGTGAAAACTGTGACATAATTTCCGATTCGCTCACAGGACGCTTCAAACGATGGTTGAGGATTTAAATATTGATCATCAAAGTCATTATTTTATTTATAACCAGAGCTCTGCTGCTCCAAGTCTGGACCCTCACACGGCGAAGGAAACCCAGGATAAAACACCCAAACCCCGGAGATATTCTGATTTGAATCATCTGCAACACCCACACTTCCATCAGCAGAGACACTGGTGTGTGATAATAATATTAAACTTATTTATTATAAAATAATAGAGGGAAATAGTCATAATTACTGATGAAAAAATTGAGCAGGATCAAGGACTGAGGGTCCCAAGCTTGGGAAGACATTCCCGATTTTCCAGGCTCTCCAATCCCTTGGAATTAATCCCTCTCCATCCCTCAGGAACTGGAAGTTGATTTGTTTCCCACCCTGAAATCCACGTTCATACAACTGTTTCCTCCCCCCCCTGTTTGTGAGAGCAGCACAACACTCTGGTCGGTTTTTTTATAAATAAAATTAATTAATAAGCTTCAAATATGAAACCAACAGCAAGACCCCAGTGAGTGATTAAAGTCCTCCTCTGAATTTAGAAACTGCAAGACCCAAAGTGGGAATTAAAGGAGAATTGGGCTCATCTGTGGTCACAGGGTCAGTAACAACCCCAGAACCCAAGTCTCTAATTAATGCCATTCATTTATCCATTTATTACCCATTTATTTATCCATTAATTGCTCTCTACTCCTGGCCCTAATCACCGCTTTGCCTCCTCACTGTGATCTCCTTCCCCCACTCCCCAGTTTCCCCAGGAATTCAGGGGACATTTCTCTGTCACTCGGGGCTCATCTCCCTGAACCCCAAGGATTCTTCTCTGCCTCAGCCAAGTTCCAGCCTGGTGTCCCTGTCCCCAAGGTGTTCAGAACTGTCCCTGGGTTCTTCCCTCACTCCTATCCCTGGGTGATGCCAGTTTGTGTCCCTGTCCCTGGGTGATGCCACAATTTGTGTTTCTGTCCCTGGCTGATGCCACAATTTGTGTCCCTGTCCCAGGCTGATGCCACAATTTGTGTCCCTGACCCTGCGTGATGCCAATTTGTGTCTCTGGGTGATGCCAGTTTGTGTCCCTGTCCCTGGGTGATGCCACAATTCCTGTTCCTGTCCCAGGCTGATGCCACAATTTGTGTCCCTGTCCCTGCGTGATGCCACAATTTGTGTCTCTGGGTGATGCCACAATTTGTGTCTCTGGGTGATGCCACAATTTGTGTCCCTGGCTGATGCCAGTTTGTGTCCCTGTCCCTGGGTGATGCCACAATTCCTGTTCCTGTGCCCGGCTGATGCCACAATTTGTGTTCCTGTCCCTGGGTGATGCCACAATTCGTGCCCCTGTGTCACTGGGTTGTCTCTGTCACTCCTCCCCCAGGATCTCTTCCCTTCCTCCTGCAGGTTGTGCCTTAAAAAAATCTCGGGGATGTCCAGGCAAAGG
Organism: Pitta sordida; assembly: GCA_013390025.1. Taxonomy (NCBI): domain Eukaryota; kingdom Metazoa; phylum Chordata; class Aves; order Passeriformes; family Pittidae; genus Pitta; species Pitta sordida. Next base: position 566 of record WEKX01015206.1, on the reverse strand, counting down.
AGCGGCCAACTGATGGCAGCCACAGCTCAGAGGCAGCTCAAAAAACATTTATTTTAAAATAATTAATTTATTTATGCACGAATTTACCCGGAGAACTCCCAGGATTTAGGGCTTTCAAGCCCTAAAATGATCATATTTAACCATGGGAGAGAAGTCCCTCGTCTGTGTCTCTGCTCCCCACGAAGCTCCAAGTCATGGTTTGATTTATCCCCCGTCCCTGGAATCTCAGGGTAACAAACCCCAAACTTTTAGTGGCTCGAACACCCAAATCCACCTCTCACCACCTCCCTGCAGAGCAACTCACATCAAACCTCCCAGGCCCTCTCAGCCAGCAGCTTCTGCACATCTCAAATCCCTCCTGAAACTTCTTCCCCCCGAAAAAAAAATTAACTGGGAAGTGTTTTAACACCCACTTTGACAGGTGCCACCCAGACCTAAGCGCTGCTCATTAATGATTCCTCTAATGCCACACACAGTTTTAATACCTGTTATTCATCTTTATTCCCCAGTCCTCTCTGCCCATCAGCTGCTGAGATTTCTGCTCTTCTCCAGAAAGGAAAATGCCA
>WEKX01015204.1:0-41322 GCA_013390025.1 Pitta sordida | reverse complement strand
ATCTATACTGTGATACTGTGATAGCTGTATGTGCCTTTGTATGTTAGTTTAAGGGAAGCTGAGAGTGGTACAAAAGCTCATTTCCCCCTCATCCTCTCTACTATTTGTGCACAAGTATAAGTAAAACCTCTGAATGTCAACATTTATACTTGTCCCAACAATTTTATCATCTTGAGAATGAAGATGGCCCATGAGAATGGGCTTTCCATTTGTTTCAGGTTATTCTTAATGTTGCCGTAACCCACCTGAAATAAAAGGAAGAAAACAAAATCTATTCTTTTCCTTCTGCTGACTTCCTAGAATATACTGAGGAAAACACACTTGTGCCAAGATTTTACAGGTCTGTGTTCTCACAAACAGTATCATACATATCCATTACTTTGCCTAGCTGGAAGAGGATCAATATCACATATATATATACTATACTATCATCAGGCTTCTGCTTTGGGCAGGGGACTGAGTCAAGAGTAAAAATAACAGGAGGGTTCATACCTGCCAGTCAGTTTCCTGTGAACAGCATAGCTTATCCAAAGCTGCCAGAGATGGCAACATCTAAAAGATATGAATGGAGTCATCATAGAGAGAGAGGTCAGGACTGCAGGAAGAGTACCAGGGAGGACTGCAAAAGCTCTTTAGGGAGGAAGCTGTTTAATTGAGAAGTTAGTCAGGTTGACGGGAGTGGATTTACTAAGAGGATCAAGAAAGTGTTTAACTAAACTCAGGTTGAATCAATGTTTGTAAAATTCTAATTTCATGTGAAATTGTTCAAATATCTCAACACTGCTGCAATTTAGTTATTTTTATTTTGTTAAGAACCTGAGGTACTCAGTTAAAGAAAACTAGTTTGGAAGAAAAACATACAAAACAAGAAGTACATTGTTCCTCTATATTCTCTTTTCAAAGAAAATTTATAGTAAGAAAAAACAGTATATACCTCTTAGCATTTCTAATTGTCTTTAATCTGTTTCAAATCCCACTGTCCTCACTTTTTTCACCCACTCTTATAGTATTATAGCCAAAATTTGCCAGCATCCATCCATACCAATTGATGAAGTTGTACCACTCCCATTCATTTTTATATTTTCATATTTATTCAGAATTTCTCTGATTCACACATCTCTTCCTATGACTTCACCATGGTTTTATGCCACCTCTGTCTAGCCGCATGGCTTGCTGTTTATTCCTAAAAGTCGCATGCCTTGCAAATTTTTTTATATTCTCAGCCCTCATTAGATATATATATAGAACCTGGATGTTAGGAAGAGCTTTTCCACAGAGAAAGGGATCTCTCAGCGGAATGGTCTGCCAAGGGAGCTGGTGGAGTGGCCACCCCCGGAGGTGTTCAAGAAAAGACTGGATGAGGAACTCAGTGATATGGTCTAGATAATGGGATGATGGGATAGGGAGTTAGGTTATATATATAAAAAAAAAATGATGGTGACATGACCCTGAGATTAGCTCAGATACATAAAACATAGTGTTCATGGCACCAGGGTTGTGGGTCTGATCCTGTATGGGCATTCCCTTGGGAGTTGGACTTGATGATCCTTGTGAGTCCCTTCCAACTCGGAATACTCTGTGTGATTCTGTGTGATACATAATTCTCAGGCTCAAAAATCTACCTGAGATCCAGTGTTCCCATGATTACTATTGTAAGGTTTTTTCCTATCATAATGAAACTATTTAGTGAATGAAAAGGAGTAACCACTTTAAACTATGGACTTCAGTGTGAGAGCTGGAGACTATCTCAGAGCTTTCACTTTTATTATCATCTCCCCAAAACACTATTCCTTTTAATCATTTATTTAGCATTTTGTTTATCAATTCTCTCAAATAAATTGAAATAAGTGCTTAACAGAATTTGGGATGATGACTTATAGGAAATAGTGTAACACAATGAACAATTACCACTCTAAATCAGTGGGAAGTTACGAGCTTGAATTTGTTAAATGAGATTCTAAGATAATGCAATAATAGTCTCATGTATAATATGTCTAAAATTACAGACTTGAGGTCAGTTCTGAACTGTTACATTCCTTTCTAAAACTCATGACAAGGAAAGGAGGGAAGAATAAGTGTCTTATGCCAAGAGCTAGTCTTGTAAGAACTATGGGACAAGTCTTAAACAAGCAGGTTACAAAATTTTATTTTATCTTTTCCATTGAAATTTTTTTAGATATAAAAAGTAAACTTAAATACTTTCGTGGAACCAAATTTATAGAATCATTGAGTCATAAGGTTGGAAAAGACCTCCGAGATCATCAGCGACCACCTTGTCAACTAAACCATATCACTAAGTGCCACTTCCAGCTGTTTGTTCAACACTTCCAGGGACAGTGACTCCAACATCTCACTGGGCAGCCTGTTTCAATACTTAACCATGCTTCCAGTGAAAAGATTCTTCCTGATGTCCAACCTGAACCTTCTCTGTTACAGCTTGATGCTATGTCCACTTGTTTTGTCACTAGTTGCCTGGGAAAAGAGGCTGATCCCCATCTTGCTATGACCTCCTTTGAGGTAGCTGTAGAGAGTGCTAACAGNTTTTTAGATATAAAAAGTAAACTTAAATACTTTTGTGGAACCAAATTTATAGAATAATTGAGTCATAAGGTTGGAAAAGACCTCCGAGATCATCAGCGACCACCTTGTCAACTAAACCATATCACTAAGTGCCACTTCCAGCTGTTTCTTCAACACTTCCAGGGACAGTGACTCCAACATCTCACTGGGCAGCCTGTTTCAATACTTAACCATGCTTCCAGTGAAAAGATTCTTCCTGATGTCCAACCTGAACCTTCTCTGTTACAGCTTGATGCTATGTCCACTTGTTTTGTCACTAGTTGCCTGGGAAAAGAGGCTGATCCCCATCTTGCTATGACCTCCTTTGAGGTAGCTGTAGAGAGTGCTAACAGTTCCCTTGAACCTGCTCTTCTCCAGGCCGCATAACACCAGCTCCCTCAGCACTCCTCATTCCGCTTACTCTCTAGACTCTCTGCCAGCTTCATTGCCCATTATCTGAAAGGCTAGACAAATATGGCATGCATCTCAAGATTTGGAAATGTGGAAGGAAGGAAGTTTAAGGAAACTAAAGAGAAGTATAGAGAGACAAAATAAAAGTGGAAGAAAAAGAAAATAATGAAAACAAATAAATAAAAATGTTTCTGTCTGCTTGTCTCTGTTTTATTTTGAATGAGAAATACTAACCTGAAAATTCAATACAACTGTTCATCAAAGTAGCCTGTCTGATTTGGACATTCTAGGATTTGTTTTTCCTATTCTTAATGCTACAGCCCTCAACCTTGGTGCAGCCTCTGGCTGAAACAGTAAAAAAGAATAAAGAACAGGAAAAAGCAGTTTTTAGAAAGAAACAGGACTGAGAAACAGCAAGAAAGGCAACACTTGCTTGAGGGATTAGCTTTATAAAATTCTGTCAAGTAAATTGCATAAAACCTTCCAGTTGGTAATTTTTATATCCAGGGCATACATTTCTTTCCTCTGAACAGTCAGTCATCAGATCATATGGAACAGAATGTTCTCTTCAATGGCAACTCTTTAATTAATTGCCTGCATATTAGCCACCCTCAGAAATTGTATTACATGCCAAATGATGGCATGAAAAAAAATGTATTGTGGAGAACTACTCCAATGGCATCATAAAGAAAAATAGTAAAATAAATAAGTTGCAGTCTGGTTAAGTAATACCTATGTTTTCTTTGTGGACCAGCTGCCCTGCCAAACCCTCTTTGTGTATGATCCTCTCTTTCAGTGCACAAATAAACTGAACCCTCTCAACATGTAAAAAATGATTTCCTTTATTAGAGATGTCCAAGGATATCTTCTATTACCCTTCAACATTTGCCTCACAAGAGTTTAGGTTTCACAAGAATTTATGTATTGGATCATTCCCTGTTTACTCTGCTGAATGAGAAGCTTCATTATATAAAAAAGTGCATTTTCAAGAGAAGACAGGAACTGAATGGGCTGCCTGGTTACACTGAACTGGTATTAACCACCATTGCTTTCCTGCTGAGGGATTGGTGTCACAAAGCTAGCTGTTGCAACACATAATTTCTCAAAGTCTGGCCTCAAAGTATAGCATAAATTACTGTGTGATGTACCCAGGTGGGTACTCTGCTGGACACATACATAATTAGGTATACTATAAGATCTTGCACTCTTCTGACAGGATCCAGAATTACAGCTACTCTGAACAGCCTGGAAAAGAGGAGGCTCAGAGGTGACCTCATTGCTGTTTACAACTACCTGAGGGGAGTTTGCCGCCGGGTGGGTGTGGATCTCTTCTCTCAGGCTGATGACACCAGAACAAGAGGAGATGGCCTTAAACCACGCCCGGGGAGGTTTAGACTGAATGGCTGAAATCCACTTTAGTACAGTGGTGAGTGTCCCCACCTGGCATGTGGGAGACCCGGGTTCGATTCCCACCAGGGAGACAGTGTTAAGAGTTGGACTCGATGATCCATGTGGGTCCCTTCCAACTCAGAATATTCTGTGATTCTGTGATCCTGTTAGGAAGAGGTTTTTCACAGAGTGATCTCTCAGTGGAATGGACTGCCCAGGGAGGTGCTGGAGTCGCCATCCCTGGAGTTGTTTAAGAGAAGACTTGATGAGGAGCTTAGTGACATGGTCTAGTTGGTGGAGAGTTGAACTAGATGATCCTGAGGGTCCCTTCCAACTCGGAGTAACCTGTGAACCTGTGGACTGATACTGTGTGAGTCCCTATGCTGGAAAGAAGTGGCACCGAGTCAGCCAAGAGAAGAAATGCTGCAAACAAGGATATCTCTAGGACACTTAGGAATCACCTATCCCTTCTTCTGTGATTCTGTGATTCTGTGATTGGTATTTGCAGCCCCAAAGGCTTGCCTGGTATTAGGCCTGTATCCACAGCAACCCAGATGTGGTTCAGTAGATTTGAAATCCAGGATGCTAAAATGTTATGTAGAAAATGAGTTGGACATTTCATGATATTTAACAGAAGTGTGTGAAAGCTACCTATGTCTCTTTTCCTGTTCTCTTTTAGAGATTCTATGCCACATGATCTGTGAATCTATAGCCCAAACAACTCTACACTCCCTAATAAACTTTCACAGATTGTACAGTTCATTACAGAATCTGGCCCTTGGTCATATCTACAGAAGAAGTTAATTTCTGTCATTTTTAATGAATTACAGATGAGTATAATTTCAGAAGCTTGTCATTAAATAACAGGAATATATAACTTCCAATAAAAGGGGATAGAAATTGACTACGGGGCTGTTGCAATGGAACACACCGAACAGGAAATTTTGATTACAGAGTCAATAACTTCTGATGGCTTTTGGCAAAGAGTCAAACAGCCTCTGCAGATATGTTACCATTGCTAACATCCCTTAAGATCAAAGGGGTTTGGTGACCTATATTACAGCTTCTGCAACCACATCTGCGGTGTTTACCCATACAGGTTTTCATATGCTGAAAAACAGATGTAACTGGTGCTCTGGAAAATGCAGAGAAGGGGGAAAACGTCTCCAGGAGTGGGAAAAAAATCAAACTGAGGACAACATATCCTTCAACAGAGTCCAGTATTGTTGTCCCTTGCAGCCATAATTTATTGTCACTCAAGAGAACCTGGCCACAACACATACTATCTTCTAACATGTGCCTTTCTGTTGTGGAGTGACTTAGAATATGTCCAGCACTGTAGTCAAATGTTGGTTAACAAGGATTAATTTGGACAAGAGCCAGTCTGACTAATTTTCAGATTCTGGCCTCAAGCACATAATGTTTTTGCCAATTATTTGCCAATTCATATTTCCTGATCTTTGTCTCTATTTTAAGCATAGCATGAGTTTTCATGCTCAAAACCTCAGATTTTTGCAGGCATGATTTTCTCTACAGCATAAACTGTAAGACAGAGACACTTCAATAAATATGTAACAGTCACTAAGGTGGGATGTCTCTGTTTTTTCCAGAGACTCCAACCAGGGAGTGGATAAGTGAATTTTGTCTTAATGTCACTTTATAAACTGCTTGTGGTTAGGAGAAGAAAGCACTTTAGTACAGGACTACTTACAAAATTACTTTTATTGATATATTTTTCATAATTATCATGTACCAAGAGATCTTAGTATCTTTCATTCCTTTTAAAAACAACTAGTGGCCTTTCAGCAAATATTTTTAGGCATGAAATACACTAATATATACTCTAGGCCTTATTAACCGATGGTAATAAAAGTGAAAATAGCTAAAAAAGCAGTTCCTGTCTTCTGCCAGGAAGTACCTTTATATGTCATATAATCTTGTTTATTGGCCTTTGTTTTGTGATTCTCAGTGTGAACAGTAGCCTAAGCGGACCACATTCATTGGGAATTATACATAAAGATGAATACTTTCCATCAAGCACTCCATATGTGACTCTTCAGACAAAGAGATCACAGAATCATAGGATGATAGAATGGTTTATGTTGAAAAGAACAATTAAATATCATCTAGCCCAACTTCCCTGCCATGGGCAGGGGCTTTTTCCACTAGACCAGGTTGCTCAAAGCCCTATCAAACCCAACTTTGAATACTTTCAAGAATGAACCATCCACCAATTCTCTGGGGAACCTATGCTATAGTCTCACACCTTTCACCATAAAAAATACCTTTCTTATGTCCTGTAAGACCCCAGACCCAAAGCTACAAACTCAACCAGGAGGTTTACTTTTAAAAATACACAAGGCTTCAAAAATTCACCCACCAAATTTTTAGAGGAGCCCTCGGTTCTTTAATAGCTTGAGGTAACATGAAGAGAAGATCAGGCACATGTTTTCTCAAAAGATACTATTACTGAGTATTTTCAGGAGAAAAGCAAAAGTCTTTGCAAAATTTTAAAGGGGTAACAAACAGTTAAAGCAAAGCATTCCACATAGTGTTGACTTAGCACATTCTAATGCACCCACTCATTTTAAATTACCCAAAACATTAAAGGAGATTAGAAAGAAGAGGAAGAAGGAGCAGCAAGAAAAGAGAAGAAAAGAGATTAAGATCATAGCTACCACCAGAGAATCCTGTGCACATCCATCTTCCACGTGTGCAGGAGGTAGGTCTTGAGCAAAAGATGGAGGCCATGAATGCAGATTTTATATGTTCTGTTGCCTGCAACCACTCAAGCAGGACATCTGGTCCACTGGCCATTCTGGGGCTCTGGAACAGGGTGAGGGGTGGTGCTCCCACTCTTCCAGCCATTCTGGGCCTGGGTTAGGACTTCCAGGAGCTGTTGTGTGGGTGTGGTCCCAGGCTGCCTTTTGACTGACAGCTACTGTGAGGCCACTTGGTGAGGCTGCAGGGCCTGCTATGTGGGATAGGTCATTACCTCACTTCCATGGGATTTGACTTCTCCCTCCCCTCAAGATGCATTTGAGTAGTTTCCAATCCAATAATTAATAGTGTAATAACCCAGTGCCTCTTATGGCCAATCTACACCTGCCTTCTCTTGGTTTGCAATCATGGCTTTTTGTCCTGTCACTACAGGCCTTGGAAAAAAGTATCTCTCCATCTTTCTTATAATCCATTATTGAAAGGCCACAATAAGGTCTCCTTGGAATCTCATCCTCTGCAGGCTGATCAACCCCAGCTTGTCTCATCCTTTGTGTTCCGTCACTTTTGATCATCTTTGAGGCCCTCCTCTGGACCTGCTCAAAGAGGGCCATGTATTTCTTGTCCTTTTTGTTCCATGAATTTTGATCATCTTTGAGGCCCTCCTCTGAACCTGCTCAAACATGGCCACTATTTCTTGTCACCAGACGCGGATGCAGTATTCCAGTTGGGTTCTCATGAGACTGGAGCAGAGAGGGAAAATAATTGAGGGTTTTTCATGCAGGCTGGTCTTTTTGGGCTGAAAGTGCATGTTGCCAGCTTATGCCAAATTTTTCATCCATCATTCCCAAATTCTTCTCCACGGGGCTATTCTTGATCCATTCATCCTCTAGTATTGATTGGGGATTGTCCCAATCCAGGTGTAGGACCTTGAACGTGGCCTTATTGAACTTCTTGGGGCCCACTTCTTGAGCTTGTCCATGTCCCTCTAGATGACATCTCATCTTTCTGACATGCCATCCAGCTAAGCGTCATATGCAGATTTGCTGAGAATGCATTAAATCCCACAATGTCATTGATGAAGACTCTAAGTAACATTTGTTCTGGTATGGACTCTTGGGAGATACCATACATTACCGGTTTCCACTGGTTTCTCTGATACTACAGGGGAAGTAGACTTTCTGGCTATGCTAAATACATAATTTTCAAAGNCTCAGTCTGATTGGCTGCTGGTCCCGCTACTAGCAGGGACAAGCCACGGCATGGGGACACGGCGCCGGGACTCTTCCGCTCACCGCTCTCCCCCACCCCGGCGGAGCACAGCCAGACATCTGAAACAAGCCCCGCTCTCAGGACTGTCCTCCAAACTTTATATGGGGAGGGGGCGTGGCTACAGGCGTGGCGTACTCAACTACGTAGTGGGTTCGCTATCTTTGTGGATTTCACCACTCGAGGGAGGCAGACCAGACCCAAAATCCCACGAATAACAGGGGTTCACTGTATGTCTCTTCAGTTTTGGCTTGGCCTTGTTCCTTTAAAACTGCTACAAACTCTGTGAAATGAGCCTAGAAAATGCATGTGGTGCCACAAATAAATTAGTCATATTATTTTGCATTTAATATTCTCTAAATGCTAGGGTGGTGACTTGACAGGGATGATATGAGAAAAGAAACTCTTCTTTGATGAGTATGATCATATCTTGTGTTAATGTAACTATTATATAACATTTTTTCCAGTGGCTATTTCTATCTCATCCAAAGAAAACCAAAATGTGTTCTGCTGTCACTAGGATCAAATCAGTGCCTGACTTACATCAAGATAGTTAACTGTCTTCTGCCTCTGCTTTCCATCAAATGTAATGGTGAGGTATAAATTATTCAGCTCCATAATAAACCTTTCCAGTGAGTTACAATCATTTTTCCAAACCAGGAAAATACCACTGAAGTGCTATAACCATTACAAAAATTGTTTCTATTTCTTTAGGGTGTATAACAATTCTTCTTCAAACTCCCCTACTTCAATCATAACTCTTTTCATATCATCAAGAGGATACTCTCATTACTTCCTGCACTCATCAGGACCATCAAATGTCATTTGCAATTCTTCTGTAATATGAATATTCCTTTATCAGATAGGCCACTAATGTTTTTGGTCTGGATGGGATATTTGAATAATATTATGCTTTATGTTCTATAAAGCAGAGTTAACTAGATGGGCCAAATTACACTGAAGTCATCAGAAACTGCTTTAAGCCTGAACGGGACAGAGGTTCTGTGGTCTCTTTCTGTGTATTTACTCAATGTGTAGCTATCAGAAGTGATCTTCACAAAATAATAAAGAGCCCTCAAATTGGCTGTGCAGAGTAACTATTAAACACCCTAATTCACAGGCCAATGAAATTATGGTGCCATGGCTTTAATTCTCTTCCGTTCATAGGTTTTTGAAAAAGTTGGATTTCTGGATGTAAGAGATGGAGGAGCAGTCAGTTAACTAAGCTTGAAATATAGAAAGAGACATGCAGTTGTGGAATATTAGATCCACGTCATAGCTACTCATCATCGGGTCTTCATGTTTATACTACTATTATTATTTGAAATCTTCAAGTATTAAGGAGTCAGGCCCTCAGATATAGATGTCAAAACGTTTCCATTAAATAATGACAAGAAAATTTTTTTTCTTGTATTTTTAAATTTTCTTGACTTACTTATCTTCCTTTAGCATGGCAAAGCTATGCATTGGCAAGCCAAAGGTTCTTGAAACCAAGAAATTTTCACTGTTATTGTAGTTTCAGATATATATTCAACTATAGTATAATTAAATATGTGTATACCTTTACAAACATATGTGTAGTGCAACCACCCTGCAAGCTGAGTGGAGAGAAATGGTACTACCTCTTTCTATTTGAGGTATGTTGAATATAAATTCACTTACTCCTTGGGTGAATAATCAGAAATCTCTTTTAATACCATCTACCTCTAGCTGTCCTTGAAGATCTGGCCTTTCTTCATCCCCATATTTTATTTTCTTTTAACATGGAAATTTTTTCTTTTTCTGTTATCCTTATCTGATATGCCTAAATTCCTTGCTACAGCTCAGCTTCAATATTGCTTTTTATGGGGTTTTTGCATGTTGTATGCCACATCTTCTCATTTATTCTTTTTTGCATGCACATCATTTAGCCTTCATAGCAGCTTTTACAATCATGTCTTCAAACTTTCCTGTCTCCTAACTTGTCTTCAGATAAAGACTCAGTGACTGTCCTTTGCCTGAAGAGATTGATTTTATTGATTGATTCCTTGATTTTATCTCCTGTGTGAAACTATGGGAGAGAGTTTGACATTTTGTGGATATCAACTTGCATGTTGTTCCTCGTCCCAGGAGAAGGCAGACCTTTCAGGTGCAATCGAGATCTCATAATATCAAAGAATTCAGAATCCTGAAGAAGTGATTCAAAATGAAATAGAGCTCAGATTGACAAAACAAAGAGGATTATTAGCTTCAAGAAGGGAATATGAAACTTGATAAAGATCTAGATAAATTTACAGAAGTATCTAAGAATTTTTAATAAGCCTGAAGGGTTTGTTTTAGCATTTGTAATGTGTTAATAACTTAGATACTTTTAATATGTACTTGTGTTGATGAATTCTTTTCATTTTCTCAGGAATATGTCCAGGAGAGGCAGGAGGGAGGTGACCATGATAAGCACTCTGGCCCTGAAGACTCCTGCTGTGGTGGAAGGGGGATGCTACTGCAGGAGAAGCGGTGACTGCAGAGTCACCGTGGCCCCAAAGTCAGCTGATGCATACAGGCAGCTGTGCTCCACTGGTGTGCACACTCAGAGCTGGTTTCACCTCCACTGCAGCCAAAACGTGCCAAGCCGCCAGCCGAGTTCACCATCCTGAAGCAACAGTGTCAGATGCTGACACCACGGAGAGTGGGGGTGGCTACACTCTTGGTAAGCATGTGCACTCACAAGTGGAGTGGACCCTTTGGATGCTATGCCATAGCAGAGGCAGCTCCAGGGTGCATCTGGAGCCAGGACTGGGGCCGGACTGTGCAGTGGGGACTTTGTGGAGGCAGGAGGCAGTGGCCCCAGTCAGGTGGCTGCTCAGAATGCTGGGCTGCCTGGGTCAGAGGAGCATTGGCACTGGGGGGGACTTCTTCCTTGGTGACATGGTGGAAGAACTGGGTGGCAGTTTGGTTGGCAGGACTCTTGACCACGTGGCAGGTGGCCATCTTGTGACACCATTGGATGCCACAGGCCCCCCATATTTTCCACTGGTGAATGGAAGACGGGGTTGGAATAACGGCTTAGGATCTGATTCCTATTGGTTGTGAATGGGAACAGAAGTGGAAGGAAAGAGGGGCATTTGAAAATTGGCATGCGGGTGGGATCAGGCTCTTCCCCTTCAGGACGTCTTTGCAAAAGGTGCTGTCTTTCTGCTCGCACAGCTGCGAGACCACGTGAGTTGTCTTTGGAGTAGTTCACTTGGCCTCTCTCAGATTCCCATCCATCCTCTGCTGCCCACTGAACTGAGCCCACAACTGCAGTCGCTGCCTTTCATCCCTGCACCCCTTGACTGTCTGCCGTCCCCCAGTTGCTCCCTTGCTGTTGGCCATTGCTGCAGTTTGTTGCTTCATCGCCTTTGTGTAACATGCCATGTACTGTCTGCATTCTCAGACTAGCTGTTCCCCCTGCCACCTGCCATGCTGCAGCCTCGATTGCCCCTGCCGTGGCCCTTCTGCATTCCTGGAGTAGCCGTTCTCCCTGCCGCCTGTTGACTGCTCTGTTGCTGTCCTCATTACCCCAGGTGGTCTGACTGCCACCTGCTGCTGGAGTTCCCGCTGCTCCTGTCTCACCGGCCACACACCACAACCCTGACCTCTTTTTTACCAGTGTCTTTTGCTTTTCTTTTCTGTTTGTTATTTGGCGGGGGGGGCTGGTATGGTTTTCTTGGGTTTGGTGAGAGGTGGTTTAGTGTGTGTGTGTGTGTGTGTGTGTGTGTGTGTGTGCATGTGTGTATGTGTGTGTGTGTGTGTGTGTGTGTGTGTGTGTGTGTGCATGTGTGTGTGTGTGTGTGTGTGCATGTGTGTGTGTGTGACTGAGTACCTGGGATTCATTCTCTTTTGTGTTACCCTATGATTGTTCATATATAAATATATATATCCAACAGTTTTACATACATATATATATATATAACTCCTTTATATATAGATATTCAATAAAATTGTTAATATCATTTAACAGTCTCTTGTCTATTGCTTGGTAATTGAACCTCCACACTTCAAACCCTATACAGTATTTAAGGGAAAAAAAAAAAAAGAAAGGAAAACCCCCAACAATTAAATATTGGGGTTAATATAACAATAAAACAGTAACAATAAAAGAGGATTTTATGAGTTCATTCTCTAATCCAATTTTTAGCCTCCTATAATAAAGGGATCTGGGTGAGGATTACATTCTATTAAAATAGACCAAAATTAATTTCAACCTACTTATGCTCCCTAGATATGCAAGAAACAAAACATTTTTCTGACTCCCACTAAGATGACCCATACATTCATTCATGGAAATTAAATTGTCACCTCTCTCATCCAAATTCACAATGGACTTTTTGTTAGATTAGAAAAAAAGTCTTGAATAAACCCAAGATATATCTTCATAAATATTAGAAATTTTGTAAAGGGAAATTCCTCATCTTTTATCAGCATTATAGAATAACTGCAGAGTGAGTACATTTGGTATCATAGGGATAAGGATCACAACAGTATGAATGACTCAAATTACCTTGGGTATTTTCCTAGCTATAAAGCTATTTATTCCTTATTGCTGGAAGGTAATACTTGTGCTGAAAAATGGGACACAATGCTTAACTGATTTTTTTTTTTTTATGTACATAAAGGCTGCTTGCAATTCTCAAACATAAGAACACTTCAACACTGAAATACACAGAATGCTGTCACTTGCTGTTACTATGGGGGAAAGTATTGAAATAATTTTGCACATAATGAATGATCATGGGGATGTTCAAAAAGGCCGAGGGAAACAGAGATTTCAGTGAACATAATAGATGCAGAGCTGTTGTCCCATATAGGGCAAATTATATCCTTATATTACAATTTTCAAAGTAATTTCTAAGACTTTTGATTATGAATCCGTAGACGTTATGTTCAAAGAATGTGTATACCACTGTTCTTTCTCCCCAGAAACAATCCCCATACTGGAGACAGCAAGTTAAGCCACTTCTCTGATAGGGAAATTTTGGTAAGAAACCCTGATGGTATGGGAATACAATATACACTTCTAACGTAAATACAGCATAGGATGAACTCTGCATCATGTTTGCCTTCACATTTACTTCACATTTGCCTGATTTGCATTCCTAGCTTTTGCTGGACATGTCTTCCCTCTGGAGGCCTCAGAAACTCCTACTTAGAAAGTCTACAAGGACTAAGAATTTGGTGTTTAAAATTTAGATTTTTAATGCAGATAGATTTGATCTCATCCTTTGTTACGGAATTCATTATGGTTACTGTTACTCTGAGAGCCTTATTCTAAAACTTTTTTCCTTTCTACTGGGCAGACAAATAGAGGATTCCCTTCTCATCTCCCCTTCCCTTCCACCTGCCTCCTGTTTTTTTTTTCCCCTTTGTCTTGCCTGTCTTGTCCATAGACTGGGTGGTGGCGTGGCTCAGCGGCCCCACACCGGATAATGGGGAGGGCAGGCCTGGTGCCCTTGCAGGTGTCCTTGTCCCGCAGGGTGCAGGCTGGCCCTGCTGCTGCTGTCTGCCCGCAGATTTACAAACAAGCATGAATGGTTCTCTGTGGAGCATTGGAACAGTGGGATTTTGCAGTGATTTTGCACCAGAAGCATTGAGAGATGTTGTTTTCTGTTGTCTTCTGCAGGTTGGGAACAGGGCACCATGTTGAGCATGTGGCTGGGAAAGGAAAATAAAGGCTGTGCTCCTAGGGGGAACTGGAGTGGGTCTGGGGCAGGCTGAGTAACAGCCAATAGGAAGGTGTGACAACACGAAAACACGCCCGCCAGGCATGGAACTTGGGGAGGGGCTCGAGGCTCTATAAATACTGTTGTGGGGGCTCACAGCTCATAGATCTCCTGAAGTGAGGACATCACCTTTGCTCCTCTGATCTCCACCGCTGCCATCAGCCCACATGGTCTCCAGCCCTCCAGCTCACTGCTGAGAATATTGGATGCTGAGAATTTAAAAGTGGTAAGTTGAGCCTCTAAGATTAGGCCATTGCATCCTGAGAGGATCATTTGGTGACACCCATGTACCTTTGAAGATATACTAGGACAACATGATTAGATTCCAAGGTGTCAGTCATTTCCATTTTCATGTCATGATGTTTGTGTGGCTTAGGGAATCTGATATAGCAATAGTTGTCTTTCTGTAAGCAAATGCAGAAGCAGGCATTTCTCTTATATTTCCACTCAAAGAAAAAAATGTCTCCACTTACACTGCCTGCACGTTTTCCATCAATTTTACGGACACTCAAAGGTACTTTTAATTAATTTCATGAAAGAAGGCCCATCTTTTAAAATGTATATTAAATGCTGAAAAATATAGAAAGGATTTTCAAGTGAACACCCAACTTCCATTAATATAAATGGAAATTACTACTGAGTTTGAAAATTTCAGTAGCCCTTATCTGCATTCTTTGCAATCTTAAAAATTCCAAAGGGTAGTTGTCTAGGAAAAATAAGTGGATCAAACTCAGTCTCAGTTAAATAGCAAAGTAAACATATTCTGCTACAAAATGTCAATATGTAGTGTAGGCTAGAATCTGATTCAAAATTTTGTAAACGCTATAGTTATTAATTTTTTTAAAATCTAGGATTCAAGGAAAAATGTCTAGACTGCATTAGCTGACTTATTGGATAGGCTGAATCCTTAAAAAATAGGCACCCTTCAGAAAAACTTTCACTTGCTTTCCACACACCTATTCATTCTTATGAAGCTATGTTTAGTGCTTAATATTGTGTAGTTGTTAAACTCACTCCTGCCTGGATGAAGCCCTATATCCTATGTTAAAGCTCAGGAGACATTTTTTGCCTCTGAATTGTATATGGATCCATAATGGAATCCCTACTCTCCATACAGCCCTAAGTGTAACATCATGAATGTGATGTCCTTATAAGTCAGCAGTATAACTTTTACAAAGGGCAAACATCGCACTCAAATGGAACTCAAAAACTGGAAACATTTGTATTTTCTTGCTTGACTATAATGTTAGATGTATATATTATTTATTAATGGAGGATGGTTTTTACTTTTGATTAAATGCAACTGTTATTTTAACAGATATGAGATCCCCAAGCTCTTGATGTGCAGGGAATTTTGTCCATGCATGCCATGCCAATGGATTGTCAGTAATGGAAAGTGACGGAGTGTAGTGGGAAAGGGGCTTTGCTGAAACACGCTTACTTTCATGGTAATCTACCAACTACAAGTGCTTATCTCAAAGGACTGCACCTTGCTATAATTGCTACATTTTGTCTGAAACATTGTTCTCCTCACCAGANCTGTGAGCCCAGAAGCTGTAGTTATAGGCCCTTGGGTCCCTCACATGTCACATGACTTGTGGGCATGCCTTCACATGCCATTGGCCATCACTCAGCCTGCCCCGGCCCTCAGGTCCCTCCCCTAGTTACATGCCTTGCCGGGAAGGGAAGCTAAGAAATAGAATGCTCCCTTGTTTGTCCAGTAGAAAAGAGAAAGCCCCTCCTCTGGCCACATACCTTGCAGGGGAGGGAAGGGGAGATAAGAAAGGAAACCCTATTGTCTGTTTCAGTAAAGAGGAGAAAAGTTTTACAATAGAACGAAAGGGCTCACCATAACACCAGAGCTGTTGAGAATAAGGTCTAATGTTTTTATGTTAGAAGAAAAAACAATATATTTATGTTTATAATTCAGTAATAGAGAAATTCAACTTTGAATAAATAATCTAATAATGTTGGAATATATTGTCAAATCTTTGATATTCTCCCAATGGATGAGGTAACTTTGAGATGCCTACTGTTGTAGCCAGATTGCTGTAAAATAACAGGTGTAGGAAAGCAAATAAACAAAAGAAACCCCAGGAGAGCCCTGTCCACTCTGTTTCATTCTCTTCCATAATGATATTACAGTAACTCACTTTTTTTACTTCTGAGCTATTCACCTGAGTGATCTCAGTTTTGATGAGTCTTTCAGCTGCAGCTTCACTTGGACATGTTGCAATACCTGACAATTGTTACCATAGCCTAGTCTTGGCACTAGGGGTTAGATGAACCTCACTTGATTGCAAATGTATAAACATATAAATATGATATAATATATATATTCCATATAATATATATTATATTTATAATGTATAATTAAATATAAAATGTATAAATGTCTGAGTTTCCTCTACCATCATTGAAGACAGATAAGTCCAGAAAGTGAGTAACCTGATAAATCCTTTTTCTCTGTATTAATTAGGTTCGGAAGCTGCCTGTCTTTCTGCTTTATACCACTTAGGGCTTATGTGACTAGTTGGTTAAATTTTTCAGAGTTTAATTTCAATCTCAGAGTCTACTGACTGCACATGAAAGTACCTAGCTCATTTCATTAATGTACTTCAAAGCATAATTCTAAAATTCTTGTCTTTTTGTTTTCATAAATCTACTACTTCCTAACACTTCTTGTCTTCTCCAGCAAAACCCAGTACAGTTTGTAAGTGAATTCCCTTTTTATCCTGACCCATGAGCTTCTTTGCCTTGTTTGGGAAGGGGATAAAGACAGCAGCTGATTAAGGGACCAGTAGCCTGCTGAGGGCAACACACCAAAAGAACTCTAAGAAAATAATTACTGGTTTATGACACAAGGGTCCAATGAATAAGCACACCACAGATAAGCACACATCTATAATTCACTGCTTCATATGGTACTAATATCTGATATTTCTGGTCCCTGTCGATCAAGGCCAGAACATCTAAGTCACAACTTTACAGGAAAGAAGATAAATGAAGAATTTATGTAAGAAGGAAAGAGCTGGAAATATATTTTTAATTTTTATATAAAAATGAAGTCTTATGTTAAGTCACAGAATATTAGAGGGCTTCACTGTGGTCCTCAGATTTGTTCTTGTCTGTGTGGGCACTGAAGAAACATTCAGCACCCTGTGAACAGCATCCCTAAGTCTTGACAGCACTTAGTTCTGTGGAGGTTTGCTACAGTTTAGGAGCTATCTCTGAACTGTCGTCTCCATCCTGCCTGTAGGACCTGGCCACACACCTTTCCCTGAATTCAATATGAAACTTAGTATAGGACAGATCCAATCATAACTACATTGAGTCTGGTAGTTTCTCTCTCCCAGCTTCACAGCATTGCGCTCATTATCCAATTGGATATAAGTGTATAGTCTTTTCCTTTCTCAGTTTTTCATTTTAAAAGGATAAACTGCTTTTAACCCCCAAGTCTGAAAGGGACTTTAACTACAAATGCTGGATGGGTGGAGGATTCAGCCCTCAGGCCTAGGATGAGACACTTCCTTACTCATTTTACTGCTTTCTATCGTTCACTGACTTCCAAGTGTTGTACAGCGAACCTGGGCAAGCAACTGTATCTTTCCAATACAGGAGGTGCCCAGAGCTAGAGATAGGTTGAGGGGATGTTGCTCTTGGAACCAGTTCTTTCTCGTATCTCATTATCTCTCATAACTCTTTGTGCAGCCATATGGCAAACCAGATTAAGTGTTCAGCACAATACTTCCTCCAGTCAAAGGAACTGCTAACGTATTTGTAAGACTATGAAGAGCAAGAAGAATACTGCTCAAGCAAATGTGAATATCCTTTAACAAGGAAGCACTTTTCTAGTCAAGACCAATAAATCGAGAGAAGTTTTGTATTTTAATTATTCAATATAAAGTCGTATCTCTTTGTAAAGTGATAAGGAGCTTTTCTGAGTCATTATCTGAAAAAAGCAACCTTGTAAAATCAACACCAGCAGTCTATATAGCTGAAAACTAGCAAAGTAGTTCCATGGGATATTTTCTCCGGTGGTATTGTCAGCTTAGAAGATTGCCAAAGCCAGCAAATTCTGTTGCCATCCTGGAGTACAAGTCAAAAGTGTTGCTGAGCCTACTGAACAGGTAACCTTATCGTTATTTTTTAGCTGCCTATTCTTTCCTCCCTTGCTTCCACTTGGGAAGTCTGGCCCTGAGACTTGTGCTAGCACCATTGCTCATTGAGGTCACCTAGAAGAAATCATCTCTTTTTTTTCTTTTTTGAGGGGATGTAAGGGCAGAGAAGACTAGGCAAACAGATGATCTTCTTCCTTCAGTTCAACAAGGTGTTCAATAAATGCCAGAAGTGATACAAGGGAAAATACTTGTCCATGAGTAGTGAAGGAAGGTGTGTGAAAGATGGAGTGGTCTCAGCTCTATTTTCAAACTGTACTTCAGCTTGTATTTCATTTCTAAACTACAGATATAAAGGTAGTGAGCTTTATGATTCCCCTAAGGACAACTAATGGCCTGAGAATGATAGAGTTTGGCTCTGTTTACTTGCAATAAATCTTTAGGAGTTACAGGACTACATGATTTTTATGCCAACGGCGTTTGAAGCCAGCCTTCTTAGTCATTAAATCAGTTGTTTTGTTTGAGGAAATAAATGGTTGAGGCCACCTTGAGGCTAGTTTGGAGGAATTCACACCCCTGGTAATCTGTGAAGAATCCCTTTTTTCTGTCATACTTTTTTGTATACATATGCCTAAATTGTACCTTATTTTTCACAATATTAGAGCTGTCTCACCAAACTTTAGATGTATGTATCTACTACAGATGATCTAATTCTCCTTTTTACTTTCAGTGACAGAAAAGGTAATTTTTAAGGCATTTTCACGCAACTAATCTAAACTATACAGGGGAAGGTGTCTTTCTCTTAATAGCCCACTAAAAAGTTTCAATGTAGCTTTTCTAGATATCTGTCTGCATCTGTTGTGCAGAGTGGATAAGCTCTAAAACTAGTTGTATAGTGAAATCACACATAACAAAGTACTGTGGTAAAAGCTGTGAGGTTCCATAAAGTGAAACCCTTGCAACACTGCATAGGTTTTGTGGGGTTTACACCACATTAGTTCCAGTCCAAACCCCTGAGCTGTGTAAGGTACTGCTCCCTAGTATGTCCTTCTCCCAGGCTTCAACCAGGTCCCAGGTATAGGACTTGGCTGTGAGACTCGTGCTGCCACCCTGCTATCGAGCTCCTGCAGCTCCCAGCCACAGAAAGCCATGTTGCAGCAATGATTGTCCAGAAGTGATTGTTCTGCATTGTTCAAACCACATCTTCAGTTTAGTTTCATCAAAGCTGAATCCAGTTTGCGTGCTGAGAATATTGGGTGATAAGAGCTTAAAAGTGGTAAGAAGACTCGATGAGGAGCTTAGTGACATGGTCTAGCTGGGAGGTGTAGGGCTGGATGATCCTGTGGGTCCCTTCTGGCTCGGAGTGGCCTGTTAGACTGTGAGGGAACTAGGTTTGTGTTTACCGTTCTGGGATGTGCTTTCGGTCTCTGTACGGGTGTTAGTTGGTGAGTTGGACTAGATGATCCTTGTGGGTCCCTTCCAACTCATAGTATTCTGTGAATCTGTGAAGTTGAGCTGGCATGAAAATCCATTTAAAAAGTCACCTCGGTCCAAAGTAAAAGGCCCATGGACGCACAGTATGTCCTTTAAAATTTCTTTACATAACTGAGGCAATTCATTAACGTACAAAATTATATATATTAAAATATATAACATTCAATGTGATTTGGACAATCCACCCTGGTTTACTTTGCTAGCATATACCCATTGTTTTACTTTGTAGTGCAAGGCACCATAGGTGTGAGAAGGCAGACAATCAGGTATGAATCCAGACATCAACAAACAAGGTAGTTTCACTAAGGTTTGCCTTGGTACCTGATCACTTCTTTTTTTGAGAATATATTTTCATCTCGGGTATGAGAACTGAATAGGTCATACCAGGGTCATATCAACTATTACTAAAATGCACTATATTTCAGCAAGGCCCCAGGGAAGCTGTTAAATTTATATTGTGACTTCATACAACTAGACTTCTGATACCTACAAATGCTCATAAATATCTGGAAACACATTGACAGCACAGGTATTCTCTAGTATTATTTAGAACCTTTTCTCCTCAAGAAAATTGATTTTTTCTGGCTTTCTGAGTGGCTGCTTATGATAGGTTTCATTATACACAATAAGTTTCTAACTATAGACATTCTCTATGTAAACAAATTTGATCAGTGGCATATGATATCAAGCAACTGAAAAACAACATGAAGTGAATCCAAGTTCAAAGTACAAGTTGGACACTTGTCAAAGAAATGACTAACAGACCAATGTGCAATAAATTGAATGGCATGGTTCAGGTCCTCCCATATGAAATTTAAGGGTTGGGTAATCATCCACTACATGGAGATTAATAAGGACAAGTGTCATAATCTATGTCTGAGTTGGGGCAATCAAGAGTGTGAACATCAGCACAGGAAGGGACCTGGGAGTCCTGACAACAGGAAGTTGAATATGAGTCAGCAGTGCCCTGGCAGCCAGGAGGGCCAACCGTGTCTAGGGGGGCACCAGCCAAAGCATCACCAGCCAGTCAAGTGAGGGGATTGTCCTGCTCTGCTCTGCACTGGTGCAGACTCACCTATAATATTGTGGCAGTTTTGGGCACCACAATGTCAGAAAGGTATTGAGCAATTAGGAATGTCCAAAGGAGGGCAACGAAGATGGTAAAGGGCCTTGAGGGGGACCCGTATAAGGATCAGGTGAGGTCACTTGGTTTGTTCAGCTGGAGAAGAGGAGACTGAAGGGAGACCCCATTGCAGCCTACAACTTCCTCACAAGGGGAAGAGGAGGGGCAGGCACTGATCTCTTCTCTTTGGTGACCAGTGACAGGACCCAAGGGAATGGCCTGTAGTTGTGTCAAGGGATGTTCAGTTTGGATAATATGAAAAGGATTTTCATTCAGAGGGTGGCTGGACACTAAAACAGGCTCCCCAGGGAAATGATCACAGCACTAAGCCTGCCAGAGTTTAAGAAGTGTTTAGACAATACTCTCAGGCACAAGGTGTGACCTTTTTCTCCTGAAGTGCCACCCACTGAGCCCTGCAGCTGTGCCCTCTGAAACCCCTCTGCCTGTAGAGGAGCATGTACAGGCAGTGCAGTGACAATAACCTTATTGTCAATTGCTTTGTCAATTAAAGGGTTTATATTCTAAACTGAGTTATATCTGCGCTATCATCAAACTCACAATTTTTCTGACACTGAATATTCATTTTTAAATGAGGACTTCACTGTAAGAGTTGATGCTAAGCTAGGGGGTTTAGGGGAGTATCTACCAAAGACAGTAGTCTTGTTTCCTTGTATCACATTGTATTTTACCTATAGTGGAAAGTGCATACATAGATGAGGCATAAATTATACAGGCTGCTTCTTGTATTCATCATGCAGCATATGCTTGTAACAGGTCTAATTTATATATGTAAAATTGTAAAATGCACTCTGAATACGTTTTTGCATGTATGTTTGAAAGGACAGACTAGTGCATGACGCAAGCCTCTCAGGGGATGGAGGCCCACTTGCTGGAGCTCAACTCGAAGTGGCAGAGGTAACACTGGCTGTCAGAGAGAGCCACTGCTTGGTTAGGGACAGGTAGCTGAGTGTATTCCCCACAGCAAGGCCTAGGAGGGGTTTCTAGGTCTGATTTGCTTGGGACTAAAGGAAGGATTGAGAGGTGGTGTCTCGAGGGGTCCCATGCAAAGTCATGGAACGGATGGTCTTGTGTGCTATTACACAGCAACTGCAGAACAACCATGACATTGGATCTAGTCAGCATGGATTTTGGAAAGGCAGGTCCTGCCTGACTAACTTGATCTCCTTTTATGATCCAGTGACTCGACTGGTTGATGACAAAAAGGCTGTGGATGTTGTGTACTTGGACCTTAGCAAAGCCTTTGACATGGTTTCCCACAATAAGCTTCAGGAGAAACTTGTCAAGCACGGACTGGATGGGAACATTTTATGCTGAGTTACGAACTGGCTGGAAGGGCGAGCTCAGAGGGTGGTGGTGAATGGTGCAACATCGGACTGGCGGCCAGTCACCAGTAGAGTCCCACAGGGGTCAGTGTTGGGCCCAGTACTGTTCAACATCTTTATTGATGATATGGACGNTACTGATTGATAGGAAACTCAATATGAGCCAGCAGTGTGCCCAGGTGGCTAAGAAGGCCAATGGCATCCTGGCCTGCATCAGGAACAGTGTGGTCAGTCGGTCCAGGGAGGTTGTCCTTCCCCTGTACACAGCGCTGGTCAGACCTCATCTTGAGTACTGTGTGCAGTTCTGGGCTCCCCAGTTTAAGAAGGATGTGGAGCTGCTTGAGAGGGTCCAGAGAAGGGCAACGAGGATGGTGAAGGGACTGGAGGGCAGGTCCTATGGGGAGCGACTACAGGAACTGGGATTGTTCAGTCTGGAGAAGAGGAGGCTCAGAGGTGACCTCATTGCTGTTTACAACTACCTGTGGGGAGGTTGCAGCCAGATGGGTGTGGACCTCTTCCTCCAGGCTGATGGCACCAGAATGAGAGGGCACGGCCTCAAGCTACTCCAGGGGAGGTTTAAACTTAATGTTAGGAAGCGGTTTTTCACAGAGAGAGTGATTGCACATTGGAATGGACTGGCCAGGGAGGTGGTGGAGTCACCATCCCTGGAGGTGTTTAAGAGAAGACTTGATGAGGAGCTCAGTGACATGGCCTAGATTGTGGGAGCCTTGGCTGGATGGAGCGTGGTGCCCGTGGTTCCACACTTGTTGGCCTGATCCCTGGGTGGGTGTTGGCTTGGGAGTTGGACTAGATGATCCTGTGGGTCTCTTCCATCTTAGAATAACCTGTGAACCTGTAACCTGTGAAACCATACCTATTCCAGCTGAGTACATGTGAAGTTGACAATGCCAAAGCAGATTGCCAATAACCTACCTAATCAGAACCTCACCCAATAACTCTGTCTGTATTGCACCATCGTAACAGCGCAGAAGCTCTCGCCTCACTGCAAATGTGCAGGGCACTATATAGAATTCCACCAGACATTGCCAGAGAGCTCCAACAGTTCGAGTTGGCTGGATATTTCGTTCCATTCAAATTAATGGTTTTCCCCATATGAACTGAAATGAACAGCAATATCCCTTTCGGTCTCTCGCATGTAAATGCTCTTCACAGGTTCACAGGTCCACAGGTTATTCCAAGTTGGAAGGGACCTATAAGGATCATCTAGTCCAACTCCCAAGCGAGTGCCCAACACTGGAGCCACAGGCACCACACTCCATCCATCCAAGCCTCCCATTGTCTAGACCATGTCACTGAGTTCCGCATCCAGTCTTTTCTTAAACACCGCCAGGGATGGTGACTCCACTACCTCCCTGGGCAGACCATTCCACCAAGGGATCAGAATCAGTAAGGCTGGAAAAGACCACAGAGATCATCAAGTCCAACCTATCACCCATTACCTAATCTAGCCAAACCTGTTATCTAAAACTTTCACTTTCACTTTCTCTGTGAAAATACTCTTCCTAACATTCAGTCTAAACGTTCCCTAACCAGTCTAAACGATGCAGGTTAAGGCCATGTCCTCCTGTTCTGCTGCTAGCAGCCTGAGAGAAGAGATCCACACCCACCCGACAGCAACCTCCCTTCAGGTAGTTGTAAACAGTAATGAGGTCACCTCTGAGCCTCCTCTTCTCTAGGTTGAACAACCCTAGTTCCTGCAGTCGCTCCCCACAGGGCTTGTTCTCCAGTCCTTTCACCATCCTTGTCACCCTTCTCTGGACCCTCTCAAGCAGCTCAACATCCTTCTTAAACTGGGGAGACCAGAACTGCACACAGTACTCAAGATGTGGTCTGACCAGCGCCTAGTACAGGGGAAGAATAACTTCCCTAGTCCTACTGACCACACTGTTCCTGATACAGGCCAGGATGCCATTGGCCCTCTTAGCCACCTGAGCACACTGCTGGTTCATATTAATTTTTCTGTCAATCATTACTCCCAAATCTCTCCTCTTTTCACCATTCTCCAGCCACTCCTCCCCCAACCAATTGTGATGCATGGGATTGTTATGTCCAAAGTGAAGAACCCAACACTTGGACTTGTTAAATCTCATACCATTAGAATCTTCCCATTTCTCTAGTCTTTCAAGGTTCCTTTGAAGGGCCCTTTTACCCTCCGGTAGTTCAACATTTGCCCACAGCTTGGTATCATCTGCAAACTTGCTGATGGTGGACTCAGTTCCCTCGTCCATATCATCAATAAGGATATTAAACAGTGCTGGGCCAAGCACTGATCCCCGTGGGACTCCACTAGTGACTGGCTGTTCAAGAGCTTATGGGCATATTTAGATCATCTTTGCCATTTAGGGTGGTACCACAAATACAGTACCTTGCTATGGCAGTAATAGGAACACTGATCAGCTTTTAAGCTATAATATTGCCTTAAGAAGTGTGAAAAATGGTCGAATGTTTCTTACATGTCCTTTAAGTTTTACAGGATCTGTGCTGAGCCACTTGAAAATAGAATTGGAGAGTTTGACTGCAAAAATGGATTGTAAATAATGGAGTTTAGGTTGCCCATGGGAAGATAATTTTGAAAGAAACACATTGTAAGGCTGTGGAACATAAAGTACCTGTTAACATGCATAAAATATATTTGTTCATTCTGCAGCTAGTAGTTTCAATATCTGAACTATAACTGATATCTCTTTGCTTGTGTAAGTTCCAAAAAAATACTTGTTCTACGAGAGAAATAGCAGCTGGAGACATCCATTGTTAAAAATCTTTAGATCCTGATAGAAGCTGATTTGCTAGAAGTTATTTTGTTTGAAAGCTGGGGAATTTGGAGTCAAAATAAATGGATTGCATAGCATAGGTTTTTTGTGTGGCACATTGCATAACATAATGCTTATGAGACCTTGAAGCATGAAACAGAGTACCAAATAAAAAACAGGTATCAATATGGAGCTAGAAGACTGAAAGTTTGGAAAGCATTGATGACAGAGTGCCATTACTTCCAGCACTTTTCTGGGAGGCTAAATTATTGGGATTTGCTAATGTGGTTTCTAGAGCAGCCATAAGGCCAGTTGTGTTGGCATTAGAGAAATGAGCTGATACATGAAGGGGATCTGGAAATTTCTGCCAGGGTCACTGGGCAGGTTGACTCATTATATACAAATGCAGAGTATTCCGAAATTGTGGCCCAAGCCAGACCTTCAACTCTGAGATAAAGTGACTGCCCTGTGGAAAGTGAACCCATGCTTGATGTAAATTCTGGCAAATCTGTTCCTGAAGGAGGTCTAAGAAAGTGCTCCACTGGAGTCATTAAAACTGTGATAATTTGCCTGAAAACATGTCCCTAGGATTTATAATCACCTCAGCTTGTTCTTGCCTCACTATTTTGTCTTTTTCTCATTCTTTTTCTTCTTATTTTCAGATACCCTAGTGTACTATTGATCTAACGATCAATCTCAGTGATATCACAGAGATTTAAGCAGAAAACAGTAAGGGAAAAGAATTCCATATGATCCTTAGGAAGGAGCAACAGTTTTCAGGCAGACTAAAGTCAACAAAACAGAAAAATTAATATTTGTGTTCTGTGTCAGGAATAAATACTTTCTAATATACTTGAAGATTATCTAGATGTTTGATGTTAACTGGCTTGATTTCGTGCTACTAAGAGTATATTTGTTCTTGCTGAAAATATCCCTGGAAGTGATTTTTAAATGTATATGCCACTTCAGATTGCATAGTGCTATTTGGAGGTGAACCTCTCATCCTGTGACCGCACATCACTTCCCATGCAGTGCGGCTCACAAAAGTCTAATAGCAAAAAATATACTTCTCTTCACAGCACAAGGTAAAGCAGGTCAAAAAGGTGGTGTGAAAAGGGTGTAAGTAACTCAAGTTGCTCTATGGATTTAGGCACCGGTTGTCCAAAGCTGTAACCTGGTTGCTTGGTGATTGCTTTTCAGTGATTTTATACCAATGCATAAACTCCTTGGTGAGAACACTGATATGACAGTGTCAGATTTGCTGTCTTTTATCAAGTTCCTCTCCAATTTCAGACAGTGAGTTGGGCAGTGTAGACAAGATAAACCACTAAAAGTAGCACAACCTGAATTTCTCACTGTGCCTCCATGTATTCGGGGTACAGGGTTCCCTGATGCCAAACATGTATTTTAGTGCTGTAAAAGACAGCTAACATTCCTGTATTTTGAAAACAACATTAGTAAGCACTCTGTGGATCAGAAGAAATTGCATCTACCTTGTAGCTTGAGGCCATTGGCTTAAGTGCAAGTTGACATTTGCAACTCACTGAGTCCCTGGTGGACAGGCATCCACCACACAGAAGCCTGTACATAATCTTGTAAACTTGGCAGTCAGTGAATTACAGGGGACTAAAACTGGTGCTGACACAGAATAAATTACCCATAACAGTAGGGAAGGGTTGGAGAATGTGACGGGTTAGAGGCAAAAGAGGGACAGAAAACTGAAAATTTTTATTTGGTCACCAGCTATTACATTTGCCCTGTATTAATCTCTTTTTTTCAAACTTCTTAGGCACCAAAGCAAATTTAGAGAGAAGCAGCAGATTTTAAGGAAGGTCTGCTCATGAAACAAAAAATGCAAACTGTGTTTAGAGAATGTAATAGGATCATCAATGAGAAATTTTTCATGCATTTGTTTAATTGGAAACTACTGATACATAAATTTGCAGACTTTTTTGTTTAAACAAGGAAATAAAAAAAGTACTGCAGGGTGAACTAGATCTTTTGATATGAAAAATAAAACATGACCATATTTATTCCTCCTTATGAAAACACAGAATCACAGGCAGAACTATTATACAGACGCCCCTTTACAGATGCGGACTCACATATTTATGGCATTGTTTTGTTTCTGAAAACTGGAGCACATTCCAATATTGAACAAGTCCCACACAACATCTCAGAGTAAGGAATCTATGCTCCCAAGCTTATCTCTTACATGTAAACCTCGTGCTATTGCCAGTCCATGATAACAAGCAGAAGAAACAGAAGTTCAGTGAGACATAAGGATTTAAAACACACTGCAGTAGTTCTCAGAGACTGCTCACATCCAAAAGCATTTGTTCTGAATCTTCATGTGGCATCATAGAATATTCTGAGTTGGAGGGCACACATTAGGATCATCAAAGTCCAACACTTGGCCCTGCACAGGACAACCTCAAGAGTCATACCTTGTGCCTGAGAGCGTTGTCCAAACGCTTCTTGAACTCTGTCAGATTTGATGCTGTGCAACTTCCCTGGAGTGCCCAAACACGCTCTGGGTGAAGAACCTTTTCCTGATATCCATCCTAAACCTCCCTTGACACAGCTTCATGCCATTCTCTTGGGTCCTGTCACTCGTCATCAGAGAGAAGAGATCAGTGTCTGCCCCTCCTCTTCCCCTCATGAGGAAGTTGTAGACTCCAATGAGGTCTCCCCTCAGTCTCCTGTCTCCAGGCTGAACAGACCAAGTGACCTCAGCCACTCGTCACACAGTTTCCTCTCTAGACCCTTTATCATCCTTGTAGCTTTCCTTCCAGTGCTCTCCTGTGGCTTTATATCTTTTTAATACTGTAGTAACCCAAACTACACACTGCAGCAGTTCTTACACTCAATTCTATAATCTTATTATCATCCCTTACTTTGGTGGAGCTACTTGTACAAGTAAGAATATTTGTCTTCAGAGAAGTTTGTGGAAAAGAGTCCTCAAAGTGTTTTAGAGCTTGAATCTGTCCATCTTTTGGAAAAAAAGGACAAGACCCAGGAAGAATTAGTAAAGTCCTCTACAGAAAGATTAGTTATGCACGGGACTAGTTGTAGTATATATTCTTCACAGACAATGCAGTAGGAAACATAAAAGAAAAAAAGATTTGTATGAAGAGGATGTGTCACTTATTAAGAAATAAAATAACTGTTGGAAGTTTAAGAAACAAAAGTCCAAACAAAACAAAAACAAGCAAACAGAAGCACACACACACACCGACTATTTATTCCATAGTTTCTCAGCCTCTCTCATTCATCTATCAGAGGTCTTGGCTTACTGGGGAGGTCCCAAAAGATTGGAAGTTGGCCAATGTGATACCTATCCATAAGAAGGATATGAAAGAAGACCCAGGAAATTATAGACCTGTTAGCCTGACCTCAGTGCCAGGCAAAATTATGGAGCAAATCATCTTAAGGAAAATTATGTTGCGCCTCCAGGAGGGTAAGGAGATCAGACCTAGTCAGCACGGCTTCAGGAAAGGAAGGTCCTGCCTGACCAATCTAATTTCCTTCTATGATCAGGTGACCCGCCTGGTTGATGAGGGAAGAGCTGTTGATCTGGTGTACCTGGATTTTAGTAAAGCCTTTGACACTGTCCCCGCTAACAAACTCCTGATGAAGCTGGAGGTTGTGGCTTGGATGGGTTTACAGTGGACTGGATCAGGAGTTGGTTGGATAACAGATCCCAGAGAATGGTGGTTACTGGTGCTGTGTCCGGTTGGAGGCCAGTCNTTGTTCAGTCTGGAGAAGAGGAGGATGAGGGGACACCTTATCACTCTCTGCAACTACCTGAAAGGGAGGTGTAGCCAGCTGGGGGTCAGTGTCTTCTCTCTGGCTGCAAGTGATAGAACAAGAGGACACAGTCTTAAACTGCGTCAGGGGAGATTTAGACTGGACATTAGAAGGAACTTTTTCACAGAGAGGGTGATCTCTCAGTGGAATGGGCTGCCCAAGGAGGTGGTGGGGTCACCGTCTCTGGAGGTGTTTAAGAAAAGGTTGGATGATGTACTTGGTGGCATGACCTAGATATTAGGGTAGTGTGTTGTAGGTCAGATGGTATGTTGGTAGCAGGATGGCAACAGGTTAGGTAACAGGTTTGGCTAGGTTAGGTAACAGGTGATAGGTTGGACTTGATGACCTCTGGGGTCTTTTCCAGCCTTACTGATTCTGTGATTCTGTGGTTCAGGCACAAAAATGTACAGATGACAAGTAGGCTTGAAGACAATGCTGAAGTAAAAGTCAGATTAGTCAGAAAACCTCAGAATTTTGAAACCAGGTGTAAGGCACTTTCTAAGCAAGAAAATATTTATAGCAGAAAAAAAATCCTTCACAGTAGTCAGGAGAGGGAAAAATTCTAGCATTAAATTTCTATCAGAGACAAACTAGTCTAGCTCATAACAACCTGAAATTGAGCCAGTCTTGATTTATGAGACAGGAACAGAGTAGCAGGCAGAAGGGTAAAAAGTGCATTCAATCATACTTTTGAAATCTATTTCTTCATTATCTTCTTCACAGTATGTTCCAAAAGTGTTAGATCTTCCTTAATCTCAAGAATGTCTTTTAGTCTCCTAATAACAAGGGAAGCGGTCAAGAAGAATAGAAAAGGCAGGGTCTCCAGTGGTTTTTTTCATTCCCTTCTTAGGTTGTACTCATATTTATAAAAAGGAAGAAGTGATCTGAAAGAAGGAGGAGTAAACTCTCTCACTTCTTTTTCACGAAATTCTTTAGAGGGTGAATTTTAGTTTGTGATCAATTCGTAATCAATGAACTCAAATGACATAGTATGGGTTTCTACTGACATCCTGAAAACCTCACACTGAATAAAATAACAGTTGCTTGCACTCAGCAAAGGGTTATTTCATTTACATTTTTGAAAGGGACTACTGTACCTTTAAAGGACAAGGATCTTTTGGGCTAATTAATTTTCTCAGACTAACTTGCAATGTATTGTTAGCACTTGATTAAATATTAATATTGGGTATGGGGTCACAATTTTTGCAATTTTCTAAACCTGTTAGTGTATTGTCAGTGGGTTAAAAATGTAAGGATATGTGTGAATGATTTTTTGTGCATGTGTATATTTATGTGTTGTGGAAGAAGATAGAAAATAAAGAGGATTAACAGACATTTGCAGTATCTGTCTTCTAGGGAATACAGGAAAGTTTGTGATAAGGGTACAGAACACCATACATTTCATCTCCATTGGTAGCACGATATGGTTTTAGAATCCAGGAATTTCTGAACATTATGCATGGATATATGCATAGATATGGGATATTTAGTGTAAGCTTTTCATATAAACATTCAAAAAACATCAGGCTGAAGAGTGTGGTACCTTAGATCAAGGAAAAGCACCACACTACCCCCTAGTGATCAAAGTTTGGTGACCTCCAAATAACAGAAAACACAGTAAGTGGACTTTAGATCACAAGAACAAAAAAATGCCCAGGAGCGATGCAAGTCACTGCTGATGTTCTTTACTTAGGATCCTTTTCATGATAGAAGAATAAAGCAATGGCTGTCGAAAGGCTGCAACTTCCAATTCCTTGGTCTAAAGCCTCAGTCTTAGTAAAAAAACAAATATAAAAATGTATATATTCAGAAGGGAAAAGAAACACACAAAACCTCAGGGGAGATATTTGAAGTGTTAGAATTCATAAAAATAATAAAATAGAATGTTTTAGTGCAACCTTACAGTTGTCAAAAATGGGGGTTTTCAGCTTTGTGAGCTATTTGCATTGTTCAGATGTACTGAATTAGAAGACATCATACATACATTATATTTTAGCTTTATATAATCTCGAAATTATACAAACCAAAATCCAGGACTATATGTGTATGTGCGGTAAAAATGAAAATAATTAAGCACTGGTTTATGCATCAGAGACTAGAATCTGAATTTTAAAAGGGAAAAGAATCATCAACAATAATTTCAGTATGACTTTGTAGAGATTTTTGTCATGTTTCATTAAAGTAAATAAGAATGTATAAGCATATTCTAAACTGAACCAATGGACCAATTCATATGTTGAGAAGTAACTAAATCAGGGCACTTTTTTTTAATCTAATAAAGATGTCCCAAGATAAAACTGAAAACTTTTTGTGTTTATTTTATCTTGACCTTTTTTTTTTTTCTCTGAGTGATAAAGCAGTCAGTCCTTTGGATTCTCTTAAGAAGTGAGAAATCACAAACTTATTTGGAGAAACTCTCTGACAGCTTCTGCTTTTCCTAAGACAGAGTTTACACCCTGTCTACAGATAGGTAATCTGCATGGGGTTGTCTCTCTTCCACATTACCTAAAGTCAAAGCCCTACAAAATGGAGATTTTGCAATAATTCAGGTTCACAGGTTATTCTGAGTTGGAAGGGACCCACAAGTATCATCTAGTCCGACTCCCAAGCGAACGGCCACCCAGAGATTGAACCCACAACCCTGGAGCCACAGGAGTCAATGAGTTCCTCATCCAGTTGTAGGGCTGGATGATCCTGGGTCCCTTCCGGCACGGAGTGGCCGGCTAGACTGTGAGGGAACTAGACTGTGTTACCACTCTGGGATGTGCTTTCGGTCTCTGTACGGGTGGTAGGTGTTAGACGGTGATTTGGACTAGATGATCCTTGTGGGTCCCTTCCAACTCATAATATTCTGTGATTCTGTGTGATTCAGTCTCTTCTTAAACACCTCCAGGGATGGTGACTCCACCACCTCCCTTGGCACACCATTCCAATAAGAGATCACTCTCTCTGTGAAAATACTCTTCCTAACATCCAGCCTAAACCTCCCCTGGCACAGCTTAAGGCCGTGTCCTCTTATTCTGGTGCTGGCAGCCTGAGAGAAGAGATTTACACCCACCCAACTGCAACCTCCCTTCAGGTAATTGTAAACAGCAATGAGGACACCTATTTGCAGAACAGTTATGATATACCCTTAACAGACTTCAATATGGTTAATTATTGTTGATTCTTCACATTCTAAATTTTACATTAAGTTTATTAGCACAGTATCTAAGAACCTCTCAAGTTAATGCATGAAGTCCCATTTATAAAACTGTATTCCTCTGTCTTTCCCAGTGGACGTCCCTTACGGTCATCTATTTTATTCTTTCCTTTCCTTTAACAAGTGTCCATCCTCTTTACTTTTGTTGCAATTGTGGGAAAATTTCATCCTTGCAGCTGGCAACTTCATGATATGTAAGGAAAAGAGATACTGAAAATATGATAGCTCTTAGATTAAAATCATCAGGGCTATGGGACCCTAAATCTGATATTCTATTTCATGATAGGCCACCAGCATAAGACTGGCCATGCAAGAAACAGCCAACATTATGATGAAAAATATCCAGAGGAAAATAATACTAATAGAAGGGAACCGAAAAAGTAAAAAAAACCCCAGACATCAAGTATTTCTTAGAGGAGATGCATTTTCCATTGACAGAGCAATACTATGTTAACAATAGAGCAATAGCTGAGACAAGCAGTAAAATCAAGATAATAAGAAAGACTGGAGGCATGAGAAGGAAAATCCACAGCATCCAAAAGGAGAAAAGGCTAAATAAAAATAAAATGCACTGATGTGCCACACACACACCTTCATGCAATTTCAGACTCAAAAAAATAAGTCTAAAATCATAACCTGTGTAAATGTGGTTAAAAAAAACAAACAAAAAAGAGCAAATACAAATATAAATCTGAGAAAAAAAATCAAGTATCTTTGAAAGAAACATCTCTTATAATCCATAGAGTCTGAAGGCCTCTCCAGAGGTGCCTACTTACAAGCATTATAGAGTACCTATAAAATTTGATAATTTTTATGAATTAATATGAAATAAAAAAGAAAAATTCATTCTGGGCCTGTACCTGTATTGCAAAGATGAATATTTAATCCTATTTCTAGCCATATGATTGGGGGAAAAGAGAGTAAAGAACTGATCCTTAGCCCCAAGGCCAAGTGGCACAGAATGGATCACATCCCAAAAGGTTAGGGCTGCCCCTCTCTAGAGTAGATGTGCTGGAGAAAATTAGCTAAAGCAGTTCTCAAAAGAACTGAAAATTAAGCATGTAGGCATTCAGGACTGTAGTGCTTAATTCCTCTGACTTGTATTTCTCTGTGTAGACTTGTCTAGAAGGTCTGGAGTAAACTAGAAAGGATGGCAAAAATTTTACCCAAAACAAAGCAAACTTAAAACTGGGAGAAATTTTTTTCCAAGGCACTTACTGCATGTTCATATAGACAATTTAAGATGGAGATTGTAGGACTTTATGCATGTAAGTTTTGTGATATACACAAATATTTTAAAGTCTACTACTGGTGAAGCTCATCTAAGTTATTAAATTCTTTTTCAATCCTTCATGAAACTGACACAGCATCATAACGTCTAAGGAATTCATACTTGTCATGCTCACAGGTACAACTCTTAGAATAAACAAGTGGTATACACATTTTAATAATTAATCCCTTTCCTTCTCACTTCCCTTGAGATTGATTTGTATCTGCTCCCATCTCCTTATATCTATATTTATTTTGTTTCTTACACACATGTTTAAATTTAATCTGATTTTGTCCTTAGGCCTGTTGTTGATAATTAAACCCACGTATTTTATTCCCTACAGCATGCATTGCAAACTCTGTCGCTAAAAATGAGTCTGAGGCTTCCCCTTGATATCAGTAAAATTATAGTTTGGTTTCCCTTCTGATTAATTTTCTATTGGGTGTAATTTTAGATTTTTCTGCTAGGGTAAATATGCATTCCTATTTTTAAGTCTAAAGCAGTTTTTCTGATTGATGTCAAGTGAGTATTTGACCTGTAATCCAAACCTGTTAGCAAAGGTGGAAAGAGTAATGCCAATTGTGTCTGGAGCTGCAATTTTTATTTTTTTTTTATTTTATTTTTTTTTTTTTTACTGCTAAACTTATTAGTCACATACCTGAAACATAGCTTATTAGAGCAACCAGAGATTTAAGTTTTTCAGAAAAAGAGTGAGACGGAAGATCAGAAAATTTAAGTATCTAGTCAAATACATTATATGAGAGAAAATGTTTCACTGTCATTATGATTTCATAGACAGTCCCAAGTTTTACAAATTCCAGGTCAGGGTTCCTCTTGACAATGTAACACCAGACTGTAAACCCCTTTTCTCCATTTAAATAGTCACATTGAAGACACAAGAACTGTTTAAATGAAAAATGCTTCCCAAACACCTAAGAATTGATGATATTTACTTTCATGTTTAAATCCAATTATTATTTCAGTTTTCTCTAGGTAAAGCCATATTAAGCCATGAGACTGGCTGTTTATACCATGGTCTTTGGATCTGAATGTATTTCTCTATGGCAGATGAATTACCAGGGAAGGAGCCTTCTGGATTAGCACAGAAATTATTTGAAATAAGCATACCATTAAACATGTCAACTTGGCAGAGCCTTCAGAAAATGTCTACGTACCCAGAAACATATATTCTTCTGATTTCACCAGCTGTATTAAATGGGAGAGAACTGTTCTTACTATATACGTACCTTTCTTTTCTTGTATCACTAGATCTTCATAGGAAAACCACAACAGTACTGTGTATAAAAGCTGTGTACGAGTCAGTGAACAACATTTCAGGTTTACAATACAGCTTCACTGAACATCATAACTAAAATGAAACATTTTTATTCATTTTTCCTTCTTCTCCCTGTACCATGTGGTTCTGCTTTCTGATGTGTTGTGCAAACATGTATCACATTTACCACCCTGGGTGTGATAAATCCGGGCCCTTACTTTGCCTTTTTTTGATCCAGTCAATAGAATCTAACAGATACTTTGAGTTACCCTCTTCTAACTTTGTCTTCTTCACCTTATTTAACAGAATGTGAAAAAAAAGTCCATGAGAAACTTTGAGAAACATATTTAAAATAGGTCACTGCAGAAGACAATGTAACAAGGGGACAGTGGCTTTATGCAGAATCTCAGCAGAGTTTAACCATACACCTTGGTTGTAGATATCTGCACGTTTTAACATTAGTCACTGCTGTATAACCTGAGAACACACTGTGACATTCATACATGCTCCCTTTGACAACACCATCTGTACATACTTCTTGTAGGAGCTCATTGCTATGTTAATGTTACATGCTATGTAACATGCTATGTTACATGCTATGTAACATTGCATGTTAATACTCTCAGTGAACCTTGATGTACCATCTAGAAGGGATAATATTGTGCAGGTAGAAGATTAGCTTTACTTGCTTGAGAAAATCCTAGAAAAAATGAGAACAAGAGTAATGGTTTTGAACATCACCAGGGAGGTGATTTCCACTGTGTGCCATGATCAGTGTGAAGAGGCTCAACTGGTGCTGCATCACCCAGGGTTCCGAGCGTCAGTGGATGTAAGGTTGCTATTACCTTTTCTGTTATTGTTATTAAACAATTAACCAGCTTCAACAGTTAATCTTTCTTATGGCACAGATCTGTAAGGATCCCAAATAACCAGCATCTCCTGAGTGCAAAACAGTATTGAAGAACTGAAGGTAAGTCAGCCTAATGCTGCAGAAAGCACTACTCAGAAACACATAGGTCTTTCTTCCTAGCAATCTCTCTTGAATATGAGTGTCCCTGAAGTCTTCCTGTTACTGTCATTATTTGCTTCCTTTTGTGATTCGTTTGACTGTTCTAAATACTATTTTATACGGGATATCTCTGGACTGATATTATTGGCCAAGTTGTCACTAGGGAGAGACAATGCTCTCACAGACTCATGTCTCTAGTACTGAATGCCAGAAATTCTGGATTTTGTATTCATTCCATGGGTGTCAAAATTCAGCACAATCCAGTGAAGCAAAAGACGTCACGGATGTGAAAAATATGTAGGTTCTTTTATTTTTAAATGAAAAAGACTGAATTTTAACATAATTAAAACAAGTGACTAAGGCCTTACAGCTTTTTTATCACTCTGTGAGCAGCAGCAAGTTCTACAGTTCCTTCCGCATACATGAATCTTGTATTTCCATAGCTGTCATGGAATTCTGGCAATAATATGCCAGCAAATATTTTAGAGGTTGGGATAAATGAAAATCCATTTCATATTCAGGAGAGACTGGTGACTAAGCAAACTAATGTCCTTTTCTTCTAAATATTTATGCAGCTACTGTATTTCCTTGTCCATGGTTTTAAGTGTGTGTGTCACTGAAATCTTTTGAAAACAGTTCAGCCATTGCAATTCAAGATTTGATTTATGATTATCTTGAAGATGATGATTGCCCAAGACCATGCCACCTCAGCAACAAACACTTTGTCTGGTTTTGAAGGCAAATTATGAATGGGAACTTGGAGCTCCCCTGTCTGTTCCAGCTGGAAAGAAATAGAAGAGCTTTCCATTAAAGATTAAATTAATAGAAAGGTTTCAGAAGGTAAGCCAGAGGCTAACTTCCTGCCCAGCAGTGAGCCGCAACACACAAATAGTAATTTACAGATTAAGAGCAATGCTTGACAATGTATCACTATAGATGATATATTAAGGTTGTTACAATTGTATATCCTGATCATTAAATATTTGGAGATGGAAAGAATGATTCTGAAATAAGTTTCTGACTGCTGTCTTCCCCCTGCTCCCTGTGATTGCTGTACTGTAGACAATGTGATGTGAGTCAGAGGAAGGATGGTGAACGTAGCCAACAGTGGTTTAGGAAGGCTGCAGTCCTCACACTCAAGGGAGTGCCAGTACAATGATTAGGATTTAGGGCAGAGCTGGTCCCGGAAAGAAACCCTAGGGACAGCCAAGATTTGGGTAGTTTTAATACCATGGTTGCTTGATGTTGTTTCCAAGTCTCCAATGCAGGCAAACCTCCGGAAAATCAAAATTAGAGAACTGCTCAGGTCTTGACATGGAGAAGCTATGGACTCAAACATTGTGTTACCATCTGCAGAGGGACATATTATTGATATATGGTTGCCTCAAGAGAGGCACTTCTGAATTTTAGTTGACGTGTATGTTGCAGCCGGAGATAGAGCAAAAGCCAGGTTTAGGTAACTCAGCGGTAGAGTATTAAGTCATGTTTTTGCCTGTGTTTCTTATTTACTAATTTCAGTGAACAAAACCTTTGGTTATAGTTATGCCTTATTTACCAAAACAATGCTGAATTGAATTTGGTGAGTATCAGCTGTGTATGAGCATAACTTCATAGAGGTTCTCAGAAGGTTGACTTTTTGTCAAAAATGTTCTGAATGCTGCCTGCCATTCTCTTGTGTTTCCCTTCTTGTGTTCAGAATTAACATTTTGAGATATGCTCTAAGTTTAAGAATTTCACTAAAAAAACATTTCTTGTAAATCAATATTTAGAGCCAAATTTTATTCTTATATCTGCCACATGAAGCTCCACTGTCTTCATGGCAACAGTGTGAATTAAAAAATACCAGCATCAGCTCTTTCTTTCAAAAAACGAAAAACACTTAGCATAATCTACATGTCAGCAATTTATGGACATGACATATCCAAAAGTATCCCCTTAGCCTAGTGTTTCAGTATTTGCAATCTGTACACAATACATATTAAATATTGTAAATAATACTGTATTTGTGTTTTATTTAAAAAAATAAGATAATAGATAATAAGTATCTCTATAATTCATTGGGTTTATTCTGAAAATTTACAGAAAGCCACACTGTGCTTCTATGTCTTGCTATTTTGATTTTTGTACAGTAATGAAAAATACTGAGAGTATGGTACTAATTGCAAGTATGTGATCTGTTGTAAGATTTATTAACTAAAACTAAAGCCATATCTTGTTTCTGATCACAGCTCTAGGTATCAGACACTGACAAAATATGCAGAAAATACAGAGAACAGGGCAAGATAATAACTGACTTTGATTGGTTCTAAGACTATTTTGCTCTGGAATGTAGTTGATTGTGATTCAGCATAAAAGGCAGCTGCAAGCCATTCAATACTCTTTCATTGGAAAGAAAAAGAAATTATCATCCAAACTTCTAAATAACACACCTTCTAACTTCGTCAAGATTTATTTCTACTTTCACCCTTTGTTAAAAAAGAAAAAAAAAGAAATGTAATGTCACTATTCTCATTATACAGCTATCAGTTACATAAAATATCTTTGTTTAGAGGCCTAATAAAATTGGTCATATAAAGAGGAAATGAGATTTTGAATGTAAAACGAAGCTGACAGTGCTCTTCTATTACTATGGTCTTATTAGGAAAAATTCTCTGACATCTGTTTATCCCCTGCAGCCAACCTTGTATTCAGAACACAGTAATTGATTCACAGCATCCACTGGGGATCTAACTGGCTCACTTTTCCACACCGCACTACACAGGTATCTCTGCAGCTAATTCTGAATGTACATCTACATCGTTATCTCCTGGTGAACTGTGACCTGAAACACTTTGGAGGCCCAGATGAAAGTGCTTCCTCACCCCTCCAGTGCTGGGGGTGCAGGCGTTTCTGCAGCATGGCAATTCACCCAGGACACCCAATCACAACCAGCCCCTTTGAAGCACCGCTCAGCTGGGAGACCATGAATGATTCATGGCTTCTCTACACACACTAAAGGGGGAAGAGCAAAGCTAGTGTGTATTATTCAAGA
This sequence comes from Pitta sordida, assembly GCA_013390025.1. NCBI lineage: Eukaryota > Metazoa > Chordata > Aves > Passeriformes > Pittidae > Pitta > Pitta sordida. Next base: position 2,791 of record WEKX01015204.1, on the reverse strand, counting down.
CTGCATCCTCAATAAGCCTCTGTGTTCAGCAAATTGCTACAACATTTTCTGCTTAGTCCTCACCTGTACACAACATCTCTTTTTGTGCACAATTTTCTTGTTTTAATGAAGACAGACTGATTATCTGGGAGGCCATGGTAATTAACACCAATACAAATAAAAAAGTCTAGTGTCAGTGCACAAAGCCGGTATTCAAAGGATTATAAGGAAACTAGGAAGAGCAGACAATCCTAATTTTACAATGGTTGCACTACCATTTTTCTTAACGTCTTATATTTCCACTACATCACACAGGTTGATTTGGAACCTGGTTTAGTTTTATATTTCAGACTCCATACATACAAAGAAAGACTATTAACTTCAGTTCAATGCTCTTAACAACCAAATGTCACAGAAACTGATAGCTGCAGTTAATACCTGCAAAAGAACCTCTGAATTTCTGGGCATCCAGGTGGTAAAGCCAGACACCAATCCTGGAAGTGAGTCTCTTGAAAACATCTTACAGGAAAGGTGTCATTTCAGTTGTTTTATATTCCCACATTCAGAAATATTTCCAGAAGAAAAGATCATAATGGCTCAAATAACAAACTTTATCTTTTCATTCAAATATCTCCTTATACATCTATGCTGATGGGATCTCAGGACTGCAAACTCCTACCAGCCGTTTCACATCATTCACATAGACTGCCTGGGCCCTGCTGAGGTCACAAGTTAAAAACCCTGTTACTTAAACTAAAACTCAGAAAGTGGCAAAAACAAAAGGTAATTTAGTTCTCACTGTCCTCTTCATTGCTGGCATACAGACGAGATAGTAAAGCTAAAAGTCACTCATCACAGTACAAATGCCAAGAAAGCAGAGAATCAAATAAACTTCTTTTTATAACTGCAATTGTAACATTCCAATTTCTCGAGATATTTCTCCTCAGAGATCATTTAAAACTGCTTATCATCAGTTTACTTTATTTTCAAATACACTAATTATTAGATTAATGAACTAGGTGAATATAAACCCATACGGGGAAAAAATCCCAGTGGATATCTTGACTTCAGTGACCTGGGGGTAAAGCTTGAAAGCCAGTTGAATATGAGCCAACAGTGTGCCCAGGTGGCCAAGAAGCCAGTGGCATCCTGGCCTGTATCAGGAATGGTGTGGCCAGCAAGACCAGGAAATGGAGTCTTCCTTTGTCTAGTTGGCAGTGGTTAGGCCACACCTTAAGTGTTGTGCGCAGTTCTGGGTCTCTCAATTCAGGCAGGGCATTGAGGTGTTGGGGCATGTCCAGAGAAAGGCAATGAAGCTAGTTAAGGGGCTTGAACACAAGTCTTATGAGGATAGGCTGAATGAAATGCGGGTATTTAGCCTGGAGAAAAGGAATTTGAGGTGATCTTATCACTCTCTACAACAACTTGAAAGGAGGTTGCAGCCACCCGGGGTTCAGCCTCTTCTCCCAAGCAACTAGAAGTAGGACAAGAGGACTGTGTCTTAAGCTGTGCCAGGGGAGGTTTAGGTTGGACATTAGGAAAAATTTTTTCATGACAGGGTTTCATAGAATAGGCTACCCAGGGAGGTGGTGGAGTCACTGTCACTGGAGGTGTTTAAGGTGAGACTGGACCTGGCACTTTGTTGGCATGGTGATGTTCAGTCAGAAGTTGGACTCGATGATCTCAGAGGTGTTTTCTAACCTGGTTGGTTCTGGGATTCTGTGACTTCATAAGGCTTTATTGTAAGGCTTATGATGCACCTGATTCAAGGTCCTTAAAACAGTGTCTACCCCACAGGAAACACACTGAAAGGACTGGACTTCCTATGGAAGATGCCATAACAGTTACTTTTCTTTTAAACATGAGAGAAAGAAGAGCCATTTATAGCTCCTCAGGAACAAGTTTCAGGGAAACACTGTCTCATCTTTGAAATCAAGTCTCACTAGACTACAGGGACTGGCTCCTTGCTTTTACTCCTGCTGTCTTGGTGAACCTTGTACCTTATACTGTGGTCCAACTCAAATAGGAGACAAGAGTTCTTGGAAGATAGATGCAGATGGAAAGCAAATTTCTCTTTTCAGTCTGAAGAATTAGCCATAGAAATGAAGCACACCACCTCTCCTCTTTTAAAAAATGAACTTCACTTAATCCTCCCAGATAAGCAGGAACCACATTTAAGAGAATATTTTGCTATCCTGACCAGTTTACAAACTCAAGAAATGGGCAGGCTGCCAGAGAGACCCTATTCCTTAGCACTTTCTATAAGATAATGTCCTCTAAGTCAACATGTGGGGCTTTAGCATGACTTTTCTGAGATCCTTAACTTTGCTTGTATAGAATACAGAGAGATTAGGCTTTTAGTTATGATCTGTGTGTATTCCACACACAAGCTAGATACCACAATTTGCAGGACAATGAATTTTTTAATAACAGAACAAGGAATAACGAAGGCAGACTGTAATTCGGAAGGAACTGGACGTATCTACATGTATGAATATACATACATGCAAACATGTAGGGTATATATGAACTGATTATATGTATAATAGTCTCTTTATATCCAAACTAAATGCACAATCATCTAGGATTCATTGATGGCCAGAACCAGATGGATGAAAGTCGGGGCCAAGGCTACAAGGGAAGCTCAGACCCAAACTACCCCTTTATCAGTGGATGTGGCTGTCCAGAATCCTGGCTGCAGGGAATGCCTGAGCCTGATTGTTGATCACAAGGACAGCCTGCAAAACACCTGTGTCCACTGTGAGCTGCTAAATGACCTTCTCTGCAGGATAACAGAGCTGAAGGAAGAGGT